>OY776277.1:117330437-117345437 GCA_963675445.1 Linnaemya vulpina | reverse complement strand
GCTGCTGAAGAGGTAGCTAAATTCGATGTTGTTGATGTGGCATGAGAACGTGTCATGTGCAATGAAGATGAATTGCTGCCACTCAATTTTCCATTCATTGATGATTCGTGTCGCTGTAGATGTGTAGGATGAGGCAAATTGGAAATACCTATTAAATGCAAAATGTTTTAATAAAGTTAAAATTTGTGCATACTCGTACATATATATCATCAAAAATGATGAACACATGTATATAAAATACGCTTTCAACATACTCTGTTGATGTCTATGCAGAGATCCTTGACTTGAAGCCAGAGGTTCATCATCGCTGTCATTATCAGAATCATTCTGGGACTCCACTTTCGTATTGCGGTTTGTTCGCAACTGCCTAACAACATTCAATGAGGCGGCTATAGTACGACTTGAGGTTGGACCATTATTTTCGCGATTGCTTGTAGTTCCATTTGATTTAGTAGGCGTGGGTGTTGGCAAAATCTAAATGTTACATGGACTTTATTTTTATTGCATCTTAATCAATTGAAAAGCTTATTCAACAGATAATTAGAAGAAATTGACATATACTAATATATTTCTTATGTAGTTCACAATTGATTTTTGAGAGTTTGCTTATGGTTAAGAAAAGTTTTGTCAATTTTGAAATTAGATTCAAGTCTGCTGGCGATATGGTGTAAGAGCCAATAAAATATACACATACTCATCCCGCAACAAATAATAAACATATTTAATAGTTTAGAGAAAATAAATAAAAAATCAAAAGTAAAATTCATATGCTGATGGGAGTTCATGTTCCAAATCAATGGCTAATTTCTGTATCTTATGTGAAAATTTCTGTGAAACAAAGGTAAGTTGTTTTATTTTTATATTTATATTGAATAATATAAAAAAAATTACATAAATTCAGACTCATTCTGTATTTTACAGAATAACAACAATTTATTGGATGCAAAAAGTTCTCACATCAGTACAGGCAAAGGATGTGCTAGATGTTTAGGCAAATATTATTCAAACAAAACATTTATTTATTTCGCCTGGCAAGCCTACTTGTTTAGGTTAAGGAATTAGATAACATGAACTTTTTACTTGATACCGATACCTCTAATATTATTTCATGTCTAATTTTTGTAACCAAAAATGACTTTACCATAACAATTAATTAATAAATTAAATAAAAATTTCTAATTTTCGACTAAATTATTTAGGGTATTTGTTGGCAAAATACGAATATAACCTATAATAGAAGCACTTACTTCTTCGGCTTCTTCAGTTCCTTCCTCTTCTTCTAAATCGCTTCCACGAGCCCAGTCCATAATGGCACGTTTTACACTAGCTCTAGTGGGTCGGGCTGCAACTTCTCGGGAATCTGTATCTGATTCAATAATACGACCATTGCGAACAGGAAGATGATAGCTGTGATCATTCTCAGCGCCGCGTCGGCCGACCCCAATTCCAATTGGGTTCGCTTGAGAAATGATTTGGTTTCTTGTATTTCGAGAAGGACTTTGAAGTATTAAGGCATTTCCAACAGAACTAGTACTTGGACCATCGTCATGACGTCGTGTTTTCGGAGGTCTTCCCTTTTTCTTCGGTGTATTTGAGAGGGTATCTTGCGTACTTTCATCAATTTGAGAAATGGCACCCCCAACTCTGCGTGATCCATTGTTATTAGCTTTTCGAGTTTTCCGGGCAGACTTTTTATGTTTCTTATGGCTTCCCACATCGAAATCTTCATCAGTATCATCTTCAAGAAGACGACGCTTACGCTTAACTCCTGATTGATTGCTCTTTCGACCAGACTTATGATGATGCCTTTTACGACCTTTTTGCTTTCGATCTTTTTCTGGACTGTAGCTTTCTTCAGAATTCTCACTTGCACTATTGTCGCTTATCGACTCTTCGCTTGAAGTATCGTCGCCTTCATCATCTAAATCAGAGCTTGAAGCCGTTTCTTCCGGATTAGCTATATCATCACCGCAATCTATTTCTTGACTGGTATTTTTACGTCTAGATGAGCGAGATGTTCCCAGCTGTGGATCATCCAATGTAGTCGTTCGTTTATGTGATGAAGAGGTGACACGATTGGAGCTTGAAGCAGTAGTTGCACCACCACTTCCAGTACGAGTTTGGCATATGCGACCCCTGCGTTGACTGCCCCTTGGTTGATTATTTTCTCCATCGTCATCATCCTCATCATTATGTGATGATTCTTCGGAGGTTCTTATTCGTCTTGTGCTTCGCAGCGCATTTCCTTTACGACCACTGGCACGTGTACGTTCACAAGTTGTTCGTTTATTTGGGGTACTACTAGATCCATGAGATTTATTCTTGTTAGCTCTTCTTCTAGCTGTCTTCCAATTGCTAATAACCGTCTTTATTTGCGACTCGAATAGGGCACTTAAACGTAAAGTCATAGAATATATCTAGAAACATATAAGCAAATAATAAATTATCCATAAAATTATTTTAGATTTAAACCATGTATTTAATAAACATATGCTACATATGAGTAAGTTATTTACTGTGTATAACTTAACCTTACCGCCATGTATTCCTACGATTATGATCGTCATTCATTATTATGTTTTATAGAATTTTTTCATAGGTAGTAGTGGATGATGATAAGATATCAGAGATTATATTAGATTTCATGAGTATGTATTTGGGAAGCATGTCAAAAGAATATAAAATAAAGTGAAGCACAACAATATCGACGTGAATATAAATTAAATGAACAGATTAATAAAAATCAAGAAAACTATATATGCTCTTAATATATAAAAGTAGAAATTATTTATAATACAATAACTCCGAAAATTAAAACCAATATCAATTATTATTCTTTTGAAACACATGAGATTGAATAATAACGATTTTTAAATGAATTGACGATCTACATTAGAAAACAAGACAAGACTACAAAACGAACAAAAAAAAAAAAAAAAAAAAAAAAAGGGAAAAATATATATTTCTATAAACACACATCCATGAGAGTAGATACACATATGTATGTATAAATTGCAATAAACTTACTCGTGAGCGTTTGTTGGTGTTATAATTTTTAGAGTTTAGGAAAATCAAGCGAACATCCTTTGCAAAATCTAAAGGATCATCATAGTTTCCACCAAGAAGATCTTCTTTTACAGTACGTAAGTCCATAGGAGTTGCAATTATTTCAAGATAATCTGGAAATTCTATAGTATCCACCGGTTCACGGAATGGCAAAGAATCTGGCCGCGACCACATTAATTCCAGCAACTGTCGACATTCAACACTCCAATCGATTTCTGATCGATTTCTATTGGATCTACAAATATAAATATGCATATGCGATTATATTTAATGCGATTTATACTAGTTAATACCTTCTTGTTGACGACATGGTCTGTCTAGCTCTTGCCGCTGCTGCCGATGTTGATGGACCCGTACTTGTCGAGGGAACAATATCTGATTCATTATCGTTTTCCGATTCGGACGAGTGGTAAACATCTGCTAATTGATGATATACAGCTGCAACGTCAATATCATTAGGCTCCCTGAATACAGATAAGAAAATTAAGCTTCGGAAAAGAATTTAAGCTTTTATGGAGAACAAACCTTATGATGCGCAAGCATAGGTCTGTTATTATACGGGCATGTTTCACAATGTTTGTATGTCTTCTGTTGAATTTCTCGGCATTCGTGGCCAAATACCGTACATCGAATTGGGCAGAGGTTATACGGCGGTAGAAATGATTTTCAAATCTGGATTTGATCGTTGTTAAATCAATCGGATACTCAATTAAATATGCATAGTCGGGATAAATATTCAAATCGACAGGAGCTAAAAAATGCTCAGCAATTGACAAACACATAACCTTTGCAAAGGTAAAAAAAAATATTAAAATTGAGACAGATATATGAAAAGCCCTGCAAACAATTGAAAGGTTTCACTCAGGGCAATATAAATTAAAAATGTATCTAAATTATAGCCGACAGAAACTTTACCGACCTAACATTTTTATTATTTTACATTTATAATTCAACACAATGTTAATACACGAACAAAACTTTGAATTGAAATAATAGTAACTGACATATTATTTAGCCTTATTCAGGACTGGTTAGTAAGTTCTACTCAATAGCATGGGCAAGATATGTATATTAATAATGTATTTCTTATTTTCAGCGTATAAAAATCCCTTTCTTCATATTTCTTAGCATCACTTACTTGTTCTAATCCATTTATAATTCTACGGCACGAACCATCACGGTCACCCCTGTGCCATTCTTCAGACTTTGGTTGGTACAAAGTTGCTCGAATCTCTTCTTGCATAACCGGTACAGCCCCACCCACTTCGTCCGGTAAGCGATTTTCATCAATGGGTTCCATATCCCATGGGCTCATATATTCATATTCACCATTATCCCACCGTACGCGAAAGCACATAAATGGAGAATCCGGAAATTCGGCTGATAAGGCATGACGTGATTCAATCTGTCCCATCCACCAACCGTCACCAATCATACAACGGAATCGATCTGCTATTGACCAGTTTCTCTGCACTGCTAAATCATATGTTTGTCTTAACACCAGGAAATCTAGCACATCTGGCATGTCATGATATTTTATTTTAAAAGTAGTACCCGTCATATTGCCATCCTCATCAATTATGGCTAATTTAAGACAGCAAAGTCTTGGGGGCCTTATTTCATATTTTATACCTATTACACGTACTAATTCACGATCTCTTATATTATGAAAACTCCACGGCTCAGAGCTGTGCGAAACTTTGTAAACTTTTTTCAATCGCACTGCTTCAATATAACGTTGGTGGCCTTGTCTAAAGTATACTACTTCGTCACCCATTTGGGGATAATATGGAGCCTTACGTGGAATGACTTCCGAAAGCCATTCTGCTGGGCGATATACTTCAGGAATTTCACCATTAGGAGCAGACGAAGGTATAAGAACTTTTTTGGTTTTTTTTCCAGACTTCGCCGATGTTGTTGGCTGTTCTGTTGTATCATCAGTGCTGTCTTCGCTTAAGGTACGCCGACGAGACAAAGGCTTTCGTTTTGAACGTTTAGGCGGCTCCAAATTTGGACCAGGCGTGTCCGCAACCCAATCAGAATAATCAGAGGTGTCGGTATCCGAATCTTCCGAAGATTCTACTAGATTTTCTTCTACATTCGAGTAACTGGTATCACCAGATGAATTGCTACTTTCTTCATCCTCCTCCAAAACATCGGGAGGTGGAGGCTCCTCAATTTCTTCCTGGTCACGCACCGCACGCGTACGATATGCTGGTTGCGGTTGTTGTTGACCTGCTGGACGGCCGCTGCGTCTTCTCCCTATACGGCCTAAACCATTTGTCCTAGTATTTCTGATCCTACCCGATCCAGACTGCGAAACAGCAATGTTCGCGGTACTAATCATAATTGGTCGCCGACGCATTTCTCGTCTGTAATCCTGCATTTCATATTGCCCTGCTGTATAGACCAGAGATTTGAGAGTTTGAAGCTGGGCATATCTCATCGGACGCACATAAATACGACGTACATATTTCAGTTGACTGCCCGGAGATGATTGATTTTGCTCGGATGGAGGCCTACCCCATGTTGTTCCTTGGCGAGGATGGTTATTAGATTGTTCCGATAGTCTTCTTTCTAGTAAAATATCACGGGAAGTACTTGGACCGTTGCCAAGAACATTGCCGTTGTTCGAACTACTGCTACCAGAGGGACGATTATTAGAATCTGGGGCTTGGTCACGACCTTGCCGGTTAGCCAAGGCTTCAATCATGCGATCCAACTGAGAATGACTAGCTCTTGGCGTTGGAGGATTATTTTGACTTCCACCAGCTGGTACAACACCTCCCTGTCGGCTTGCCAAAGCTGCTATTAAGCGATCAATATTTGAATAATTGTTATCTTCCACTACAACACCTTCTACAGCCATTGAAAGGTTTGGAATTAATTGTTCTGTTGAACAATTTTCTCGTCCCGGAACATAACGCTGAAATCTAGGTGGATGAGGATTACCATCCGAATCGACTAGAAACGGTGGAGGCATTAAATGAGGCATTACTTGTGTTTGCTCATCAATAACATGATGAGATGCATCCCTTAATAAAGGTCTGTAATCCGTGTGGAAAAATAGTTCATTTGGAAGCTAAATTATATTATAAATTTTGATCAGATCATTTACATTAATATGAATTTCAAACATACAATTTTGTATCTATCAGCTGTTACGCCTAGTCCAAAAATCAATATGTGACCGTGAGAGTCTGTGGCGGCAATCATGGTACCATCCGGAGACCATTTTGCATCAAATACTCCACCATGCCCTTGTCCGTCAATATTGTTTACAAAATGAGCAACTGATTCCCCCTTTTCTATATCCCATAGAAAAACTTGACCATCGTGCCCGGCAGAAAGCAATATGTGCTCATTTTTAGGGTTTGATTCTAATACAAAAAGTTCATCTTTATGACCTCGTAGGACGCAGTGCAATTTGGCAGATTTTGCATTCCAAATTTTTATCTGTTTGCAATAATAATAATAATAATAATTATTATGATGATGATAATAATAATAATAATAATAATAATAATAATAATAATAATAATA
This sequence comes from Linnaemya vulpina, assembly GCA_963675445.1. Classification (NCBI taxonomy): domain Eukaryota; kingdom Metazoa; phylum Arthropoda; class Insecta; order Diptera; family Tachinidae; genus Linnaemya; species Linnaemya vulpina. The sequence goes on along the minus strand of OY776277.1, from coordinate 117,338,828 downwards.
ATAATAATAATAATAATAATAATAATAATAATGGTGACAATAAGTTGTAGACTTTTATATATAACATTTCATGTTTATCAAAGCGTTATTTAAAACGAATAGTATATATTTTAAAAAGTGCTGTATTTCAATACCGTAAAGTCATTGGCAGCTGTTATAACGTATTTATCCGAACAATCCCAAGCGACCATCGTAACTTTTAATTTTTTGCCTTCTTCAGGTTCGGGGCAACTAAGAGGACGTATTCAAAATTATAAAAATCATTAAAGCAGTAATATTTTAATAGCGCTCAATATGTACATAAATATACATATGTATGTATATGCTGGTTGTTTCAAATTACCTTGGTAGTCGTTCTGTCATACATAACTTTACACTTTTCCATTGCTGGGATTCAAATGTCCAGATATGAGCAGTACCATCCTTACTGCCTGATATAAATCTTAAACCTCGATGTGACCATTGCACGGAGTCTACAGCATCTGTATAAGCTTCGGTCTCAAGAATCCGTTTAGGACCATCTTCTGACATTAAATAAACTCGAATATGATGATCAGCAGAACCAGCCGCCAAAAAAATTCCACCTGGAGAAAATGATGTACACATCATTTGAGCCTGTCCCGGTCTTAATTTTTCATGATACTGTATAGGTTTTGGTGCGAAAGTTATTTTTTGACCTCTTGGAGTAGAATATTGCCAAAAAGCAATGGATCCATCATTACTAGTTGTCACTAAATATTTCAAATCATTCCTTGGTGATGGACAAAAATTTACAGAAGTTATCATCCCCGTATGTGCAGCCAGCACGGCTATTGGAGACGTTGTCTGTAAGTCCCATACACGCAAAATTCTATCTACAGACCCAGCTGCCAACATAGTATTGTCCAAGTTGATCGCAATATCAGTTATTTCTGCTGATGCTCCTCGAAGTGTAGCTAATAGTCGTCCGTCCATAGCGGACCATATTTTAATAAGAAGGTCATCAGCGCCTGTTATAATATAATGACCAGTACGATCAAATAAAACGCAATAAACAGAAGACAAATGTCCGACAGTCCGACGAAGAAGTTTTGTTTTCCCGTACAAACTTGTAGGTACTAGGAGTTTTCTGCGCACCGGACCACCATATTCGCGACCGATAAGAACTTTTTCTATATATTAAAATACACGTTACACAAGAACATATTAATATAATATAAGAACAAAATTAACTTACGAAAGTTATGAATGGGTTTCGTAACTGCAGAATCTGGCAGTGATACCCCATGAAGACGAGTACAATAATCCAGGAGCGTTCTTGACCTGAATATACTATCTTTGGTCCTCAAAAGGCTTTGACGACCAGCACCCAATAATGACGTTAGGCCTGGTACGCTGGGGCTTAATTCTCTATCTAAGATTGGTCCAATACGGCAGCATATTTCCAATAAATGATTCGAACCAATATGAGCATATTTTCTTTCCTAAAATTTACAAAAAATATGTTCACTGCTCCAAATCTTAACATATTTTAAACATGTCTAATATTTCATCAGGAATGGGCTCAGATACTTTAGAGGAAAATAAAGTTTAAGCAAAACCGATTGTGTTCAATAAAACTTGGCCCCAAGCATACAAATTTAAAGAGGCGTGCAATATTTTTGAAAAGCGAACTGAACTAGAAGTTGCAATATTTACAAAACTCTAAAGTCTTCATGCTTTACAAATAAGAGCACAATATATACACCAAAACGCGCCGGTAACCAGTCAACGTGCGCTCGTGTTGTCAATGCACTTTAGACTATACAATTCGAATGAAGAAAAATATTTGTTGTCTCTCATAAAACTATTCGAATATATGGCTCTCATATTTATGTGTTTATTACAAGTTCATTGGAATATATCTTTCGTTAAAATTTTAAATATGTTCATCCAGACTGTGGTTTATTATTCCGCCCGATTAAATTCTACTTTTAACTAACATGAACCACCTATAAAAAAAGTAATGATTGAGTAGCATTTGAAAGCAAAGTGATGCTAGTAGAAAACATTCAGAAACAAACAAGGAACATTGTGAAGATATTAAAAAAACTTACATATATAAGAGAGAAAATATTAAAAATTTCATTGAATTGTTTCCCAAAAACACAAAGCAGCTTTTGAAGATTTTTAAGAATTCAACAAACTTCTTAAGAATAAATCCAAATAAATACCTAAAAAGATTTTGAATAATATAGTATAGGAATAAAACAAAAGGATAGCATTTTTTACGACTACAATCGATAAAAAACGGAGAATTATAGACAGCAATACTGGAAAGAAGCAAATTTTCATTATTTCCTATCCTATAATTCGTCTTCGCTTTTACAAAAATCTCAAGTTGGATTTTCAGTGCTATCTGAATGAAATTTTCAGTGCTATCTGAATGAAATTGGAAAAAGACGATTAAAAAGCCCTAGCGGATTTTTTATTTTATGGAATAACTGAATTTTGCGTTGAAGCAGCGGTAAAATAGACTGTGGAAAGCGAAAAATAATTTTAAATTTTAGTTTGATATATTACATTCCACTACATTTCCATTTATTCAATATTAAGACTAAATTAAAGTTAAACAAAGGGTATTTAATAATACTTCTGTTAAATTTACTTTTTATTGCTTAACCTTTTTTGGCAGTTATGGGAAGATATGTACATACAGTACAATAAAGAAGCAGTCTAGGAACAACAGAAAACCTACTACTTATTAACAATTGGGAATATAAAAGCGCGCGTATGAATTGTTATTTTTTTATACATTTTATAACTACTGTGAAATAGTGTTTAAGCAGATTCTACGAAAAATTCTTCTTAAGGATATATGTGTATATAGAAAATATGTCCAATCTGCGTTTTACATAAAGTAAGTACTCATATAATACATTCGTGTGGTACCCTTCGTAGCAGTAAAATAATTCCGAATTCCCATTAAGTTGAAAGCCCATTTCTAAAAGAAATCTACGAGGAGCGAAAGAGAAAACAGAATTGTTTGGCTTTTTCCAAATTCTTTCGTACAACTTGTCTACATACAACTTCTCAGAAAACGGACAAACTTTTATTTTAATATGCTATAATATTTAAATTATATTTTTGAGCGTTAAGACCTACTTGTACGAAACGCAACGAACAATTTTATAACTATATTTTTAGCCGCTTGTCAATATATGTACATATTTTGTTTTAACTGCTACTCATTTTGTATATAAACAATAGTTTGCGCAAGGATAATATAAGATCGAATGAATTTGTGTATACAAGTCTAATAACTTACCAACTCTGCCAAAGATTGATCATGTTCATTTCCCAACCAGTCAGTACGCTTAGGCAAAACCTGTAAAAATTATATAGAAAATATGTACTTTAATACCAATCTTTCCATTTTTCAATTCAGATATATATGACTGTCAACATAAGACAATTAGCTATTTTTTATCGGTACAATTTGCGAACGGGAGGGTTATTTTGTAATCGAATTAAGTGGCATTTACGCTGTTGTTTAGTTACGATCGGTGAATGTTTTGGATTCTATCACAAGACTAATTGTAATATCATTATATTTATTTACTTCTAGTATACTTTAAAAATCAAATTTTCTAAAATATACTTTATGAAGGCGTCCTGTAATTGTCAATATTTGTTCCTAATTATCTTTTTTATCTGGCAAAATATCCTTAATATAGAATACATAGAATTGTAATATTTAACTTTAAAAGTTTTAATAAATTTCCTTTGTGCCAAGATATTTCACGATATTCTTGATACTATGAAAAATCAGTTAATTTAATGCTTTGTTGTTTAGTTACGATCGGAGAATGGTTTGGATTCTGTCACATACAACACTAATTGTAATATCATTATATTTATTTACTTCTAATATACTTCAAAAATCAAAAACTAGTCATTATTGCCCTTAGCAAGTTATTTAACCGTTTCATTGGAATCCTTGAAAATATTCACAATAGTTTGGCTCAATTTTAAGGAGAATTTCAGCTTATTCGAAACTTTGCAGCACTTGACACGACCTTTTTGACGGTTAAAGTTCGAAATTTTCTCAAATATATCCTAAATATATATATATATATATATATATATATGTATATATATATATATATATATATATATATATATATATATATATATTACAGTAATCGCTAAACTATTTTGTAAGTAGTAAGTATTTTTTTTAAATTGTATTACGAGGATTGGCATAAATGCCCTGCATATTTTGCTTACAAACTTCATTGCATTTTCTATAAATTTTTGCTCAGCACACAACCCAAAATATGTACTTAAAAAAGTTGGAAAGTTGGCTTTCCACAATCTTCAAATGTACTGTATACTTTATTACTTTCCTATTTTCTCCAATGTATAGTTTAAGATAAGAAACCTATAACTGACTATATTTGCCAACCGAAATCGAGAACTCATGAAGTACCAAGGAGTAATTTTTATAGATTAATAAAATAAAACAAAGTGTAAATCACTTTAACGGCCAACGTTTTGTTGTACAGTCGATTCTACAACAATAATTTAGCACTTGATATTAGTAAATAAAGACTTTTTGTTTTTCAAAGAACTTTTGTTAAAACTTAGGCAAATCTGAACATCTTAATTAAGAATTCATAAATCCTAGAAGGCATTGAACTTTTCCAAACTCTAAGATATATACATACATGGCATCTATAAGAATTATATAGCAACTATAAGAATTATATTCATATGATGAGATGTATATCAGAATATATGCTTTTATGAAAATATTAAAGTAAATGTTTAAATGTTATATACATATGCCTGTGTGTACATCAATGCGTATGTGTGTAAATACTATCTACATATAATAACACAGATCACTACCAACTTATTGTGTTTTCAGTTTTCATTATATTTTTATACATCACTAATATCGAGCGAGATACAATTATTTTAATAACTATATGTATAAACAAAGTAAAAACAAAACAATGAGTATTAAGATATCGCCAGAGGAAACTTTTTAATAATTATATTCGTTACTGGTTCTATATGGACAAGTGTCCACTGCTTACCTTTTTATTTTCTAGCTCCCGTATTAGGACCTGTAACGAAATAAGTAAAAAATAAACCAAGTGCATGTTTGGAAAAAATTGGATGATTACCTTCGAAGTTTCTTTGAGAGGACCCGCAGACAAGAACTTCGATATTAAAAAATATAGCTCTGAAATGTAAAACAGTTCATCAGATATTTTTCAAACAACAGCTCATAAAATTATATACAATTGCTTAATTTGAACCTTCAAAACAATTAAAATCATTTCTAATTTTTGGATATTGCTCTGAAAATGACGGCTAAAAAAACAGGACTGCTGCATTTTGCAAAGCAGTCACAATTATTCAAGTATCTGTTACCTACAAAATATACATACCAGGTGTCACTATTTTCTCAATAATTTCTTTATTACTATCCATGTTTCATTTTTATAAACAACTTTTGAAACTTCATAGAGTTTTTAATGAAAATATACACAATTTTTCTTAGCTTTTCTATCGGGAATATGAAAAATTTTTCCTGAAAATTACTTTTCTTTGCTTTTTCTTCTATTCTACTTTGTCAAACTCTATTATTGCCAACTACATACAATAAATAGTTGCCAAGTATATTAAAGCAATACTTTTGTTTAATACTACAAGTATAGAAGTCTGTTAGCACTCTCCTATATTCTCTTTTATTATTTTCATCGGCTTCTGTGCTTTGCTCTATTCGACTCACGAGAGTTTTGTTCATACAACGTATGTAAAATACTGATACCATACTAAATCGAGTATCGTAAGTTATTTCGGCATGTCTTGGGTTTCCGATTATAGTTATTCATGGCTAGAAATAGCAGCAATGAATATCATCAAAGCTGGTGGTCATATACCATATCACATTGCGTTTGTTATGGATGGTAATCGCCGATATGCCAATTCTCAACAGATTCGTAAGATAGAAGGTCACTCTAAAGGTTTTGATAAGCTAGCCGATTGCCTGCGTTGGTGTTTGGATATGGGAATTCGGGAAGTTACAACTTTTGCATTTAGTATAGAGAATTTTAAGAGATCGGATGAGGAAGTAAATGGTTTGCTGGACTTAGCTCGGGAGAAATTTTCAAAACTTTTAGAAGAGTCTAAAAGATTACACGAACATGGTGTTCGTATAAGAGTTATCGGAAACATTACGCTTCTGCCGCTAGATTTGCAAAAGCTTGTAGCTAAAGCCATGTTGAACACTGAAAACAACAATAAGCTATTCCTTAATGTAGCATTCTCATACACCTCGCGGGATGAAATAACGCAAGCAGTAGAAGCTGTGATTAAACATGGTGATCAATTACAAGATGGTGATATAAGTGAAAGATTACTAGAGGAGTGTCTCTATACACGTCATTCTCCACCGCCAGATTTGCTATTTCGAACCTCGGGGGAAACACGAATAAGTGACTTTCTCATGTGGCAGGTAGAATTGATTAAGTTATTTTCAGTTCAAATTAAGTTCTATATAAACTTCTTTACAGCTTAATTCAACAGTTTTGTATTTTACGAAAATTCTTTGGCCTCAAATAACAATTTGGAACTTTTTAGCAGGACTGTTCTCGTATCAGCGTTCAGCTTTGAATATGGAGGCTTACAAATTGAAAGAACGTTCGCATCGTACACACGTTGCAAAATGCTCAAATTTTTATTCTGATCGCGTCCAGAGATTCTTAAAACATTTAGATCTATTAAGAAAAAATATTCTCAGTCAATTATGGACCACCATTCAATAAATAAATACCTTTTTCCAAACGATATTAATTAAACGTATATATTATTTCAAATAAGACATTTATGTTAAGGTAAATGTTGGTTGTATTGTTAATAAAAGATACGTTATCTACTGAGGAGTCGGACACTGGCGATAGTATTAAGGAGAGAGTACTACTTAACACAACTCTGTCCATATTACAACACTGAGCGCTTTAATTTAAAACTTTCTTGAATCTGGCGACGCTCTTTTTTATTTTTCTCTCATTCTTTATGCGTTTATCTTAATATTTCTTTTGTCATCATAATTTTTCATTTTCAGCGTCATATTCGGCGTTGGCCAGGAAAATTTCAGTCGTTTCATATATTTTGGAGAATAAAATTTCAATTACAATTTTGAAACGTGTTCTATTAATATATAATAATGGAAAAGTGTATAGTTCTTCTTATAATACAGAGTTCTTATAATGAATGCTTAGAAAGTTTTTGAGGATTATTTGTAATAAAGTTTTAAAGATTTCGCAAAAATACGCATGTGAAAAAATTAGCTATAATATCCGCCATTGTGAAGTTGAACAACGAAGTAGAAAATATATCAAGAAGAACGAAGAAGAATACGACAAAAAGTCTGGCAGAAAATAGAAGAAGCTTGGTTGGTGATTGCGCACACGCGAAAAAATTGTGCAAAATAATAAAAATTCAATAAAACGTGAATAAACTTATTTAATTAATAAAAAATATGAAAAATCATATATGGGAGTGATAATATATAATTCGGAAAATATGCTTCAAAACATAACTAAATCTATATAAACACTAAGAGAAAATATGAAATAAAAGTGGGCTGGCAGCATAAGCATAGTGAAGCACCATCATCGCTACACATTAAAGAAACGAGGAAAGACAAAGCAGAAGAGTCCCCCAGTTAGAAAGAGGTGAAGAAGTTCAACGCTATCGACATCTCAACTTACGACGTCTACTGCATAAAAACGATAACCAGAAAAACGTTGTCATCGGTAACGTTTTTAAAGAATTATACGAAAGGACAAGAAAAGAGGCGCCTACGAATATTGCTTTTAACTATAGGTGGTTTGCCCCAAATATTTTCTGAAATATTTCATATATGAATACGATCGTCTAAAGATTTTTTTTACCCGTAAACTTGCTCACGCTTTGCCGAAATAAACTATTTGCTGTGTTTATTCTCTCACATAATTTAACTTTAAATCAGAACTTCGCCATTGTTTTACAATTTAGTTCACCACAAACAAAAAAATGTATCCTGCACCGGTGCGGCACCCTTCAGCGGGGGTAAGTGATAATAAACGTTAAAAATATGCTCACACATATAAATCCACTAAATACTAACTCTCCCACTCCTTTCAATTTACCAGTCATTCATGTAAAACTTGCAATTCTTGTCCACCACATACAATTTTCTGCCATTATCTTATTTTATATGTTCTTTATTTGTTCAATTTGGAACTAATTATTTATAAAAACAATACAGGGTCCACCACCACAGGGTCCGCTAAAGTTTACCATACTTGAAACTTTGGAGCGCGTTAAGGAGGAGTTTAACTTTTTGCAGGCACAGTATCACACGTAAGTAAA
>OY776277.1:116960437-117325437 GCA_963675445.1 Linnaemya vulpina | reverse complement strand
TAATTTTTACTTTTTTTCATTTTATTTGATAAAGGCGAATTATATGAATTGTTTTTTATATGATACTTTGCTGTATTGAATTCGACTTGCATAGATCCAATTGATATGCTTTGACTTTTATTGTAAATTATTTTCTATGTTTTTAAAAAGACATGCTTTTTAATTTTAATTATGTGCTAGTTCTTTTTCCCCAAAATTTAATTTAAAAAATTCAAATAGGAACTAGCTAAAACCCCTCAACTGATTAATTTGAATTTTTTAATTAAATTTTCAAAAAAAAAGAACTAGCACATAATTAAAATTAAAGAGTTTAGAAAACCCCCAAAATATAAACTAAAAGACATGCGCTTGTTTTTTTGTGGGTTAAGTACATCTTTACATCTGAATTCGAATTTTATTTAAAAACATTCTTTTTTTTTCAATATCTTACCTCTTTCTTCTTGCCTTATAAAAATATATATTTAAGTTTAAAGCAAAGATGAAGCCTTTATTAAAGTAAAAATCTAAAAAATGAAACGAAATTTGGTCACTTGGTAGTAATAAATAGAAACAATTTTTACATAGCTCGCGACGTACGGCGAATTTCGTGTCATTTAGACCTGAATTTTATTTCTTGTACATGCCTTAATATTTTATAGAACGCTAGTTGAGTACATAGTCAGCAAATTTTATGTGGCGGGAAAGTTGAAAAGAATATCTGACAACGGAGATAGATTCATAGATCGATAATGAATTGCAATCGATGTTCCAAAACTGAGTAGAATATATTAAAATAGAAATTAGTTTTTAGTAAACATCTCAAAGCCAACCATTTTAGTCTTTATAAAAAATGGGGATAGCAATGCTTTTAGATGAGTGTGGCTGATTTTTTTCTTGCCGAAACACAAATCTATCGTTTTGTTTATAGACACATACATATTAGCCACTATATGCTAAGCTATACCTAGGAGAAAATCCCACTATTTGCTTCCAAGACTAGGATTGGTTAGACAAATCTCCAGATTTGAAAGATTCGTTGTTTTGAAGCGTAGTGTCTGTTCTCGCTGAATTAGTTAGAGATAATGAATTACTTATAATTACAGTGAGTTAAGAAATACCATATTTAATTAATTGATACTGTTTTTATTATATGCACGAAAATGAATTGACGCAATAAATAAAAGATAAAATTAAAGCATTAAATTTGTACATGTTTTGTTTTAATAAAATATTCACTTTTCATAATTTTATTTATATATTTTAAATTACTTTTAGATTAAAACTTGAGTGCGAAAAATTGGCGAATGAAAAAACAGAAATGCAACGTCATTATGTCATGGTAAGAAACGAACTCTAAGAAGGGGCTTTCACTCTTTGGAACTATGTTGGGATGCCGTTGTGGTTGATGGGTCCAATAGCTATGGGTTCGGTTCCCACCGGAGAAAGGCAAATAGCTTCGCGATCTATACTAATAAAAAAAACAAGTCATAATATATACGTATATCATAAATGTAATTTATTTGAGATTTTTTCTCAAATCAATTTATTAAAACACAATTGTTTAAAGAAAGCTTTCACTTTAATAACGTGCTGATTCTATTTTTCGAAAGTTTTATTAAAAGATTTAAAGTGATCAATTGAAAGGTTTAAGCTATATCTTATCCGCGTTTCAAATCAAAAGGATTATTAGCTGTTGTTCTATTCTTTATATATCTTACGACTACAACTAGAGTTGAAAAAAGTAAGAAAATAAAAAAGAGAAGTGATCAATGACATCTCGTTATGAATTAACGTGGGTTAGCTAAACTAGCTAAATCCTCTTAATTAATTACTTCGAAGTTTTTAATAAAATATTGGAAAATAAGAATCAGTACGATATTAAAATTAAACAGTTTTAAACGAACATTCACAAAAAATTTTCTAGCACAATGATTTTGTTCATTGTGTTAGCAAGTAGGAATAAAATGGATGTACATATATCGAATAATTTTTGCTTATTGTGTTTTCTAAAAATTTCAAAGTCTATGGGCTTGCTTGCGAAATTCTCAGAGTTTTTAATAGTTTGTGCACAAACTGAGAGCCTTTGTTATATTTATTAATGATTTGGTGTAAGATCCAATGAAATATATGTATACATACATACTTGACTACATGAATAAAAAAAAGTATTATGTATTTCATACATCATTTATGTATGTACTAACATACTAATCTTTTAAGTACAACATCTAGATCGAGAGTGAAAACTTCTAGTGATATTTGAAGCAGTAGAATTGTAGAAATTTAAATTAAATTAATATTTCTTGCAGTACTATGAAATGTCTTACGGCCTAAACGTAGAAATGCACAAACAGGTATTTAACAAGAAGGATTAATTTGTAAAGTATATTATATTATTTGTGTTATATTTTAGACGGAAATCGCTAAACGCTTGAACACATTAATTAATCAATTGCTGCCCTTTTTACAAGCTGATCATCAACAACAGGTTTTGCAGGCTGTCGAGCGTGCGAAACAGGTCACAATGCAAGATTTGAATCTAATTATAGGGGTAAGTATGTGAATACTTAATCATAGTGTTTTAATATAAATAAACTTTTATATACATTAATTAGTATGTAAAAGCCATTAACAAATTCGTTTCTATAAAATTCTAAATAAATTTCAAAAATATCTGTTTGAATGTTACCTTAAACCCAAATTTATTTTTTTTATAAATCACTAGCCTTTACATTCGTCTATAGGCTCCCCAAATGTATAAAAAATAAGAGCACCAGCATTTGCTATTATTTTCTTATATTTTTGTTTGTTTGTTTTAATATATACCAAAAAGAGAAAAGCACTACATGTACCAACTTGTTTAAAGGGTTTTCTTCTGATATTGTGGTAATCATATAATTCACATTTAATCATAAGATTAAATAACAAATAATAATAGTAATAATAATACAAAAAACTATAGTCGGATTTTATTGATATATGTATGTAAGTACATATGAGAGATCAACGATGGATACTGGAAAAACGCTTGGTTTTGAATCACTATCGAAATTCTCTAGACTGCTCATACTCAGTCAAAAGTTAGATATCCTCATGGTACTACTACTTGACAACATGTATGACATTGTTGATTATTTAGACTCTTCTGTACTCAATATCCATTGAGGATACAGAGAGACGATACATTGTGAGTATAACGGTGATGTCGGATTCATATGCATTGCGACTCAGATTGTTGTGAGTAAATTAGCTGAGATAGATTTTATTGCGAAAAACTACTCTTTATAGATAATGGGTTATTCATTTAGTGGTTTCAAAACCGCCAGTGAAAAGTGGTTTGATATTTACGAATATGAATCTTTTAAGAATAAAGAGTACAAGTAGTTAAATCTTACTGCAAAAGTATGGCCGTCATATCGACTTGCTGTGTAATATTAGAAACGTCATACAAAATGTTTGTGGTCAAAAACAACATCAAAGGATTTTATTGTAGCAACCAATCTAGATGGTCACTTAAATGACATATGATTTGGTAGATAATGGCAAGACACAAGCATTATAACGAAACAAAAGTTTCATCGAAATCTCTATATACGTTTTGTTTAAATTGACTTCCAACACAGAATTAATCACCCTTATCGTGTTTGGCATTTTTCGCTGTTATATTCGACATATAATATATTAAAGAAAACTTTTGCTTTTTGTCTTTATTGTATTACAAATTGTCGAATTTTGAAGGCCAATACGCCAAACACCATAAGGGTGAATGTGTATATGAGAAGATTTTTGCGAGCTATGGATGATTACAAGCTTATGCGGAGTAAATGTTTACTAATAAGTGCTAGGGCGGGAATTATCTTTAAATTTTTAAATTTATTGAATGAATGAAATTTTTAATGTCCCTGGTTGAGCGGGCCACGAGAAGGATCCAAAGGCTTATGTATTATTAACCCTATATTGGTAAACTTAGCTTATGAAGCAAGTTAAAAAATGCATATATTACTTTAAAAACAAACAAACAAAATTGTTATAATAATAAAATAAAACAAAACAAAAAAAACATATTTATTCAATGTTTAGTAACAAAAATCTTAACGTATTAACATATTCCACACTTATTTTTGCTTCCCTCACAGGCGATGTTATTATTCTAGGGTTAAATGTTTTGTTTGATTGCAAAAGAATAGGTACATCTACTGCAACTAGGGGGTGTTACCTTCCGTTATAACCATTAACGTTAAAAAGTTGTGTGGGAAATGAATAAAATTTAACTAAGTTAAATTTTTAACTTTGAATTTAAATTATGTCAATTTTTGGAAAACAATAAAAACTTTGATAGAAAGCATGGCTAGTAATGGCAATTTCCCAAACGTTCAACCAGTTTAAAGTTGAAAAATAAAAAATATTACATAATTTTTATAAGTTAAGGTTAATTATTTTATCTCATCTAAATCTGTAGAAACGAATTTAATGTTTGTAAATTGGTTTGACAGCAGACTTATTAAGTTAAAATTTAAATTTTATTTATTTTAAATTCAAAGAAAATTATAAATTTTTCAATTATTTTCCTTAAAATGTAAAATATAAAATTTGTATGACACTGGTTGCACCTCTAACAATAAATGTAGCAGCAACATCAACAGGGAATGCAACAACTTATAGTAAGTTTTTCCTTTTTATTTAAAATTGTTTCCGTAATTTTTATACGTATGTATAAAGATAACATTTTTCTATCTAAGTTTTTATTCATTGAGGATCACGATCATTAGCTTTTTAATCTAAAGTGCTGTTTTTGTGTCATAATCACTGCGTTGGTGTGAAATCTGTTAAAGTCTTCCAACCAACAATGCTTTTAGACTATCATATTAGACATTCACTTACATACCTATACATACACACAAACATACATATACTTACACGGATACATATATCTACAAGCATACTTATATACAAAGTATATCTATATCAAGTATATGCAAAGTTCAAACCAACTTAATTTTTATTACATTATTTTATTATTATAAAAATTTTGTTTTATGCTACACAAAATGCAATATATGTATATAATATATGTATATATATATATATATATATATATATATATATATATATATATACATATATATATATACATATATATATATATAAGTTTTCAAATTACTTAAAACTAAAATAAAACTTTTTAATAGTACGTGATTAATTATTTTAAAACAATGTTCCACCATTTATGTAGCTCTAGAAATATAGGCACATTGCGACACAGTTGGAACTTAAGAAACCCTTAAGTCAGCGGAGCTCTTGCATGTACTTGATATTGGTACACTTTGCTTACATGTATACTTATTCATTCCTAACCATTCTGTTTGTTTTGTTGTATTTATCATTTATTCTGCTGTCAAATCTTCAAATATGTATGTATATGTACTTATTTAATAAATTAATTTGCTTCCATCAATAAGTTAATAGTTTTAATATGTGCTGGAGAAAAACTGTTGTTCCGTTCATATGAATGGCCGTCATGTCATAGTAAATAGAGTATATATTTAGACATCGACGATTTTATTATATGAATCGAATTTTTTTAAATTGTTTGGCGAAATATTATGTAAATTCATGCTTTTTTTCGTATAGAAGAAGTAACTTTTTTTTCCAAATTATGTAATTGTACAACCAATACACCCATGTAATATTTTTTTGCTCAGTTTATGTTTTCTAGCTTCAACTTCACCGAATATATTCCGAGAAATATATACATCAAGAAAAAAAGTTATTTCTTTCTTCAGTTTCATTGACTTTTTGAGGAATATATAAGAATGAAAACATAAGTTTTATTTTCTAAGCGAAATATATTAAAAAAAGCTTTTATTTTAATAAAGCTTTTATAAGCGTTATGGTTCCTGGTTTATTGCCTAACTTTGCTAATAAAGCTAATTGAAATGTTAAATGTAGTGAAAATCGTCCGCCGAAGTAAGATGTATAATGTCGACAATAAATTGTCCCATTCTGCATTTCTAGTTCCGGAAAAACGCACTGTGTATGTAGGGGTAATCCCTGAGTGCTGGTCCTACTAAAATGAAAGAAAAAAAATATGACATGACGGCTTTACTCAAAGATGAATTTTGATATACATGTGTATTCCTTCATTTGTTATTTATTGTATCTTCAATTAGTAATTGAACTAACAATAAGTGTTAAAAATTCATACGGCTGCTTCTTGGTAATGAAAACAGTTCATAAATAAGTCTATGTAAATTCACTAATGATGTTCAAACACATAAATGAATATGGATGAAATATTTGTAAAGAAAAAGTTCGTAATTTGTAAATATGTTTCTTTACTATTAGCAACAAATACATGTGCAGCAGGTACCAGGAGGACCTCCTCAACCTATGGGTGCTTTGGGACCACTTGGAGGTCCATTTGGCGCTTTAGGAGCTTCGATGGGTTTGCCACATGGACCTCAGGGCTTACTTAAAGCACCACCAGAACATCATAGACCTGAGGGTCCTGCCAGTGCCGAGGAAAGATTGGTAAACATTTTATTAATGAGAACGAAAAGGTTAAACAAACATTTAATATTTTATTTCTTTAATTGCAGCGCAATTCGGTGTCTCCAGCTGACCGTGAAAAATATCGAACACGGTCACCTTTGGATATTGAAAATGATTCAAAGCGTCCTAAACAGGAAAAGTTGGTAAGTACTTGTCAAAATAAAATGCAAATATTTTAAAGCACTCGTCCGGTTTTCATTTCATTTGTATTAAAAGAAGATAGAACTTTTGTAGTTTGAATATAATATGTCAAATATTTATCTAAAAAATATACGCTCAACTCACCATTTAATACGTAACAAAGTTTCAGTTATAAGTATTAGGTAAAGGCTTTGTTTGGCTTACTTGCTCTCTTATGCTCTCTTTCTCTGTATATTTAGTACTGCTGCCTAAAGCACGGCCAGTATTTGGATAGTATGATGTAGAAGATAGTGAATTAAATTTAGACCTTCCCTCCTGCATATTTAAAATGTTTACTGTAAAAAAAGTATTAATTACTATCACTAATACAACTACATACTAATAAATAATAGTACACCTAGCTACTACTTTTATTGCTATAATTTTTGTAGATTATTATAATTTGTCATAAATTTTATTTTTATATATAAAATATCAGTTGTATTATTTTCATGAGAATTTTAATAGTGACAAAAGTGTACGTTCGCTTGTTAACACATTTTATTTTATTTTAAACATTTTTCCAGGAGGATGAAGGAGAGAAAAGCGATCAAGATTTAGTCGTAGATGTTGCAAATGAAATGGTGAGTTGAGTTTCATTGTTTAACATCTCTACTAATAAATAATTTCTATATCATAAAAAAATAAAGAACGAAAATATTCAAAAAATTAAGTTTTAATAACAAATGAATGCTTACGTATATGTTGATTCTTACAATAAACGATATAAATGATATTATTTTCTAGGAATCACATTCTCCCAGACCCAATGGAGATCACTTGTCTATGGAAGGACGTGATAGAGAGAGTTTAAATGGTGAAAGATTGGATAAACCAGGCAGCAGTGGAGTAAAACCACCGACAGATAGACCACCATCACGTTCAGGCTCGAGTTCATCACGATCAACACCCAGCCTTAAAACAAAAGATGTAAGAGTTGTTTGCTTTTATTAATAAATTTTAAGCTAAAATCTACCAATATGTATTTTTAATCTATTAAGATGGAAAAACCAGGAACTCCGGGTGCAAAAGCTCGTACACCCACTCCAAATGCAGCGCCACCAACTCAGGGTGTTAATCCCAAACAAATGATGCCACAAGCTGGTCCACCACCGGCTGGTTATCCAGCTTCACCGTATCAGCGTCCAGCTGATCCTTACCAGAGACCACCCTCCGATCCGACATATGGTAGACCACCACCTCTGCCATATGATCCACATGCACATGTTCGAACCAATGGCATTCCACACCCGACTGCATTAACTGGTGGAAAGCCGTAAGTTGTTTATTTCAAATAGTGATAAAACATTGTCATACAATCATTATTTTCAGTGCGTACTCCTTCCATATGAATGGAGAAGGTAGCCTACAACCCGTTCCATTTCCTCCAGATGCTCTTGTTGGTGTGGGAATACCAAGACATGCACGTCAAATTAACACTTTATCACATGGCGAAGTTGTTTGCGCAGTCACTATATCCAATCCCACAAAATATGTCTATACCGGAGGTAAGGGTTGCGTTAAAGTGTGGGATATTTCACAGCCGGCCAACAAAAGTCCAATTAGCCAACTGGACTGTTTGCAACGCGACAATTATATACGTTCAGTAAAATTGTTACCGGATGGACGCACTTTGATTGTTGGAGGAGAAGCATCAAATCTATCTATATGGGATTTAGCTAGCCCAACACCACGAATTAAAGCTGAATTAACATCGTCAGCACCTGCATGCTATGCTCTGGCCATAAGTCCTGACTCAAAAGTGTGCTTTTCATGTTGTAGCGATGGCAACATCGCTGTTTGGGACTTGCACAACGAAATTCTAGTGCGCCAATTTCAGGGTCATACAGATGGTGCTTCTTGCATCGACATAAGTCCGGATGGTTCACGTCTTTGGACTGGAGGCCTCGACAATACTGTACGATCATGGGATTTACGCGAAGGTCGTCAACTTCAGCAACATGATTTCAGTTCACAGATATTTTCATTAGGATATTGTCCAACAGGTAAGATATGTTTATTAACTTTATTTAAATTATTTATGTTTGATTTTATAAAATAAAGGTGATTGGTTGGCTGTTGGAATGGAAAATTCTCACGTCGAGGTATTACACGCATCTAAACCCGACAAATATCAACTACACTTACACGAAAGCTGTGTGTTATCTTTGCGTTTTGCTACATGCGGCAAGTGGTTTGTCTCGACAGGAAAAGACAATTTGCTTAACGCTTGGCGAACACCATACGGCGCAAGCATATTTCAGGTATTTACAAGTTATTCATCCTTATCGTGTTTGGAGTTTTTCGTCTTTAAATTCCACATATACAAAACTTTTGCTTTTTTCTTTAATCTATTACAAATTCTCGAATTTCAAAGGAGAATAAGCCAAACACGATAAGGGTGATTGTCTCCATTAGAACAACATATACCAACCAATTATATTTTTCATTTATTCTAGTCTAAGGAAACGTCTTCGGTACTTAGCTGTGACATATCAACAGATGATAAGTATATAGTGACGGGTTCTGGAGACAAAAAAGCCACAGTTTATGAAGTTATCTACTAATGGGTTTTCGTACATCTATATATAATATACATATATATGTATATGTATATATACAGCACACATATAGTTTTTGTAACAATCACGCAAAAATATTGGTGGTTTTCAACTAAAATTTTTCTTTTTGTATTAATCTTTATATATTTTCCGTTTTGATCCTTGATTTATTTCTTATTTTGTTTGTTGTCAAATGGCATCCTCCTTGTTGTAAAATTTGGAACTCTTATATGGAACGGAACATTAAACTATGACCGCCAGCTATAGAATTAAATTTTAATAATAAAAACTGTTTAATCATGAGATATAAAAAAACAAATAATTTGCATCCATTTGTAAACACAAACACACATGCACACAACACACATACACCCGAAAAGTATAAGTATCATAACATTAACGACATCTTGATTATATATAGAAATTCTTTCTTAGATGTAAGTCTATAATAAGTTTATTAAAATAACGAAAGAACGTTAAATATTAAGATAAAAACTCTGTTACAAGTATAAGAGGAAACAAACATGTACCCCAGAATCAACTAGCAAAAACAGAAAAATCATATTACTGTAAAAAATCAATTTGAAAATTAAAAAAATTAAATAGTCTTAAATGTTTAAACTGAAATGTTTAAAAGAGAAAAACTCATTTTGAAAAAATTAAAACGTAACTTCCTAACGAAAAATTATCCAGTTTGTGAACTGTCACTTTTCTATTTTTCGTGCTCAAAGAATGAATAGTCCTATTTTTGCAAAACAATTAAACACGAAAGATTTCTTAATTACTTTTTCTGCAGTTTTATTTCTTATTTCCGTTTTTCCTTTTTATAATATTTTTAATTTTGTATCTTTAATTGTAAAACATTATAATAAAATTTAAAACAAAATTTATTATAAAAGAAAACAAAAATATTTTAAAATTGATAAAAAAGCGAATAAGTTTATAAAAAATAAATAAATATACATATATAAACAAGAATATTAAACAAAACACACAATTTATGCATAATGCTCTAATATATAAGTCTTAATAATAAATAAAATACAAAAAATAATTTATAAATAAAACATAAAATAAAATCATACAAAATAAGTTGTGTAAAAGTGAAATAACAAAACAAAAATTTTATTTCATAATTATGTAGAGGCAAAATGAAAAAATGAGGGAAGATTTAATATAGATAATCGTACTGTAGAAGTTAACTAGTGCGAGTGAGAATTAAAACTCGCTAAGTAGAGTAAATGGACAGTGGTCTGTCTGCAATGAGGCATGATGATGACTTATTCAAAGCTGCGACTGTAGATATGCGTGGAAGTGTGTTGGGACATATTTGGTGCTTTCAGTTGTAGGGGAAACTATTGAAAACTACTTACATTAAATATACTATATTTATGGAAACAAGCACACGGAAGATACTGCATCAAGTTTTTAGAGTGTAGAAGGAAAAGAAAAAACTTCAATTTGTTTGTGCGTCTTTATATCAAATCGCTTTGAATAAAGCTTATCCTAATTGCTTATTTTCTTGCACAATTTCAAGTTTTACTTCAGTTACAAACAATTGGGCGTTTGAAAAGCGCCACTTTCTTTCCAATTCAGTATCAAGCTCCATGCTGTTTGTCTGATGTATATATTCGGTTCTTTATTCTTAATGTATACGACCTGACCAAAATTTGTTATAAAAGAAATGTTTTCGCATCTTAAGCTCCTGCCAACTCAGCAGGCATCCCGTTATTAAAAAAACAACCTGAATCGAATTTAATAATTTTCAATAACACGTAAAATTAACTGAATGTCGAAAATATAAACATAAATTTCTATGAAATGTGGACTGAAAATCTTCAGATTTTAAACGAGATTAACCGAGATATACGCAAAAAAGAAGAAAGTAAACACACATAGTTTATTGACTTTTAATTTGATTCGAAATGTATACATTAAAACAATAATCTGTGGTATTTAATTCAAAGGTTTAATTATCTAAACCTTTTAGATTCTCAAAATGTGAATATTTTAGAACACATCCGTTTGATAAACATTGCGTTTCTTAGGAATTGGAGCCAGTTTTGAGCATGTTTCCAAAATAGTCGGATTGCTACCACTTATTTGACGGAACTTCGTTATTGCAATAGGTAATAATTCTTCAACTAGAAATTGTTTATTTTTTATTACAAAGTTGGGCTGAAAAAAATGACAGATTTAATATTGTATTTTAACATGTAAAAAATATGCATTTAACTTACATCCACACTCAAACCAGCCGAAGGCTTAACAGTTTGCTGAGCTTGCAAGAAGTCAGTAAGTAATACCTGGCAACATTGGGAGAGTGCCTCACTCTTCGCTAAATAAGCAGAGTACTGAGTTAGCTGTAAAAAATGTCTTGTAAAATTCACTGTAGACTGAGTTAAGTTGATCCAAGTATCTCCGGTTGCGTGCGAGCGTAAATCAATTCCCAATGCATTCATCTCTAGAAGTAGACGTTTCAAGTTGGATTTAGTTTGTGTATTATAGGGCTGCCAAGAGTCTTCCGAGCGGCCTACAGTATCCAACAGACGAAGGCGAGAATCGTTAATTAATCCAACCAAATCAGCACGCAAAAGTCCTTCCAAGTGATATGATAAATCTAAACCAATTTCAGTTAATTTGGCGCATGGTTTTCGCACACCTTCTATATATTTAGCAATAGCTTCCAACTGACTTCCTTTTGTTAGATAGTGTTTTTTTAATTGACTTGCAAAATATTGAAGCTCAGCATTGCACCAAACTACAAGCGCTATTAAGAGAAACAAATTATACATTGATTATAAATTTTATATGTATGTATACTTACCACTCACACACGCCGGCTGTGACTCAAAACAGGATAAGAACTCGCATGCAACTTGAGCCAAATCACAAAAGAATAGCTCCGATATTTCTGCATTATTTTTCCTTGCTTCCCTTTGCGCTGTGCGTAAAGCTACGGAGCAAACTTTTAGCAGAGCTCCGCAAGCTTGCCTAGCTTTACCCATATTTACTAATATATGAAGACAACGTCTAGAAGATCTTAAAGCCACCTGTAAGTTCCTGGCATGACATTTTGAAAGTTCTTTCAAGAGCACTTCCATTAATTGCCTCTCCAAATGTTGTATTTTTGATTCTATATCAATTGCATTATTAAAATGTTTATCTTCCTTTATTAAATCTTGGCATCGCTTCACTAGCGATTCGGCTTCTTCAAAGTGCCGCTGTGCTATAAAGGTTTGTATTTCGTCGATTGCTGTGTAAATCCACTCTGGGACATTGTTTCCTTGAAGCTGCGGAGACAACATAGATGGTGATATATCTACAGATTTCTCGCTGATTGGAGGGGTATTCTCCACATTATTTTTCGGTGGCTGTGGGGCTGGTCCTTTCTTCGACTTTTTATGCTGTTGGTCCCATTTTAAGGCCACTTCAAATTGTTCGATCCACTCCAATTTCCCTGCTGCCGTAATACTTTGGAAAATTTTTGTGCCATCTGGCGTAATAATGTTAATTGCGTTTCTTACACCATCCAAATCTTTTATATTAATTACGGCGATCTTTTTTGGGTTGTACTCAGCTACAAATTCCAGCCTCCTAGAACAGGTCGTTTATATGAAGTATATAAAAATAAGATTTTCAACTTTATTTTAAGAGATACACACTTATCATGCTTAACTTTGCAAACTATTAAAACATCATTGAAAAGAAAGAAAAATACCCTCTGGATGGGTCGATAGTCATTGCCATCTAATTCGGTTAGAGCACCTTCATTCAAAAATGTTTTACCCTCCAGGTTTCCGTTAAACCCCTGCACCATTTCTTTAACAGCGCGTGTTGCATGCATACTATCAGCTTCCTGTTGAGATTGGGCTTCATTGTCCTCATCGTCTGAAGATTTATTTGCGCCACTACACTTTTCATCTGTTAGAGAGGCCAATATATTATGCTGTTCATTTAACAGCAATGACAGCTGAGTCATTTCGGTTTCTAAGCCTGCAAGTGCGAGGTTTTAATTTCCAAATATGTATATTAATACACGCATATGATCATATAGATAAAAACAGTTCGACTACGTTCATGGATGTCTATGTTATTTTTGGGTTTCTATTCGTTTTATATATAATTTTTCGAAAGAAATAATTTCTTCGACATAGAGGAATACGCAATACATGCATGTACTCACTTGATATTTCCCTTGCAGTTTCTATAAATTGCATATAATTCGCATAGACAGATCTTTTCAAGGTAGCTGAAGTTTGGTCGCTATATTCTTGGATTTCTTTCCTTCTTTTCTGCAAATCTGGTCCACCAACGCATTCCTTTACCAAAAGTTTAGTGTCTACAAAGATTAAATTGAAAACATGTACATATTGTATAAATTGTCATACAGACACTTTTCCACACTAAAATTTGGATTGTCAAACTCTTTCAGTGAATCGCTCATTTTCGTAGGACGTCTATTCAGACATTCAGGTTTTACGTATGTATGTAAGTATTTACTAGGTGCGCTTCAGTTTACAAAGCAGATTATATGCAGTTTCAAGAACACTCCCACTTAATCAAGATGGAATATAAATTGATATGACAGTCCTGCAAAACGCACAAAAATTTTTCAATATTGGTTCGCTTCATAAGTAAAACAGCATATCAAAGCCGAAAAATACGTGTTTGAAGAACGTTTTATGAATAATTAATAATACATATTTTATTATTGTTACATACATATATGAATAAAACCAAATTTCATTAATGTTGACTTTTGTTCGATTGGTGATATAGAAACTTTCATATCAATACACAACACCAACATCTGTTAAGAGCCCGTTGCAAAAACAGTACTTTCATTGATTTGGTTGATTGGCAACACTATTGTGTCCACAAACCACCTTGTTTTTTATGACGAACGGGTGGCTCGTTAGTTTTAACATATATGACATACATATGTTAAAACTGTTATACTTCTAGAGGGGTGTCCTAGAGGATATACATTTTCCTAAACGTTGGCAATAGCAAATTTATGAGGAATTGACATGATTTCACAGTAGCAAGACAGACGAAAAAGTGTTGTTCTATATTTTCTTCACTATATTTTACTAAAAATTTTGCAGTGCATCGATATTTTTTATCAAATAAAATATGTATTTATATGAAACTAAAGCTCCAAGCTTTATTTTAGTAACTAAGACTATACTATATTAAATGTATTGACAATGTAACGTGTGATTGCACACTTGAGTCATAAATTCCGCTTTTATCATTAATTTCAAGGTTTTACACACATACATGTCTTTGAGTCTAAGCCTCATTTATAACAAATAGGGCTCGTGATATATGTGTTTTATATTCTGAACAAATTATGTAGAGTGGTAGATTGAATCTGGATATACATGAGACTTGTTTTTACTTATTTTCCTATGCAAAAATCTCGGAAAACAACGTCCAAAATGTCATCAGTACTAACATGGCCTGTTATACGTTCTATGTCTTTAACGGCAAGTCTTAATTTTTGAGCAGATATAGCAGCATCGGGATATATATCGAGTGAATATTCAGACAAATATGTTTGAATATGCGCATTGCACGCCTTTAAATGTGCTCGATATCGTGAATTGGTCAGTCTTGGAGCCTCTGGCAAAGGAGTTCCACAACTGAAAGATAGTAAACTTAAAAAGGTTTCTTCGAAGTGGTTAAATACTTACAGTTCTTTTAATATGTCTTTAAAGCGGCTTAAAAATACGTCAAATTTATTTTTATCTTTACATGATATAGCGAAATTGTTGCTTAGATGTTTAATAGTGACTACATCTTTATCAGATAACAAATCCGTTTTGTTAATAATATATTGAATCCTTTTCTTTGCCAGCTTCTCCTCACTTAGATCCAAATCTTTCAAGTATTTTTGTAAATATAGATCATAGGATTTAAAATCACATACATTTGCCTTTATCAAATCACTAGCGTCCAACATTATCAAAACTAAATCTGCTTCGTCCACACAACGCTTTGCTTTCAAAATTCCTTTTTGTTCAACTTTATCGTCAGTAAAACGCCTCAGTCCTGCAGTATCAGCGAATCGGACTGGATATCCTCCAACATTAACTGTGGACTCGATGACATCTCTCGTTGTTCCTTCTATTTCAGTCACAATTGATACATCTTTTTGGCACATTATATTAAGAAAGCTACTTTTGCCAACGTTAGGAGCGCCAATAATAACTGAAAGAACACCGTCTCTCAACATTTCGCCCTGTCTTTGGTCATTCAGATGATCTGAAATCTCTTTATGGACTTTTTCTAGCTCTTTTTTTACTTGCGCAACTACATCATCTTCAATATTTTCATCTTCTGCAAAATCTATATAAGCCTCCAAATGCGCAGCACAACGTATCAAGCGGTTTCGCCAATCATTGTAAAGTCTAGATAGTAAGCCTGTACTTTGTAAGAGGGCCTTGAAAATAGATTTAATAGGCATCCATAAGTGTGCATGGATAAGTATATAATAATCACACCAACTTACTTGCCTTCTCTGAGCTTCAGTTTCAGCATGTATGAGATCTGCCAAGCCATCCACTTCGGTTAAATCTAATTTATTACTATAAAATGCTCGTTTAGTAAATTCACCCGGTGTTGCTGGTCTCAGCCCAGTGATACTAGATAACGCATCCATTAATGCAGCAATTACAGCTAAAGAGCCATGGATCTGAAACTCACAGCTATCTTCTCCTGTGTATGAGCCCGGGCCAGGAAACCATAAAACTATGGCTTTGTCTATAATTTCATTCGTTATTGGATGATACAGACACTTTAAATAAGCATGACGTTCCTTTAATTCATTACGATTTTTTATCATGACTCGAAGAGCTTGACTTGTTTGCGGCCCGGACACTCGAACCACTGAAACTCCACATTTACCGTATGCAGAACTCAAAGCATAAATTGTCGTGGCATTGTTTATTAATCGACATCCAAAACGATTCGATGAAATTCTTAAAAGATTTGTGTACATAAAAATGAAGTTATATATTTACAAAATACAAACACAATGTCAACAATTTTCACCACATGCATCTACACTTGGTACAATTATGTACTAGGTAAAATGGATGATATAACAAATGTAAGGTGGCATTCTTACCCAGATGACAGTTTCTGCCAGCCTTTTTGTGTACAAGTTCTAATTGCTTTTGTATATATAAGAGCATGATATGATATATATATGTGGTATCGCTACAACTACAAATACAACATTACAACTACAAAAGGACCTCAGCACGTCGAGATCTGATGAGAGCTCAATTTTTTAAAAACCAGGTAATATTAATAACTTCCCAAAACGCTATAGAGGTGA
This sequence comes from Linnaemya vulpina, assembly GCA_963675445.1. NCBI lineage: Eukaryota > Metazoa > Arthropoda > Insecta > Diptera > Tachinidae > Linnaemya > Linnaemya vulpina. Next base: position 117,308,814 of record OY776277.1, on the reverse strand, counting down.
GAGTGGCAATGCTATCTTATCAAAGACAAGAACATTTTTGTCCAAGCTGTGAACCTCAATATAAGCATACAAAACAAAAAGGCATCGTTAGAAGTAGTATTTGAAGAAAGTATTACAAATATATTTCATTCAAACAAAAACAAGTTGTTTGTAAAATAGTTTTCTTCTGATATATTTATTAAATTAATATTTCCTATAGTGTCAAGCGATAAAACGGTGCTACAACAGTGAACTTAGCAAATTTGATTATATTCTTTACTTGAGCGAAGGCTTTTTTTCAAAAGACGTATGCGAATTCAGTTTTTCTCTTAGGAGGAACAAAAGAAAATATAATACGGGGCTCTTTGGTGTCCGTTTTTCGATGGAAGACTTTAACGTCTGTCTCATAACAAAACAGGTTTAAAATGTCGAGGTCTTACCTCGCAGTGCCTGTAGACAACTCAAAACTCTCTATTTCTTTCGGAATTATTCTCTATGACAATGATTTATTTTACGTTTATATAAAATATTTACACTTCCTGATATAAGAAACTATTCACACAGATTATAAATTTTGATGGACCACGTACATACATGTTTTATGAACTTTTAACGAATGTCATTCGACGTCTCATTTGGGCCCAAACTTCACACATCATTGGATGATCTAAACATTCACATTCAGTTGGATGAAGTGAATCCAGCTTCTGCATAGACTCCGAATAGCTTGGGTAGGGAGTACATTCCTTTAAGCAATCGCTTATTGATCGTTCTCTTTTGCATTTGGGTGGTTGGCGGGAACTACGACAACGTGGCATCGTGACTCTAGGACATTTCAGAATTCTCTTATCCATACAAATTTTGGGACCACCCACGGGACAAGCTGTTTTTGGTCTCTTTTTACCTTCTCTTCTTTCCACAGGTGCGAATACGATATTTTCACCAAAACAAAATCTCTTAGGCTCCAACTTTGGTTCCGGGCATTCCACCCAATTTTGTTGATAATTTTTCCTCAGCTTGTCGCTGCTTTGATAGTAAAGCTCATCGAAGCGTGGTATAAAGTCTGGACAGGGGTCTTTACAGCATTCGGGATTTTCCCACATTGACACTATTTTTGGAGGGGCTTCCTTCAATTCCATTCGTCGGAGTTTTGAAGCACAATATTCCTGTTTTCTAAGAGTTTCTTCCGAGCACGGAGGATCAACATGTGAAGCGCACTTACCACGGGAACTAAAACTCCTATATACTAATGTTTTCCACAGCGAAATATTTGAATACGATTTCAAAGATTGAGATAATATTTTGATACACATTTTAATTTGGAAAATATTTAATATAAAGAAAATTTGGATTTTTTTTAGATTTTATGTGTGTACAATCTGAAATATGTATGTATTGAAGTATAAAGAGTAATTTTTTTTCTTATCAATCTAAGTTTTCACTGAAACTGAGACTGCCAGGATTTAATTGTACAAGGCATAGTGGCATGTGTACAAGGTGTTAGTCAAGTATGTAAGAATGTATTTTCGTACATACGCACAGATGCACATGTCTAGTTACATACATATATCAGGGACCAACTGCCGCAATCGATATTGAGTGAAATTGCAATACAATTCAAATGAAAATTTCAATTGATATCGAATGCTGCAATTTGCTCTCAGCCTTTATTGTATTTGTATTTGTATTTAAAATACTTTTCAAATTAATTTACAAAGCAGCGGTGCACAGACTACACCTTTCCACATGTATGTCACTCAGAAAGCGTCAATTGCAGTGCAAACATTTTAGTTACCTATTCTTATTATTATTGTTTCAATATCGAAATATTGAGATCAAAATAACAGATGTACATACTACATACATATATGTATACATAAGTTCTAATTTATAAAAATATATGCTTACAGTTACTTCTCAAATGTCTATATAAAGATTGTCAAACAGGTAATTATAAACATGAAATATATTCTATGAATGAACTTCCGATTTCACGATCTCAAAGGAATTCTATCAATCGCACAATTACATTTAGAACAGGAACCATTTATAAAACTTTGTCTTTGTTTCGTATAGAATTGTACGAAAGAAAGAACTCTTTCGAACCCATGAAATAGGCAAAAAGCCTTCAGCACGCATCTTCTAATATATTTTTCAATAAATAATTATCAAAACTGCTGACCGACCGTTACTTCGATATACATATATAAGATATTTAAAATTTGGAATTGTACTATTTATTGTATTCTGAACTGAATTACAACTGGTATATTATGAATTAAAGGGTGTTTTTTATAGTGTTACTCAAGTTGATATCATAATAAAACAAGGAAATAAATATTTTTATTATCAATGAAATGGGCTTTATTTGAAAGAAAATTTTATGAACTTGATGTTTAAATATGATTTCTGGCATGTGGCCGCCACGGCTAGGGCGTAGAAGGCGTAATCTGTAACACCAACTTTCAACAACTTTTCGCCCGTATTTCGCGGATAACTCTTTTAATGTTGATTTCCAGGTGTTCAATTGTTTGTTGTTTATCGACGTCAAAAGTTTCTTTGAGTAAATCAATTGTGGCGCCCACTGTGTGGCATGTGGTTCCGTTCTCTTCGAACCACATATCAAATGCCACGTAATTGAGGTACATACGAACAAATTTCGAATCAAGTTAATATACCCTTCACCACTGCGAACATATGGGCCAGCCCGACAAAAGCTTGCGATTCTCCTCGCTCGAAGAGACAATATGCGACAATATTGTTTATTTACGTGCCCATCCAACCAGAAATTAGCTCCATTGGAATAAAAGACTTTGAATGGATGAGTTTGACGAATAGAACAATTAATTGTTGTGATTAAAAATTTCGACAATTTGCGCGCGTTGCTCTGGTCCAAGTCGGTCCGTAATAAAATTTCAAACCAAACTCAAGGAAAGCTTTATCGTTAACTAAACTTACGATTGCCGCCGAACCCGAGTAATCAAAACAAGTCTTATAAAAATAAGTATAAAACCGAGAATTAAAATAAAATATGAAATAATTTTTGCTCTTGTTTTCAAATCGAATCGTTTACAAAACAGGCAGTACTATTTTTTATTTTGTGTATTTGGCTAATAACTCCAATAAACTGTAGGGACAAGATATTCCAAAGCGTTGTTTACAGTTGATTTTAGCATAGTTTTCTGTGCAGGTATCGACATGGTAACGAGAGGGTCGACATGAGTGTTGCTTGTATGGTGGAGCTCTGTTTTGAAGAAATGGCTTTCGATGAATTTCATACGAAGTGGAAGGCGACAGATGTACTTACAATACAAGTCTTATTATGTCTTCCATTACTGATTCTCCATAAGGTCTAAAGTGGGAGGTGAACTCACAGATCGCTCTCTTTATGCAACTTTTCATATTGAAATTAAAAACTTTACCAACAATTTGGAGCTGATTATGTATTTGCTTTCTCTCCCATTCACTCTGATGGAGGTGCCGTTCGTTTCTTTGGGTGCGATATATATTTTTTGTGTTAAAATCTCTATTTCTTTTGAATTTTTTCTTTGAATGCGGTTGTTTGTGGAAATAACCTGCGAAACCTTGCACATGACTTAACCTCTGATATGGATCTCGCATATATTCCTAAATGTCGAGAATTGCTGGGTGCTTTACAAAATGGATGAAGTAATTCAAGGGCACTTACTTTATTTGAAGAGGAGGCTGCTTCATTTATTCTTTCAATATTTGGCCAGTTTAAGACTTGAGCTTCATGAAATGGAAAATGGTAATAATCATAATCGATTATGTAGGACTCATTTTCGGTTTTGATGTTTCGAGAAATATTTTTTGCAGCAGAAGTTGTTTTTAATGGTTGTGGTGGTGTGTCTTGATCTCTAAGCTTATTCACCAAAATGGTAGGACTCCAGCCTTCAATAGTGTCCGGTAAAGGACTATACATGTCAAATTCCACAGAATATAAAAGGCCTCTAGGGCGTCCATCCAGCACTGCTTTAGTAAAAGCCGGTGTCAAGAGTAGTTGGGCTTTGCTGGGAAACACTATTGATCTTATACGTCTCTTTAACACATGATTGCTAAATCTGTGCAACCCGTTGGTGAACGGAGTGCAGTTGCTATCGTTCGTGGCATCAGTTACGAGGATGGTAAATTTTAACATCGAGTAGAAAAGCAAAGCAACCAACAGCATGTCAATCAATTCTTAATATAAAATGTGATCACATGGAAAATTAAAACAAACCTCTTCCGTAAAAGGGAGAATAAATACTAAATCATATATGTATGGTTTCATATGTATATGTAAATACATAAAACATGCGATACTGTTATAATTAACTCAATTTTTGCGTTCGTGATTTCACTGATTATGTACGAGTGTGTGTTTCTAATAGAACGCTAATTGTAGAATCAGGAAACAACTTGTCGTGGGTCGTTGACTTAAATCTTTGATTTAGTTGCAAGTTAGAATAAAAGTTAAGATATAATTCTATTCGAACAATGACAGACATCTCAATGAAAAATATTCAAATTTACTGTTAACGACCGTATTTTTAATTGCATCTGAGGTATCAATTAATAAGACTCTTCGACGGCTGTTATTCTGCTTTCGCAAATCTTTCGGTACCATACTTTTCTTTATAGTTATTTCGGTTCAACTCCTGAAACATTTTTAACGTTCCAAAAGTATGTGTGTATGTGTGTCGAAAGAGCCCGGGTTATTTTATAACAAACTTGAACGTTTTGTGGTTTAGTTATCGATGCGTTTCATATATTTTCAATAAATTTGGTTTTATTTTTGCTATTTTAATTCAATTTCATATCAAATGATTTTTGAGATGAGCGGGAAAGCGGAGAGAAATCCCTAGTCTTAATAGTATTTGCGGAGGCAAAATACACGACAATAATCTTTTTTTTTCATAAGACATAATACGCTCCTTCATCTGAGGATTATGTCCGTTTGATCCTCTGTGTGTTAGCTGAATTAATTTGTGTACGCTGATGGCTGATGGCTGCTGGTGCTGATATTGTTAAGTTTTCGCCAACTGTCGAATTGTGAGTGGTGTTAGATTTTAGCTAAAGGAGGTTTTCCAAATAATGTGATAAGAAATGTCGTTTTATTAGAAGCGAGAAGCGTGAGTGTTTGTATCTATTCATATCTACATAAGGAACAAAGAGAAGAGGGAGTAGTTCATTTGCAATTTTATCGAAAAGTATAGAAATCACAACTCCAGAAGATTGAATTTTATTTAATAACACATCGAAATAACACATCGAATCAATTATGAATTGACTTCATATCCGAAAGTGCGCAAGATATGTACAAGATGTCACTATATGAAAAATTGCAGGTGTATTGAAAAAAACTTCCTTCATCTGTGGATGCCAAAATTTAAAAGGTTAAGGTCCGGAATTGGTTCGTCTAAAGAGTACACATGTTGGACGTTTCCTTCCCCATTTTTGCAGAGCTGTTGGACATAACACAGAGTGCCGAGATAAATTTACAAGAATTGTGCGAAACGCTTGAACAATTTCCCAACAATTTCGCATTTTCCAAATGTTGCATCACAATCAGCTCCACTTTGGCCGGCTATTCTGGCATTTAGATACCGTTCATCCACACTTGGCGTCTGAGGCCTGAAACAAAATGATTATGTAAATGAGATACATGAAATGTATGTGCTGTGTTTGTGTATGTGTGTGCAGATGAAAAAATTTACTACCTCAAGTGCAACCAAAAGTGTACTTTAAAAACTCTATCGGATTTAGATGGTTAAGAGCAGCATCTTTTCCAGGTTCTAATATTTGGCAGATTGAAAATGCTACCGTTTAATCAAATTCGAAAGTAGCAAGTATTCGAGATAATCAAACATGTTCTTTTGGAATTGACCCGCATAGTAAATGACAGAAGTCTTATGACTTTTTATGATTAAAAGCATGAAGAAAATTTATTTCACGCAAAAACTACCAGTTGAATTACTTTCCTAATGATGTTAAACGAAGAAAAAGGAACTGCCAGAAATTTTAATATTTCAAATATTAGAAGCAGCCAAGCAAAAAAATGGGTCTAATTTGTGGTTTTGTAAGAGAGATACGTATGAAGCATCTTCAACTCTGCGCATGAGTTACATTCAGCAGGTCACCCAAATAGGAATACTATGGAATGGGGGAAGGTAAATTATACGTTCCCAACTATTTAATTATGATTGCAAGCAGCTGTTCTGCTCTTCTCTTAAGTTGAAAATTTGTATTGATGTCAATATTTCCCTTGTGCCGTGGATTATTTATCATACCCCTCTGATCATAATAAAATAAAATACGTTAGAAGCACCGGCCTATCAATCTTAACTGAATTTCGAAAAAATTGTGATTCATCATAAGCCTGGTGGAATTGGTAGCACACTTTAATGGATCATATTAATTTGATAAACTCACGTGAAAACTTCATTCAGAATTTTATGATAAATATTCCTGCCATAGTCCTCCCTCATGTCGTTTCCCTCGTTGTCTTTAAAGTTTAGCTGTGTGAAATCCTCTTCTAAAGGTGAACGTGCCAGCTCACAAATGATCTTCAATAAGCAACCGTCATTGGCATTTCCAGATCTTCAGACAGTCCGCAGCAAAATGAAGTAACAGAAATTATTATATTTTACATCTATATGTGTGTATGTGTATGTCAGTATATGCAAATGTTTTCTTAAAAATATTTTCGAAAGGAATGAGGAGGGATGAGTCAGCTTCTAAGCGCAATTCACTGATAATCTGAGCCAGATCTTTGAGAAGAGTCTATTTAATTATTTACCCCAGCACTCGTTATATTTTACTTAGTTCCAGTTGGACACGTGGGACTAAAAACTTTCGTTGTAAGTGAAGATGCATTCAGCGAGGCACTGTGCCCCAGTTATGAAAGTAAGAGACACACAGCTGAATTTGGAAAATATTGAAACTACTTCATTATTTACTTCGTCGCAGAACTTTCCTTTAATGCCGCCGAAGAATGTTCCTCTTCGTTATTGATACACACCGATCTCAACTAAAACAAACAGGCACTAGTGCAGATCAGAAATATTCGATACCACGATCATGAGTGAGTGCGGGACCAAAACCCGGAATATTCGGCTACGCGTTAATTAGAGCCGCCAACCGCACCCGTTGGCTTTACGAATCGGGTTATGAAAAATTACTTACCGCTTTAATATTGTTTCTATAATTTCATATATAAGAGTGCGGCTTTTATCGTCATGAATCAGCTTATCCATTGAACGTTTTTGTTGATTGGCACGAGCCGCAAATGTTGTTGTATTAAAGACGCTCCACCAATACAATGGAATGGTCGGAGGAGCATATTGCATTTGGAAATTGTAGAAATAGTTCAGAGACCGCTTCTTGTCCGCCATCATAATTGGAAATGATGTTCCAAAAACAAGCTGGAAAATTAATTGTTTTAGTGTTTGTGTTTAAATGTCCGCGGAAGTGCCTTTTGCGCCCTTCAACTTTCCCCTGCTTCATTTCGTTTGAAATATCTTCTGAGGTTGCCCAGCGGATGGTGCAGACGGATCATTCTTATCTTTACGTCAGTTCATTTGTTTATCTTATGCAAAAGGAATTTATTATTGATCAAAGTGAAGCGTTTAACCGAGGGAAAAATGCAAGCGGTGGAAATAAGATGTTGCATTAGAAAGTCTGTGATTAATTGCGTTGGTTTCACAACGAAACAAAGAGTTGAAGGAAATGCCACATTCAATCGGTTCTAATAACTACGAAGATCGAAACATGATGAGTGGGATTTGAAGTCTAATCAGCTCCGCACCAAGTTGTCAGAAATCGGGCACCCATAATTAAAATACGTGACATTGGACTCACTTGTCATTTCAATATCGTCGGTATTAAAGAATTTAAAATGTTGACGCAATCAAAACGGCCCTCGGACTGACCAACCACTGTGACATCTGTGTTATTAACTAGAAGTTATCAGAAACCGGTTCAGTCAGATTTATTTAAACAATATTGAATTTATGTACATGAGACGATTTGGAAATTAATGAATATGAAACGAAAATAACGATAATTTCACCGTTTTTTTTTCATCTGAAATCGGTTTGCTTTTCAAACGCGATATTCCGCAGGTGAAATATTTAAGTCAATCCAAAGTCATCACAACTTTGTGCTGAATCAAATGTACTGCATTTAACATGCCGAAACTGTTTTTTGTCAGCAACAATTATTCCTTCGATCTTAGCCCCGATTGTTTTAAGTGGCTGACAAATTCATATCAAGTGTATTCGTTTGTGAGTCAATGAAAATTCAAACATTTCTAATACTTATTTTACTGATATCCTTCAACAAATATTCAAACATTCAAGGAGATCGATCATTGAGGTTTTGTATTTTAATTTCTATTTATTTCACTGGAGCTCTTCATATTAAACTCAAAAGCTTAACAAGTTCGACATGATTTTTTGTAATTTTAACAACATTTTCCAAACTCGTCATAATTTGGAACGTATTTGCGCGACTGTTTTATTTTAAATTTTACACTTTTTGGAACTGTTTTCAATACTAGTAATTTTCTGGAATAGATCGCTTGTTTTTATTGCGTATTTCTCACAGGCTTAGCGATTTCTAAGCGACATAAGATGTTTTTTCCGACTTTATTCCCGTGTTTATTTGCGTTTGAGTTAATTAATGCCTTTTTCTTTGGCAATTTTTCACAAAACAAGTTTGTTTTTTGTGATTTCGAAAAATTCCAATCACACTACAAGTGTTATGAACTGTGATATCATTAACGCGTTTAGGTTGCGGCCTTGGAAACGCCCCCAACCCCAAGATACAATGTGAAACACACCGATGCCCGATCTATTGCAACTCACTTTTACAACTCCTCCTCCTTGAAAGATTAAAAACCTCTTTATCCTTTTCGAAGTGGTTGCTTCGTTTGCATTGCCATGTGCCAAAGCTTGAGTTGATTCAGTGCCAACGGCTCGTCTACCAAACAACTCGAACATGTTGCGGTGATAATAAATTAATGCGACTAATAGAATAACAATCATTGCCAACAACGTTTTGCAATAATTGAAATTAATTAATTTCATTTCGTTGTGTGTAAATCGCATTAGAGATTGTCGTGCCAATTTGCAAATGAGATTCTGGTTTCTATTATTTAAAAAATCTCTAATCAAACTTTTAATTAATATATTTCCATATATAAAACTGTTTCCGCTTTTATTTGTACGGTATGTTTGTATGTTTTTTATTAAATTTATTTTTAAATTATGTTCATGACACTACGATTTGTAACATGTTTATGGTGAAAGCACTAGAGTGGTTTTGCGTGCAATTAACACGTTGATACATGGTTTTTATTTCATAAATTGCATGTGCGTGTGTGTGTGTGTGTCTGTGTGATTGTGCGTGCCTGAATATGTGCAGAAAGTGGCTTTTGATTTTGTAGTGCATATATTTCTTGTTATATTTTATTTGCTGCTGTTGTAGCAGTCACTCTATTAGCAACAATATTTGTCGTACTCATCGTCATTTCTATTATTGTCAACAGCAGTGGAATTAACATGAACACTTCATTTCCAGCACAAACTCTTTAATTATTGACAGCATATCCAGCAAAAGTTTTATGGCAATTGGCTTATGCGTTTACATCGTGTGTGTGTTCACAAACTTACATACACACACATACACACGTGTGAATATTGCTTTCTGACTTTGGATGTATGGAGCCTTGAGTAGTTGCTAATAATAATTATTATGTGACTAAGCATACACTAGTTGTGACTACTTCTTTTGTTTCCCGTTTTCATAAATACAGAATGACGTGCGATTCGGGGATATTTCACTTACATCGAAATTCATGGCTTTTTCATATTTTTCTGTTACTTGTTGTAATATGACTGTTACAAAACTAATTACGGAATTTAGCTGCTGGAGAGTTCATTAAAATAATCGTACGTACAACTTCTCATCGCAATACTTTTTCGAAGTGGCATGTTTGATGGTAATTTTTTAGAAGGTACTTTTTGGTACAAATGGTACCATTTGGAAAAGTTACTCTGAAGAAACCTCTAGTAAATTTTAAGACTAAAAGCCGAAAACTCTTCCCCAAACGATTGCGGAAAGTGAGTTGCAATAAGTAAAAGTGGCATATTCGGCTGTTCCGAATCTAATATAACCGTCACCAACCTACGACTTTTAATAACAATTTAGTTCTTCCTGAAATAAGCCATTAAGAAAATTAAAATATCTTTGTATATCAAAAATTTGCTTAAGTTTTCCACCTCTGGAGGCACGTTTTGAATCATTTCCAATGAGGAGTCCAATTAATTAAATCTCTTCTGGAGGATTCGGAAAACTGACTTCACACACAGACGGACTGACAATCGGGCATCGCTTATTCGACTTCCGCGTGCATAAGAATCGAGATAATGTATATATATTATAGGATCGTACATATATGAATATTGAGGAAATCATGCACGGAATCACAAAATTAAAATGTTTGTGAAGGGCATAAACAAGACTGGTTGCAAAAAAAGATACGGGTAGAGATAAAACAGACAAGAAAGCAAAAATAATATTTGCTCTCCTGTCGGTCCACAAATGGCCAAGATCCGAGAGAACAACAGAAACGAACTAATAAAGAGATATTTTCAATGACTGGAATACTCTTTTAAATAATAAAAATTTCCCTAATTTAGAAAAACACAGATTGAGTACTGACTGGCAGGAAAAGGAAATTCTCAGTCGTAGCAGATGTGCCGCACAACGAATATAAAAATTAAAAGAGCAAAAAATTGAGTACAAAAACAAGAGATGTCGTCAATTAGCCATGCAATCGACGATGTGGGCTACTAATTAAAAGAAGCTGCTAATTAAATTAATTAACTGTTTTTCGTTTTTGAAATTTTCTAGATAAAGAAGTGAAAATTTATATTTTTGTATCACATTTTTTTTATTGGCCAACGATCTTTCGAACTTCCAACAGTCTCAATCACAGTTCAGCTCGGCAAATAAACGCGGTTCTTCTTTCAAAATGAGTCTAACAGATCTATTTCAACTCGTTCTTTTAGCTGCATCATCGTATTCCACACACTCGATACTCATATTTCCTGCTTCGTCTGTTCTCCAAGTAAATAAAAAAAAAACAAAGCAAATAAGTGCTCGCATCAGTAAATATATTTACTTTTTCAAATGCGCGCAATGTGGTCGAGACACCCAACGCTTTTCTCTGTGTATTTTGAGAGTTTATTTTTTAGATATATTTCAATAAATAAATATATATTCATTTATTTTATTATTCAGGTTACGGTTTCACTGTCCTCTCCCATCGATTTGCCAGGTCGCAAGTTGTTTTGGGATTGGGGACTGCAAATGAATTACGATTTGCCCTCAAATGTGACACAGATTTACAACGCACCAATATGGCCGAGTAAGTCCGATGACCGTAGACGTCGAAGTCTTGATTATCAACATGGAAACAATCCAAGTCTGTGGTATGCAGCAGATGAAAAATATAAAACGGCGAATGTGGAGGCAGTCATACACCCCAGTGATTTTACTGCTGGTGAATTGTATCACAGTTTTGAAAATATTCTTGTCAGGTACGACGCTACAAAATTAAGTTAAATGAGCTGATTTTAAATCTCTGTTATTTCTAGTTACGGATTTCACGAGTCGTGCCTACTGCGAAGTGTTTGTGAGTTAGCCCGCCATCCGTTCTCAGACGATCAGCAGAACATTTTAACCGAAATCTTGACGTTCATACTAACGTACGTGCAAGCTTTTATGTCATCAATGATTTTGACTCCAGATGAATAAGTTTAACTAAATTTTTTTAGGCCCTCCATCCATAATGGTTTTTCTTCTTCTGAAGCGCTTTACCGCGAGGCTTATGAAGAATCGGAACGGCGCGGCCTTTTGCGCTACAATTGTTCCAGTCTTTACCATGAATGCAACCAAGACTTGTTAACCACAATAACCAAAGTGGCAACAAACTTCGATCGTGACTAAGATCGCGTCAATTAGATCAATAAATAGCCAAGAACTTGTTTCTCAGAAATAAAATTTGTATTTAAGTGGCAAAACGGAAGAAAAAAATATATAAAGAAATAAAGCCAAAAGCACAACCACGAGTGTCGTCTGGTGTTAATTGCTGATTTAGTCAGTTGCGCTGTTTGCGGTTAGAATGTGTGACAACAGCCAAGTCCTCCATAAGTTTCTTTACATTTTAGTTTCAATCAAATGCTTGCAAAGTGCGTTGTTGTATCCACAATTCACAGTCATGCAAGTGGGTCAAAAGGATTTGGTTTTCATATCGCAAAAGCTTCTTTCATAGTTTATTGTTTATTTACCAGCTGATAGGCTCGTTATCAGTTCCTGTTGTGGATTTACCCTCGGACCGTAAGGTTTTCTTTGACTGGGGCTTGCAAATGAATTACGACATGCCGTACAATATTTCATCTTTTTATATGGTTCCAATATGGGCGACAAATACGCCGAGACATTTACTGCTGAATTCTGGTGCCGTGCACAGGAATGACTTTACGGCCAAAGAACTATATGACGGCCTCGAATATATGCTGGAAAGGTATGTAAACATATTTATTTACTAACTTTTGTAAAATGGGTTTTTCGTAACTGAAATATTCTAGATACGGGTTTCATAGTTCCTGCTTGAAACAGTCGATATGTGAACTGTCACAACAGCCATTCGATGAGGTCCATGCAAATGTTTTAACAGATGTCGTCAGCTTTTTGTTAAAGTAAGTTGTCAAACGAAGTTGAAACTCTTCCAGTACACGAGTGAAACATGTCGACTCTTGCTGAGCGTCTGATTATCGAATGATTTGAAATTGGCACGGCTGTATTTATTATCGAGTAAATTTCAAACAGTAGTTTTAGTTGGATTCAAGTTCAACCCTTAACTCTTTATTAAGAAAAATATTATATTAGGCCAACACTGTCACCACATTTCCCAACTTCTATTTGCGAGAAACGACTTTGGAAATGATCATGTCGGCCTGGGGCATCGTGTCTCCGAAATAGATAAATCGGTTTTGGATTATTGTAGTTTGTTCGAGGGAAACAGCGAGTGGCCATGTAGCGATTATATATGAAAAGAAAGTTGAGCCTTTTTATTTACGAGTATATAATATAGTCAAAAGCCTCTAGCCTTATAAATGGGCCAGTATGGGCGGAGCTACTTAACTTAATGCTTGAAGACAAGTGCACTCTCCACTGCCTCAGTCGTGGCTGAATTTGGAATTAAAAGGCTAAGAACCCCTTTTCGTACATTTCAAAGAGTTTTTAAAGAAAATAAACTACTCCATGAATCACTTACAGGGGACCAGTTTAGCTGAATTTCAGCAGGAATGTTGATGGTCCTCTTCTCTGTCGATGTACGTGTTTTTGTTGACTTTCATATGGAAAGTCATTCAAGTTAAATTTAATTTGAGAATTAACTATTTCTTTAGTTATAAAAATTTTCAAAATAATGAAAGAAGTGCTGCTGAAAGAAGGTTCGCAAACTACGAATCCAAAGGTTGCGGGTTCGACTGTTGTCTATTCCAATTACGAAATCATAATACTGGAGGTTGAATACTATCGGTTGAAACCATGGCGCTCTAAAAGTCGCATTAAGGCATCCTCCTCTGGTGGTATTTTGCAGCGAAAACAGCACACTGACTGCCGTAAATTATCTCTCCTCTCATCGTTCTGCATTTGCACTGTCCCCGCCTTTCCATACTTCCCCTAAGTGATGGTCCTAAATAAAAAATTATATTTCTATAAATTGATTCGCCATATACTTAATAATTTTACTAAATACATATTCCACTTTCTTTGTTCAAGGCCATCGATGCATCAAAGAGCCTCAGATAATGGCAAATACGAGGAGACTGTTTATAGTTTGGCGGAGAATCAAGGATATTTGGGGAACAACTGTCAGGAACTGTATCCGGAATGTATTCAAAATCTTTTCGACATTTTAACGAAAACTAAATAGTTTTGTGGAAAACTAATAATAAAGAACATATTTATTTCGGGGAATTCAATAAAAATCAATTAATTATTTTTGAAAAACTGTAAAGCAAATCATGTCTGCAATCAGGATACAAAAATGAACAGCCCTCTTTCAGAAAACCACTTCTCTCTGCATCTTCATACGATTTCCGATAAATTTGTTCTGATTCTGCAAACCCCTCATGCACCGACGGTCTAAATAGATGGTAAACAGTTGCTATCTTTTTTTCAGATAAAACTTTCAGCACTTACGTTAGAATAAATTTGATTATGTCAGTTAACAAACTTTCATGTTCTTCATCAAACGGATGTCGGGCTAATTCACAAACACTCTTCAATAAACACGTTTCATGGAAACCGTAGCTAAACACAGATTTAATGAAAATATTAATTGCTGTCAAGCAAAATTTGTCTTCATCTACCTGACTAAGAAGTCCTCAATACTTTGGTACAGCTCGCCAGCCGTGAAATCACTTGGGTGGCGTTGTCCGTATTTGGTAGTGTTGTACTTTCCGAATATCGACCAATTACTAAACGGATCCGCTAGCAATGAGTTAACGTCGCGCTTGTGAGTTTTCGCTCCGTGTTTGCTTGGCCATATGGGAATATTGTAGAAGGAGGATAATTTGTGGGGCAAATCATACGACATCTGAAAACACCAGTCTATTAAGCAACGCCTCTCTGGCAATAATTCCAACACTGGCACCGATACCGATGACACCAGCTAAAAATGGCACAGTTTTTGTTAATTTTGTTTTTAATTAAAATCGAATTTGAAATTCTGATTTAATGCTCACACATGTGAAAATGAAATGCATTGAAATTTCTTTAATATGTCATTTTAAGAAAATGATCTAGTCCACTGACCGGTACACTAGTGGATCTTTTGGGCTAGAGATCTTCAAGTTAATTCAAACTCTGTACGACTTTTCCAATGAAAGACTACACAGAGGATGAAGGAGTTCAGCCACAGTAAAACACGCCTTCCCCAATTAAGCAAAAGTACATTCACAGAGAAGGTGTGCCGTTGGCTTGTCTTCTTACAAGCAGAGGCCCCGCGTGATAGATTGCGGGACTAATTTCAAAGTGGTCGCTTATCAGCAGTGAAATGTTGCTTTTCATGTGGAAAGTTTGAATTCAATATTTTTAAATGAAGTTCAGAAGAAAATGCAATAAAACCTCAAGGTGACACCTTTTTCGTTTTGCTGGCTGCCTGTGGCGTGCGTGAAGGATCGGATGCCTATTTATGTCTTCTATATGTTCATTTTATATATTTCGAAATCTATAAGAAAGTATTTTTCTTGGTAAAAGATTTTTTTTTTCAATTTTCAATTCACAACTAGAACTCTTTTTGATCTTTTCATTCGTCTTTGATTCAATTGTTTTCTAGCGGTTGCAACGCATTTCGTTATAATCACTACGTGAAATGTGAACGTTAGGAAAGGAAGTTGGTTCTAGTCGACTGTTTTTCTTTTTGTGTGGAAACTGTTAAGCTTCGTGAGACACAAATGATAAATTTCATAAAATTTTTGTACATCTTTTTTGTTGGACTTACTCCCAATGACGATGAAGCTGGATGTAAAAGCGATCGCGACAGTTGTGCGCACATCATTAAAACCGCAACAAAAATCAAATTCATTTCGGAGTTCTACAAGAGTGTTACTTTTCTTTATGATTTCACCTTTAAGACTGTTTTTAAGCAGATGATCACAAATTTCTTTGCAGCAATAGTTGGGTTGAAATGGAACGAAGATGTCAATCAGTACGTGTGATCATGGTCCCACCTTCCATTATTGGCTTTGTTAAGTATGTCAGATTTCATTAACAAGCTTTTGTGTTGTGGTTAATGTCGCACACTTGCAAATCAATAAAATCAATAAAGTCAACAATAAACTAAAACACCTTTCCGAATATCAATCAAGATTCTTTTATTTGAAAATCATTTATTGCTCCAGTCTCATTTGACAATCGTTCACGTTGAGAACATTCGCAGTTCTTGTTGATTAAAATGCGTGCGGGGACAATTGGTTTCTTAGTATTTGGTTTTGTCTTAGCCAACTGGTCGTTATGTGCCTTGAGTGAACGTCATATAATAGAAAAAAGTCGGAAATCGATATTGAAACCAACAGTCGAACGCGTTTTTTCTCGGAAAAAGAGATGGATGATATTTCCCAAGGGATCGAATCTTAAATTTACTGTAAATATTAGCAAACGTCTGCTAGCCAAGTATCCGAAAGGATTTAATTTCGTCTTGGAGGCTGCGCTTTACTATCCCATGCCCTCAGCCAGAATTGATCTCATACCGAAAAGATTTCGCACTCCCACTACAAAACTACCTGCGCACAAAGGACCCACACCACTTTACTTAGTTGGAGTGCCGGGGTCGTTAATTAAATACCGCGCCAAACCGGCTACGAAACCACCCAAAGTGCAGCGTATCGACCAAAATGCGTCATCATTACAATGGATGTCCCCACCATATTTTAATTTGTACCAAAACACTTCCCAAAAGTGGTCAAAGTTCAGCTCTCCAGAGTATTTAAAAAAGTACCAGTGGTCGCCAGAAAAGCAAGAAAAATATGTAAACAAATACTCCAAATACAACCAAAAATGGACAACACCTCAGAGATATTATCCCTCAATCCATCAAAAGTGGTATCAGCGTCCTCGTTATACCAGGGACATCGAAACACTTGATGGCTACGAACCAATTTACTTTGAAGAGCTGGAGCCTTTTGAAGACTCCCCCCACTACCATTCCTACCGCAGCCGCAGGGAACTCTTTTATCACTTTGAAGGCTTATCGAAATTGTGAGTGTTTTCAAATGAGATTTTCAATATCATTTGATCGAGTGGTTTGACCGATTTATGTTAAAATTCTATCCCTGTGTCAGGGGTGATTCATCCTATTCCTGTTTGAATAAGTTGGTGTGACCACGATGATTTCGTTACTTCGGGTACGAGATATCCAAAAATAAATATTTTAACCAGCAAAAATTTAAGTCACGTACAATTTTTGCTTCAGAATCACGTGAGTTATGCACGATTCATATTAGGAATATACTTTTTTGTGGACAGAATACATGGTTTACCAAAAACAGCTGTTTTGTTCTTGTTCCTCAAAAATAATTAGTGGGTTACACAACCGGAAATGTTAAATTTCAATAGAAGATCATAAACTGTGTTTTAGTATTCACACACTCTCAAAAACCAACTACGAATCACATGTACTTATCAGGCATAGCATATCGTTGCCTAAGAGAAAAAGGCCCATCGCCACTTCTGAAAAGATACAGGGAATATCAACAGCCTAATAAAATCAAAAGTGTTGTGGTTGCAAATATGATTTTTTCGCCATATCATCTGAATAAAATAATGAGTTTATATTTCTACATAAAAATAATCTTTTTAATATTTCTGCAATATATTGTTAAGGCTTATTAAATTGTGGAAAACGGTACGAGCTTTTTTACTTCTTTAATAAAGTCGTCATTTTTACAAATAGAAAGTTGCTGCGCTGTACGAATGCCGATTAAGAACTCAGTGTTGATATTCTGGTCGTATGCCCTTTTTCGATTTCAGATGACGATATGTAGTATGTATGATAAATTGATTGAGACAACATCTGAAGTATATTACAATGAATGATGCACAACCATATTCGTACCAGATATTTGCATATCGCCGCCTGAAATCCTGTGGGCCATTACTTCCAAAACACTAAAACAAAATTTGTTCGCTGATTTTGAGGCGTTTCTCTTAATGACATCATAATCGTTTGAAAACCGTTCGGTCTTTCGCATTCCAGACGACGATATTCAGAATTTTTAGAATTTAATTGAATTTACTCTACGTAGATTTAAATTTGTTTCCAACGATCACGTTTCAAGTTCTTATTGAAATTATTTATTTTTAGTTTGGGAATTGATATGAAGTCGTGCATGTTGCGGGCGGTTTGCGATAGTAAACGATTTTTACTGCCACCTGGTTACTCGATGATTCAGGACATACTGCGAGTTGTATTCACGTACGTCAACAAATTCATTTTATTGCCACCAACTACTTGCATTTATTCCACTTATTTTCACACTGCAGATTCCCCACAATTAATGGTTTGAAGGACGACTACTCCCGCATTATGGAAGCGGATTACAAAATATGTGATGCTCGGATTCGCAACAAGTGCCCATTTAGCATTTTAGATTGGCTATTGAACTCAAATAAATCGATGTAAATAAAACAAGACGAGCAGCTGAGCAAAACTAAATTCTTTATTTTCATTTTAAAGCACAAAATGTGAAGACCACAGCGAGTCTTTGCAGTGACTGTAACGGGTGGCGCAGTCTTCTTTCAATGCATTGGCTGCATCGTAGCGTAGCTCCTTGTAGCCAATTCGTTGACTACCGCCTGCCAGCACATCCAGGGGTTCAGGCATTGTGAATATGGCACGCATCAGCTCGCCAACAAAGGACCCGGGCTTATGTTCATTTGACTTGTGGCCTGTCTCACACAGAGCTCTTAGAACACAATGATGGCCGTGCGAACCACGACTGAAATAAAGTTAAACGAGTGTCTTTAACTCTTGTTTATATCTGGATAATGGTTGCATTTTGAAAGTGCACTCGCTTAAAAACAAAATTTTGTTTCCGCATGCACACACACACAAACGAGTGGTACAAGCACACAATAATTGATATGCGCATCAAACTCTTATCTGTTTTTTATTGCAGTTGTAGTTTTGGTATGGTTCGTCCGTAGCCAGCAGTCAGTTGTCAGGTCAAACGTTCAGTCAAATGGTCGTTTAGCACTTGCGGTAGTTGTTATTGCTTTATAATTTTTATAGTTGATCACTTAAAACCCCGCTGAGAACAAATTGTTTTAAGTAATTGAAGGATTTCCTCCCACTCCATGTGCAGCAGCATTGTAAAAATAGAAACAAAAAGACGAGGGAGGAAGATAGACAACAAGACGATGTGAGATTAGACAAGTGAAATCTGCTAGACAAAGAAAATCCAATGGAAAAACAAAATCTCAGTCTAGGGGACCATCAGCCATCAGACTGAGTTTGCTTTTCGTTTTGGGGTTGGTGTGATTGTTGTTTGATAAAGTTTCTGCTGGAATTGTGTTGGAGTATTTCACAGCTGTGAAAAATGATATCTGTGGGCTTGTGCGTGTGTGTCGTCCGTGCAATTACTTTCATAAAAGTGTCATCAACAAACAGTTCCCTTCAATTGAAAGTCTGGTTTTATGAAACAAGTGGCTTCTGTGCGTACCATCGTTTTAAAGATGATGCTTTTCGATGAAATTTAACATCTTCTTTAAACTACAATTTAATTTATTTTGCAGACTCTCTTATCAGTTCTATTTTTTCCTTAATGTCCTTATTCAATATATTCGTACACACAACGTTTGTATGTGTGTGCAACAGTTTTCATTTCGATAATCCAGCGGAGATTTGGTTTGAGGAGTTTCGATATAATTTGATTTCTTACCCATTTAAGTAAGTCTCTATGCGTTCGTACAAGTCGTGGCGACTTTTGCGGTGGTGCGTTATATGAATACGGTCCAGTTTGGAGAGATGTGCGGTGTTGATGCCACTGCGCCTGTAACGGTGCTGTGTGGAAGACAGATTTTTATTTTCTACTTGTTGCAAGGAAATACTGCGTTTTCCAAAAACTGGATAAACTCGATGCTCCGAACGTCCTTTGCCCCGAAAAGTTGAGTACTTCCCACGATGTTCTTTGTTGTTGTAATCTTTTCTGCTGTAGTTTTTATTTTTATCAAATCTCCTGACGCTTGGACGTGAAGTAAATGAGTTGTTTAGGCTAAAAATTTGGATGTATCAGTATTAAATGTATTGACAACAATTCTGATTCGATATTTGAAACTCTGTATCGCAACTCTTTTGCGCATTTCATATTTTGATATCCCGTGACGAAAAATAGAGAAATTTAAAGAAAACTGATTGTGCTATTCTGTAAAACTAATCAATGAAGATAACGGAGAGGGGATCTCTTTCAGCCGAGTTAAGCAACAAGAAATTGCTTTAAACTCAGTGATGACGGTGTGCGGCCTGTTCCAGTGCTGGAACTTGATGTTAATAGCACCAAACAATTTTAGATCAATATGAAAACAGCAATTGAATTTTCTTAACAATTAACTTGTGATTAACAAGACTTTGGTAAGAAAAATGTCATGAAGTCATTACCAAGACTAATAGAAGTTAAAAGAGCTCAAAGGAAACATTATTTTTATAAAATTTGTTCACACAAATTCTCAATATTTTAAAATTGAAACGCTCTAACGCCTGAGCCCTTCTCGTGTCATATCTTCAGTGCTGAGAGCTTTTTTCTAGAATATAAAAAATAACCCTTTAACGAGAAAATGGTAAAATAACATCTCTCAGATTAGAGAGTTTATCTGAACGTCTCCTTTTAAGCGTCAACCGCACGGCACTCACGGGCATACAAACATCTCCAGGCCACTCAAATGAGCACGTTGAACTACGAAATCGTGCAGAAACACAAACTTACCGTTCACGAAGATTCCACCAGGGGTACTTAGTTTTGGTTTGTGTCCACTTTGGAAATTGAAGCGGCTGCTTCGGAGTATAGAACATGTTATGCTCTCGAGGCCAACTGTTGTTCCTGTGGTATTTGTTCAGTGTATATAAATTTGAACGATGTGAGCTTTTGCTGCTTGGATATTTGTAGAGGCCTTCTGGGGTCTGAGCCGTGTAATATCGGTAGTGCATTGGAGTTCTGAACACTGGCAGTAACTTATAGTTGTACAAATTGAGTGGAGTTTTTGTAGTTCTATTGCTTCCAGTGTATATATATTTGACATATTGTACGGTGTCATTGCGTGAAGTCCCCAAAGTACCGTCCTTTAATCGCTCAGCGATGTCTTCGAAAATTTCACTGGGTGGCTTCGAGGGCAATTCCCACGCCAAGGCAACAGTAACGCCCAAAATTAGATAGTTTGTGTAATCAACCACACCAATGATTAGATCATAGACTACAACAACAATGAGAAGTTTTATTTTCAGAAGCAACAAATACTTTGACATGATTTACCCAGTTGAAATGAGGAGCCTTCAGGGAACTCCAGGTATCTTCTTTTACGTTTTAAAAGTTGGTTATCACTTCCTCTAGAGGGATGGTGGTCTGGAGACAGCTGCAGGAGCTGCTCCTGGTTCAGTTGTTGTTCGATTGCCTGCTGCAAGTCACCTTCCGTTGCTGCTGTGTCGAAGTTCACCAGAAGAGCAACCATAGTTCCCATCAGGCTGAGCACACAAATGCTTCTTTGGGATTTCATGTTGTGGTTTTTACTGTATCTGGCCCTCGTTTGTTCTTACAACTGAATTCTACGGTAGTTTCAGTTTATTTTCTTAATCTTTTATTTGGGAATGGAGGCAAAGGCAAACACTTCACTTCTTCAAGTGAAACTAACTGTTAATGATGTAAAAGAATTTTCAACTTTCCAAATCTACTTTTCTATGCTTTTCAAATGTGTTTTTCACAGCTTGAAGACAAAAGAGAAAAAAGAGAAGACATAAACCGAAAGACAAAGTGATGATGTTAATTGTTTAGAACTTGTTTCTATTAATTTATTAGCAAGACACTCTACAGCAGGCAACGTAGTCATACAATGAAATCACATTAATTATTCTGTTTCCGAATTTACGCTGTTGAAACAAGATTATGTTCTTGCAATTTATTTTCAAGACCATAATTGTTTTGTGCAACTTTTGTTTAATTTGTTTCTGCATGTATTCACCTACAAAATGTCAACAGCACTTTCAAATAACTATAAATGCAAAGCGATCCTTGCGAGTGGTAGCTGATCGTAGTACACACAAGCACTAGTCTTACGTTAACAATTGAACAAAACTTATTTCGTACAGGAACAAGTAGGAAACCCGCCAGAGTAACGAAATTATTCATTCGAGACCCACTTTTCTAAGAACGTTTATTGCCAACCATGAATTTATTGCAAAAGAGCCAATCGTTCCCTTCAGTTATTTCTTTTAAAATATTGAGAATTTGTAAAATATTTTTAGTTGTACGGATGATTAGATCTTCGCTCTCTAATAGCTTTTGTAGGACATCTAATCAGTACCACGATCATGGAGTTGAGTTTAAAAGTGATTTATTCTGCAAATAAAACGGTTCGTATTCATCTTTCGTATTTAAAAGTTGTTTATTCATTTAAGACGGCATTTGTATTGTTGTTGTTCTCACATCGTGTCTCTACAATTCGCACATTTTCAAAAGCGTGGAAAAGTAAACTTTAAACGCTGTTGCTATTTATTTCCTTTTTGCCTCCAAGTGTTGGCTATTAACTTGTTGTTTCTTGTGTAACTCGTAAAAATATCTACAGTTTTTAAGGTTGCAAGAATAATTTCCGGAATTAAATGAATGTATCGGCGTATATATGAAAGCTTAAAACAGGGCTAAGCTATTGCTTAATGGAGACTGAAGTTGACATAGAGTTGGAGGAAAAGGAAATGAGCTCGTGGATGTTTCTCTGTCGGTGCTGTTAGACCTCAGTTATGAATATGGCAAACAATTTTCCTGATCTGCATGATTGCTGATCAGGACTGATTTTTGTGACTCTTAAAATTCTTCGAGGAACACAACGATATCAAGGAATTGTTTTACTGTCTGTTTTAATTATATTTCAGTGTTGTTTTGAAGGCCTTTTATTTGAATTTAGTTTTGTGTTTTTATTTAAACTATTTTCAAAAACATGTATCAATTATGCATAAATTCGGCTCAGATACTCAAATGCTTTTAGTGGAAATTAGTTCATCCCCTCCATTCATTATTTGTGCAGTTTTTTATTTTTGTATTCGTTTTGTAAAACTGAAATTTGTTTCTATTAAGAATCTAGTGCGGGTTTCGAATGACAGCAGTTTTTGCTTTATTTTTGCATAGAATAAAAGGAAAACAACAAAAAATTTATTAAAAAGCATGAAAAAACTGCACTTCATTTAAATAACTATTTGATGACAAATAGAGTATTCAAGTTGTTCGACTGGTTTCAAATTATTTCGAATTATAGTTTTAAATAATTTTTTTCTAAATATTTATTGAAAAGTACTTAAAATTCGGAACGTGATAAACATTCAAAAGCACAAGGGAATATCAATTTCAGTTTTTTTTAAATATGCATGTAGCGGCTTTCAAAAACAACTGTTCTGCTGTGTAAGTTGAAAATTAAAAAGAAACTGATGTTGAATTTTCCTGTCAATATTTATTTCCTGTGGAATATTTATTATCTCTTTCTTTGCGAATAGTTATTCTATAAAATTAAATTTAATATTGGGAATTAATTTTCCGATTATTTTAAGCGATAAATTATTAATATTGAATATTTGTTTAGTAAACTATATTCGATCTTGATCTCTTTTCAAATGATTTTAGTTTCACTTTTCATTTAAGGTTGATCCTACACTAAAAATGTAACTCTCAAGTCGCGCGATTCGGAGAATTCTATGCAAATTCTTACAAAATGAAAGTTTTCAAGCGGGAAGTTTGTTCTTGTATGATGGTGAGTCAGCTACAGGTCGGATTTAGTTCGATATCCTGTAAATCAATCATGGGATTGTGTAGGATAGTGAATCAATGAGGACATGATCACTTAAAATAAAAAAGATTTCAACAAAAGCGCGTGCGTACCTACTGAAAAACATACTGGGAGAATGTTGTTGTTGTTGCTGATCGAATATTTTTCAAAGGACTTAAAAAAATGTTTAATATTTTCCAAAATATTTCTAGATGGTTGTCTTAGAAGTTATTTTTATTAAATTGAATAGCAATCACGCCCAGGGTAATTGTTCGTGCAACCGGATAATCTTATTGAAGTAGAAAAACTAACTCGCGATGCGAACATCCTAATGACAAGGACACAAATGAAAAAGATTAAAAACTACTGAAAAGTAGAACTTCATTCAAACTCTAAACCGACCCTTTTGCCAGAATATTTTATGGTATTTTTCTTTCACATACACACACACATTTACACACTCGTTTTTCTCTGTTTCGTAACTATTTTGGAGCAACACGAAATAAATAATAATTTGCCTTTAATTTTTTTCGTGATGATTTTTTCTTTGTTTCTATTTTGCATAAAATTGTTTTTGAGGTTTGAGTAGCAGCCCTTCTTTAAATTAATAATTTTTAGTTTTTAACATGGCAAAATTTAAAATATTAGTTTTGAATTTTGGAAAAATTATCATGATCGTTTCATGCTAAAATAAATGCGAATAAAATTATTGAAAATAATGATTTGATGCGGTTTATAGAGTGGAGAAGCTACTTGCAGCTCTGGTGACAGTGTCAAACTTGGAATTGACAATCTGTACGGATGATCAACTTGAAATCGATTTCTGCAGTGTGTGACTGCAGCTACTCAGCGAATCAATGAAAAAGTTCAAATTTGTGGAAAGAAACTCCTAAAATTTTGTTGTATGTATTTATTAGGGGTTCGTTGTTGTTGTGGTGCAAAAAGGTCCCACAAAACCGGTTCGGAAAAAAGGGGATGTTGTTCTGTGCTGCAGTGAATGTTGGCATTAATTACCTTCCCCTAATCATGTCTGTTGCCTTCTTAATGGATGAAAAAGCTTAAATTTTATATAAGAAATTGTTTTGACCAAACCATCCCAAGCGTTAGTAAGAAGATAATAATGCAACGGTATTTTCAGTTTTAGGTTTTTAATGAATATTTCATGAAAAACATTTAAATGGTTGGAATTCGTGCAGTTGATGCCAAATGTGTTGTTGTGTTCAGCGCCTACGAATCAAAGGTGATGCTGTGTTCACAGTCGTGGTACATCTCGCTACAGCTGTGGCTGGCATCCTGTGCAAACACGACGGCATTCATGTAGCGGTCATCTACATGTAACGACGAGGAATCCTTTGATTTGGTTAGCGTATCTTGGGGCAATGCAAATATGGAACGTAAAAGTTCCATAACAAAACTTTGAGGTGTTTCGTTGTGATGACAATTTAAATGCACTCGTTTTGTTGTCTCGCACAGCGCTCTCAAAACACATGCGGTTCCATTCTGACCACGTCTGTCAACAGGATTTGGGGGGTGGGAGAAGGCAATAAAGTTCGTTAGTTTTGTGTTTTGCACACGATTATTTAAAACAAATTCAACGCGTCAGCATCAGCGTCGGCGTTAACGCAAATCCACTGACAGCAGATGAATAGTTTTTAGATACTTACGTTTTATAGAGCTTTTCTATTTTTCTATAGAGTTTTTGCCGTGTCCTGAAATGTTCCCTTTCGTGAATGTCTTGTAGTTCTGCAGTCATATTGTCGCAGTTGTCGGCGATGCTGCGGCGTCGCCGGCGTTTGCCAAATACTGGATAGATGCGGTGCTTTGGCACTTTTTTTAAGATCTTGCGGTTTCTACTTGTGCGTTTGGTGTACGGGGGTGCTTTATAATTAATTTGTGGACTGTGGAAGATCGTAAAGAACTTGTGTTCATGTTCTGAACATTTTTGTTAAGTGAAATGAATTCGCTTTTCTTACTTGTTTTCATGGTGGGACCATTTTTGTTGGCTTCTGTGCCAGTGTTTTTCTATGCGGTTTTTGTTGCGCTCCCACCAGTTGTTTTTACTCGAGTAATCGGCAATTCCACTGTAGTGCTCTTTTGCCTGCTGCGGCTGTTGGCGCATTTGCTTTTGCCAATTTGCAACGTTCCATTTGTTGGGTGATTGATAATGATATTTGGAGTAAAAGTGTTTATTCGCCAGCGAAGTGAAATCATTTCGGTACGTTGGTCCTTGTCTGTTGTTGTTGCTGCTGTTGGCGTTTGGAGTTTTCCTTTGATTGGTATCAAAGGTTTCGTAATTGTTGTTCTGCCACTGATACTGCTGAGGATGTTGGCCATAGAAAAAGGATGTTGAAGTTGCTGTCGGCTGTTGAATTTTTCCTCGTTTGATGTAGTTGTTGTAGTAATAATTGCTTGAAGGCTGTAGTCGCGGTGGCTCTGGCGGGTTCGACCTCCGCATATCTCCCGCGGCCACCACTTTTTCGCGTTGGCTATTAACATACGCAAGCGGTTGTTGTGCAGAATCATTGCGTCTGCTGATGCCGTATGTACCACCGTTTAGTTTTGTCCGGATATTCTCAATTATCTCACTTGGTGGCTTGCTGGGCAACTCCCAAGCCACTGCACATGTTATGCCCATAATGGCAAAGTTGGTATAGTCCACAATCGGAATGATGAGGTCAAAAACTACAGCAGAACAAGCAGAATGAATTACGAGAAGTGCAAGATTGCAACAAGACAGGAATTGATAAAAAGAAAATATAAACAAAAATTAAGACGATACAATCAAGTAATTTTTCATGCAGTTGCAGTTTTGGTATCTGATCATAAGGACACTTAATTAAAGAAGGCTACTTAGTGGCAACTTACTTTGAACACATTTTTAATTTTGAAAACATGTGAAATTCATATGGGCCACTACACATAAAGCGCTCTTAATATTCTTATATTTAATCTACAAAAGGAAAGTTTCAGTTACTCGCATAAGATTTGACTTTCTTAACAGGAAAACAGTGGACTTATCAGGGCTGGGAAGATCTACTGGCGTAACCTTGGAGTGACCCCAGTGTGTGCAATACTAACTAGCCAGCACATGCATGTGAGAGAGGGGCTATAGAAACAAAGGCGGTAATCCCCAGTGCTATTCAATACAGTGGATTTATAGTGGACCAAGTCCAACTTGTTAAAATTGTAAAAGCCGTTACAAGGAAAAGGTGTCCCTTTGCTAAGTAGATGACAAAACCTACACGAAAGTTAAACGATCGTTATTTGAATTTACAAGCTTGGGGCAAATTATATATAATTAAAGAGTTTTAGAAAACAATAATTTCTTTTGAAAAGAAATTAATATAAAATTTTGAAATTTATGCTGAATAATGAGTTTTATTTTTTCCCAAAAATTGCTTACGGTGCAACGTAAACTATAAGGAGCTCCGAAACTGATTGGGGAGCCGGACCGACTAAATTATTACGGTTTGAAAATCAGGATTTGTTTTCTTAGAAGTGACTTCCGAAATTTTTACGACAATGTGCTTTTATATATTCCTAATATTCTTGATTTATTTTGTATGAAACAAAAAATGGGTGTATAGAAAAAGAGGAAAAACTCTAACTTAAACAACGTGGAAGAATTATGATGGGAATTAGATATAATAAGTGGAAGTCTTCGAAAATTAAAAATATTTTTACTTGTCTTTTTAACGCGGAACACCCCACAAGTCCTAATTGCATACATTTTTTGTGAGACAACATCTGAAAAAATGTTGTTGTGGTTTCTTAAACGTATTTCGCCTGTTCCCTTAATAGTGCACAGTGGGGTATTTTCTCAAATGACTAACAGTAAAGAAGCAACTGAAACACCTGGAAGACTTTCTTGACTGCGCTCTCTGCATTTCGTTGTTATAATCTCTGAATGATCGTTGTCTGCTGAAACATATTTCCATTGCCAAATGCTACTAAAACTAGAAATTTCTTTTATTTCAAATTGGTAAGAACTTTAGATGAATAAAAAGCGAAATCGAATCGGAAATAGTTGGAAGCTTAAAAGTGTCTCGATTAAATTTTTTGCACTTTTTGTGTTGTTAGTTGTTGTTTTATTCCCAAATTTACAATTTGTAATATTGAATGAAAGTGGCTATTGAGAACTTTTCTATAATTGATTTATTTCTTTGATTTAAATAAATATAAAACATACGCGGACTCTTCTGCTTGAATCGATTCAGTCGACTTTTACTTTGTGATTTTATCTTTAAGCCAATTAACTAATTTATTACGAATTTCAATTAAGTGATTGAACGACTCCATCAGAAACCCTAAGATTGTAATGCAAGTGCAAAATTAAATTTGACTAAATTTAGTGCCCTACCATGGGCATGTTTGATTGCCAATTTGTCACACTCACCTAATTGAAAAGAACTACCCTCAGGAAATAATAAATAACGTTTATTTCGATGGAGTAGTAGTTTTTCATGTTCTGTTTGCGTCAGAAATTCATGCATTTCAACACGTTCAAAATAAGACGACACTTTTGATGTGGAGTTTGGGGACTCTGTACCTGACGCCGTTTCTGTTGTTGGTGGTGGTGGTGATGGTGCTGGTACTAATGGTGACGACAAAGTTGATGAATTGACAAGTTTCGTGTTAGACAATAGATGTGTTGTTCGGTTGTTGCTGTTGCTTTTGAAATTATTTTCTTGATTGCTTTTATTAATTTCATAATGAAAATCGTTACGAATATTCACATTCCCATCAAGAACGGGGCGGAGTGCAATGACGTTGGCAGGTGTTTGATAGTTTCCCAACGCTGCCTGTGCCCAGTGCCAAGTTTCTGTGTTAAACACTGTTGGTGTTGAGTTAAGTGCCAGTCGATGAATAAAAAGGGTGTCATTTGTATCTCTTCTTAATGAATTTCTTGAAATATTTGAAATGTTGTTGGTAGCAAATTCATTATCAGGCAATGATTTGGTCACGTTAAACTGTTGTAGGGTGCTTGCGCTGCATGTGGGCAACGGAAACCACCCACTTATCGTGAGGATTACAATTATAATGAGCAAATTTGAAATGATTATGTTTATCATGTTGTGGCTTTATGTTCAGTTTAATTCTTTATTCGTTTTATTTTAATGACAACAAATATTTTTAATTAAAATTATATAAAACATCATTATCCTTTGTTGTACTCTTACATCGTGATTATTATTGCTTATCACACACTCACATGCGTTTCTATATACTTGGCACAGTTTTAATTCATTAAAACGAATTGCATATTAAATAATTTATTTTTATTATTAATATTTCTTTCTGATAAGTTACGGAATGTATCGCGCGTTTAATTTGCTCTATTAATCAACCGTAAAATGAATGCGCATTTTATATGGAGACGAACAATGGCGATAAAGTCTTAAGACGAGCAATTGACCAGAGTTAATGGCAGCAACTTGAAATTAAAAAAAAATCGTAAAAATACACAAACGCACAATGGCACAACCTGTTGTAAAAATTTGATTAAGCTGATGATTGTTAACTTCTAATGTTGCGGTTGCCATAAAAACTAAGTGCCCAATAAAAGTTAAGAAAAAATTGGTTTCTTCAACTTCAGCCGTTGAAGCACGAGCAAGTGAGCAAGTGAGCGGGTGTAAAGTAAATTAATCATCTTCTTGGATTGATGATACTCAATTACCATTAAAAATATGGATACAATAAAACCATTAACGTATTCTTTGTTTGAATATAAAAATAAGGCCGCATACAGTGACTAGCAAAAGCTATCAAACAATTTTATTTGCTGCGCGCCGACTTGCTTAAACTCGTTAAAAAGTTCTTATGAAAAGGTTGAGCATACTGAGTGAAATATCTCATTATCGCTGCAACACGCAGATATTCTTTCATGAATAAGTAAATATTTGGTCAAACGATGTTGTCATATCGCTTGAATCGTAGTTCAGTATTCACGAATGCCAATAACTGTAAATATACGGTTAAACAGTCATAATTTTTATTCAATATATTTTCTGTTGTCTTTCATGCCGCAACTGCCAAAAACAGGTGAAATTATTTGTTTACAAACAATTTTGAAGGCTCACTGTAGTGGCTTCAACAAACATTCAACGAAAATAATCCATAAATTTCTATCATTCATGTGTTAAAACGTCGAAAAGTGTTTTTTAATCGCTTCATTATCGTTTTAACACGTCGATGTCAACATATTAAATTGATGCTGCTGCAGTACACGAAAGATTACACTTGTTTTGTGGCCAAATTGATGTTGTCAAACGGCTGGTCCGTTTAAATTGGGGTTTCATTGGAGTTGAATACAGCAAAAAGAGAAAGAGACAGAGAGATCCATTTTATATTTGATGTTATAAGCGTTTGAATGAAATGTTTCTGGATATGGAACGTTTCGTAATAAGAAAAACTGCTGCTTGTCAGACGTCTAGAGCAACTACAAATTCAGTGCGATAGTAAACAGGACTGGATTATTAATGTGTGTACGAGTATTTGCAAATGCACACCCACACACAAGCAACCATTCATATGTGTGTATATGCATTTAAATATTCCGTTTCCCGTTGAGAAAAATATAAATACCAAATTGGTCATTATTTACGGTCAAAAGCATTTCACAAATGACGAATATTTCCAAAATCAAATTTATGCCAGTATTCAATTCCGCAGTGCACTTTTCGATCTCGTGTTTGCATTCAGATTCAATATCATTAATTTCTGCCAGTTTGGCATTGGATACTCGTGTGTAACAATTTGCTTCTGACGTTGGAGTTGAAGTATTAAATAATTGATCATTTAGCATTGCAAATTGCAATACTTTATCTGATCTGCTCTTGATATAGTTGGTATAAGCCGCCAGCAAAATACACTAAAATTATTAAATGTATCGACGCTTCTCAAACTGAAAACCTTATGGGGCAGAACTTTTGTAAGTTTTCAGAACAATAATTAAGATTTTTCAGTCTTGTTACCTACAACAAGAATACAACAACAAATCGCATAAAGAAATGCAAGAACAACAACGATATGAGAAATTTGTTCAAAGAGCCAGCAGACGGCTTTGAGATATGAAAGAGAAATTTTGTAAGTGTAGGGAATGTTTAAATTTGCGAATTTCGCCGAATTCGAGAAACATGTGCTTTTTGTTATATCGTTCGTTTGCTTAGTTCCTTATATTGTGCCCTTCTTTTGACGACTTTTTGATTTGTTGTTTGAACTCCATGTAGTTCAAACAACTTTGTGCCTTTGCCAGGGATAGAGGATGGGCTATTTGGAAAAAACTCAAACCATAACATCGAGCCCTGGATTTAAGGCTTCAGCCAACTACTTCAGTTACATTTTCCAGATATTTCTTGTATTTGTGCCTGCCAAATCGAAAACCTTTAAAAGGTTATGCAGCAACAAATTTTTCAAAATGTTTGCACTTGCAAGATTGTGCTGGAGTTTTGAAGAGGTAAATTGAGTGAAATGATATTAATTTCCTTTGTATTTAACTACAAACAGTATGTGGAAGCTCTGAGGACTACATATTTATATTATTTTTATGACAACATGTACACACACACATTCGTTTGCTATTTATGTCTAGAGCTGTTTCTGCATCATCTCTTATCTGCTTAATACCTTCTGCTGCATCTAAAATGTCCACTTTTAATGCTCTCAATCATTTTGTTAGATTATCATGTAATTTTATTATATTTTATTATTAATTATCGTTACTGTTGATGGGGATGGTGAAAAACTCATGCATGTTTAATGGTACTCATCAAAGTGGTTGGACATAAGGCAACACACACAAGTCCCTGAAGTGTATACCCAGCAAATACTTCCGGTCAAAGTCAGTCAGAACTGCCCATGAGGGTTGATAAAGCAAAACAACTTCTGGAAATTCTCTCGGTAAGATTTCTGTAGATATCTTCCTATAAAGTGCCGAAATGACAAAAGAGTTTTGAGGAAAGATTTAAAATTGTGTCAAAAACATCGAAAAAATCTCATGTGTCATGTCGTGTTCAGGATTGAAAAACATTTAAAAATATGTTTCTTCTAAAAAGAAACTAAAACTAATAACGGGGTGAAAGGCGAGCATATTTGCAAGATCATATAGAGTTTCTTCTGCATCACTTCCAGAAGAAATATATAAGCGACTTGTAACATTAACATTCTTGCAAACGTTTAGAGAGAATAAATTAATAACGAGTTTATGAATGCCCCACGTGCACACACACACTCGCATACAAGCACACATACGCATACACACATACAACCACGTATATAGACTCAACCATACTTTGGTAAAGTATAGTTTTATGTTTATGAAAGTGGCTTTCAATTGTAATTATTTTGTATAGAACAACAAGTCTATAAATAACATATCGCTCCAGTCACGGAAGGTGGCCAAGTTCAGCCAAATAAAATGTGTAAATTAATAACTTTTTACTCACGTTTTCACTTTCTTAAATATATTTAAATTATATATCAATCAAACTAAGTTTACGCGAAAAAATCAACTGGTACTCTCTCAAATATCAGGGAAATCGTTGTTATCTTTTAAGATTCATAATGCGTTGAAAAGATAGTATTTCAATGATGCAACTAAAATGTCATTGTAAGTGAACTCTTGTGGCCATAAGGAATTCCTGTTTAAGCGCGTTATAATTTTCAGTTGCAGCTTTTTCTGATTTAGTGTGCGATATGTTTTTTTATTTCATACATATCGCATCAGCGTTTTGTGGGGTCTTAAAATTACAAACCTACGCTTGTCATGACGCTGCAATGGATGTGTTGCGTAGTTTGAACAACATGACCATTTAATAATTAAAAGCGAATAATGTGTTGTCATGTCGTCTTTTTCGATTTTGGTAATTTTCATAAGCAAATTTCTAAAATAAGTTTGTATATTTTATAAAATTTTTGTATTTCAGAATACAAAAACTAAATAATTAAGTTTGACAATGTTTTGCAACATTTCACCGTAAAAGATTTCCATAGAAGGCCGACTAATTTATTAATAAAATGCAAGTGGCAGAATAAAAAATGAGTTCGAAACAGATAATTTAACAACTTTTATTGGAAAATAGACTACTAAACACTTGACGCTGTCTAAAACTAATGGATACTCTAGTGTACATATACACATACATGCATAAATATTCAAGTACAACCCATTTTTTTTAAATACTTCTTAACAAGAGGCCAAGGATTTTCAGTGTTTTATTTGAAAAATATGTTTTGGAAGAAATCAAGTCTGGGTTGTATTTGACGCACCTTGCATCAGCGCGTTTAAACGTTTCAATGCGTGGATGCATGGATCTGCACCGCGGCAGAGACATCGTGTGTGTTGAATTTCAAATTCCTCGCTGCACTCGTTTGGATTGTGCAGCGTCAAGAGATGCGGTCAGTCAGAAGGTTGTTAACTTTGATATTTTCCACGTGCCTGCATATGCCTCTCAGATGTGTTGCTTGTTTTATTTCTTCTCTTCTATTTATTCTAAAGAATAACAAATAAATGTTTCCAAGCTCTTTCATGTTCTATTAATTAGAGCCGCATGCTGGAAAAGATAGAACCGTTATCGCTGAACAACTAGAATTCGCACCCTGATGTTAAGTTGTGAGTCACAACAAGTCTTCTTGAAAGTAACACAACGTTTTCAGTTATTTTGCGTATCTAAGAAATTTATTTTTAACGGATTTTTTTTCTTTAAATGGTATCACACAGCACTTCTGTGGCTAAACAAATATTAGTTTTTTCAATATCGATTCAATAACTGTCCTATTTGATATTTCCAACCGTAGTTGGTCATGTACTTTTCATATATACGTACATACATACACATATGCGAGTATATAATTTTGTAGCATGTGTGTACATATGAAATTGTGTAAATATTTACAAGCGTGTTCATGCACATGAATACTTTTTTCATGAATGCTCTAGATTTTAAGTTTTGGATCGTTTAATATGGCAGACTGTTTATAAACCAAAATACATTTAATAGAACCTGTGGAAGGCATGATATTTTATCTTAAAGAAGCCAAAAACTATTTTATTAATTATGAATACATATTTTTCTTTCCAAAAATATATACAAACCGAAACTTTTTAACATTGAACTTATGCCATGACCACTCTGCAACACCCTCCTCTGTCGGTACTGCAATTTAAATTCGCCGGATGGGTAAAAAAAGTGTTTTTCATTTTCCTCGCCACAATTCTGCATGAGTAAGAATCATACATCCCCTGAGGCCCAGTCCTAATTCGAAAACCTGTCCCTACGCATGTTTCATTTGAAAAGTTTTCCACACACACATATTGAAGTAAATAATCTGTGAAATTTCTGAAATGGCCTTATTTGTATATAAGAATAGGCTAAGAAGTATTATTACGGCTCGAGTTCAAGCTTAAGAGTTTGCGAATATATTTTTTATTAGAATTTTTTATTTAAAGTGGATATTTAGATTATTTATTACAACCATCATAATAGTGGAACGGATGAGTCCCGAGGCCGCTACATGTTTTAATGTTTCACAGGGGTACTACCCAGGAGGAACATCAGCTATTCAACTAATATTTTCAATTAAACAGAGTACGAGAATTGACGGTTCTTCCATTCATTTTCAAGTTAATTTTCAAATTCTTGGGCCTAAAAAACAATTCTTAACTTAATAATTAATCCTAAAAGTTCGTTTAATAACATACAGGACTTGGCAATTGTGTGATCTGACAACATGTCGGAAATCGGACACGGATTTGGGAACATTCTTCTTGATTTATTTTTCATTGTTGATTTTGTTCTCTTACGGCTCTGTCGACAACTTGGGAATACGAATGCATTTCTAAAATAAGTATTTTGAGTCTCGTGGTCTTATTTACATCCATGTGATTTCTCTAAATGGAAACAAAGTTGATTTAAAATATATTCTTGTGTTTGTTTTAGATATTAACTGAGATTCGATGGATGTGACAATTATGGCGACATAATGACACATTCAAAGCGAAACCGCTGCTGTACACTTCTGCCGGTTCGCAGATATGCGAAAAGCAAATAAAAATCGAAGAAAGCTAAATATGAGTGAATGAATTTGTGTTTTCGTTAATTCAATCTTGGTGACAAAAAGACATCATGTAAATTCGTTTCACATGAAGTAGAGAGAAGAAGTGCAACCTGCAAACAGAACATTAACAACATTCAGCTTCTAGTGTTAGCAGCTTTCAATCCTGTCGAAAGCATTTCCAAGTTAAAGCAAACAACAACATCACGACCCTCAAAGAAGAGCAAACAATGTCCTGGGAAAAAGTTTTCAATAAGGAAAAGAAAGAATAAGAGGAGCGTGTAATGAGACAGCACTTTTGAGGATTGTGTGTATAATAAATTAATTTTATTGTTTTATTTCATTTGGAATTGAGTGTGGAATGCGGACAAGCAAATAAAAGTTTGCACTTAAACCATTTATTGCGAACGGAGCAGCTTTAAATAAGACTCAAGAACTATTTGAACTTTTCCCAAAAACAATTTTTTGATTATTTCTCTTCAATAAAAGATTTGCTTGCAGTCACTAAAATCGAAGAACGAAAGAAGAAGATGAAGTTAACTTGGCTTAATTATTTGGCCATTTATGTTTTAATTTTAAATTCACAATTGAATGTTATTGGCCAATTGCTCTCATCTGAAGATGAAGATTTTTCA
Source organism: Linnaemya vulpina (assembly GCA_963675445.1). Lineage (NCBI taxonomy): Eukaryota > Metazoa > Arthropoda > Insecta > Diptera > Tachinidae > Linnaemya > Linnaemya vulpina. The sequence continues at coordinate 117,273,553 of OY776277.1, read as the reverse complement.
AGGGCGACTCGCAGGGGATCTAATCAGACGGTTTTAAAACGAGGGAAGCGTTACTTGGATTTCACAAAAGGAGCTCGCATGTCGGTAAGTTTCCAAAAATCTTTATATTTTTTTCCAAAAATATTTATATATGTATTACATTCGGTTGTAATTTTCAGTGGCGTACCACTGTTAAAAATAACATTCTCAAAGTCAACACACTGTGGGGATATGGTTTTGGCTTTCGCGCCAACTTTCCATTTCCCGACAAGGCCGATCGTAGAAGACCATTTTTCAAAAGGGACGTTCTTCAATCGTTGACAGATGTTTTGGATGGGTGAGTTCGCAAGAATATATTTTGTTTTTAGGTCTTCATTCCATTTTTGCTTTCAAGGAATGGGTTGGATGGCCAGGCCTGTATGTTGAAATCATTTTGTACGGCTCATTTGGATGCGGAAAGCGAATTCAGTAGCGGAATGCTGTTTAAATTACTAAAATACGTGTTCACGTAAGTTGAATACAAATTGTATGGGAGGTGGAGTTTGTTATGTAGAATTCTGACCACAAAATTCAGAAATCCATGCCGAAAGCTCACAAGATATACTTTTGCCAAGCCACTCTAACACACCAGTTGATAAAAATTTGAATCGTGTTCGTTGAAATGGGTTATTAAAGTTAAATATTTAAAACGAAGATGGCTTGAACACTAGCGACTGCACTTTACAGAATCAAACCTTGAATTATTGTATTCAACTAAACTTCCTTGTAAATTTTTCTGTCTAATCGAATTTTACGTCTGCCGTCTCGATGTGTGAAGATTGTTTCCCTCTTGCCAACGCTTTTGGCTTAGAACCGATTTGACTGCTGACAATCGATTTGTTGTTGGTTTAGTTTGACATTCTGTTGGGTATTCGGAAGACCAAAATTAAGCAAAACGAGTTTTAGTTACCAGGTTTGTTGTTGGCCTGTACGTTTTAATTAGCAGCATAATTAATTTTTCTTCCAAGACTGAAAAAATTCTCAATGAATGAATGGAACAGCTCATGTTGTCAATAAGCTTTTTAAAGACTATTTCTCAGTTTACGCCTGGAGTTGTAACAAAATCAATGATTGTTTCTTTAAAAACACAGAAGTAACGAATTAATATTAAGAAATAAGTAAAATATTTCTAGACGAAACACCTTTGAAATGTGTTTTTTGGTCAATGGTTGTGTTTTTGTTGTTGTAGCCGTGTTGGTTTCCAGTTGTTTGCACTCGCACACAACAACAAGTTTAGTCAGAGCTTCCTCGTTGGTTACCGAACAGGCATCAAGTTCAAATAATATTGCGGATAAGGAAATTGCATTTATTTCCTCAAACGGAAACCTTCTAAACGATAACATTCCAATAGCAACAACACAAGACACAAGCACGTATGCAGCCACTGTATCTGCAGCAAGATCTGAACGATTTCGGGAACTAAAAAGGGGCAAGAGGTATTTGGATTTACTAAACAACAGTCGCATGTTTGTGAGTACGACAAATGAAAAATAAATAAAAATCTCATTCGTGCTCCCTCTTTTCCCACCCGAACAATTTAGTTTCGTGTCAATGCAAAAAATAATATCATACCCAGACCGGTCATATGGGCTCATGGCTACGGTTTCCGATGCAATTATCCCATAGAAAACGACAGAAGAGTCAGACCGTTTCGACGTGATACTTATGACACGTTGAGGCATTTAATGGACAAGTACGTATTAAATTCGAATGTTTTCGTTTGCTTCCCAGCAAGTACAAGTACATTCACAATATTGAGAAAGTTGTCTGATTGTGTACGTAAATGAATTAAATTTGTGTGTTTGTATGTGTGCACACTAGAAGTGGTTTTGATGGCGAAGGATGCATTTTAAAGGCTTTCTGTTCTGCTCATTTGGAAGAAAGTGCAGACGTTGGAAATGGAATGCTTTTCAAATTATTAAAATATATTTTCACGTAAGACTTCTACATGAAACCGTTTAATTAAATAAATTCAGATCTTTTATACACAACAATTTATTATTTGTATTTCCATTAAATTTTCTCTATTTTCGTTGCAGTTTGAATGATGACGACAAAAGACATTTTCCATACCTGACGCATGAGAATTGCCGCCAGATACTGCACAGCCACTGTCCACTCAGCTTCAACAACATTTCGCCATTTACTGATGACGTGTAATTTCGAAGTGATACCAAGAGATAAAGACATGAATACTAATTGTTGTTTATGCTCGAGAATAAATATATTTTTGAATAAAATAAGTTGTACCACCAACGAAAATATTGTTTGGATTTGCACCGGCAATTGAACAACATTTAATTTAGTGTTGGTCGTATGTGCCCCGCTAAGACAGCAAATGTGTTGTCATACGAGTGTTATGATATTATTGTGGCCACTACAATTTCGTATTACAGAGTTCAAAATGATACCCTACACCAGTCTCCAGATGAGTATTTGGATGAAAATCAAAAGATATCGTCCAGGTGTCAATACGAAAATAAACAGGTTTTTGGAATCATTCATGTATTCATGATGATTAATTTGACTATTCCAAATTGGAACTGGCGTATCCTGCATTATAAAAGGATACGCCTGACAAAAGGTGGAGTTATTCTAGAACTTTGAACATTTTTATTTCATTCAATTCCTCGCAAAAATTAAAGTAAAATTTTGTTTATCTCCTCATTTTGCATTATTATTATTATTATTATTATTCTTATTATTATTATATTGTCGACTTCGCTATTGCGTATGTTGTGAAATCGTTGTAGTAAACAAACGTATTAAATTAAAAAAAGTTGTTTAAGTATCATATCGCATTTAATATACATATATAACGAACTATTAATGCATTTATTATCAATTTATAATTCGAATTAAGCATTTACAAATGCTGCTAAGTTTTAATGTTGTGTGTAGTACCCGGCTGGTGGGGTTGAGTATTTTCCAAATGCCAATTCCAGCAACGAGAAACCACAATTGTACTGCTCAGAGCAATCGACAACCGAACGAGCTTTCCGATATGCTCGATCATACAACTCAATATCAGTCTTTTCTATCAATTCCCGGGTAAATATTCTCTGTTTGGGCAAACTAAATAGAAGCAATTTTATATCTTTGGGAAGAGAATGTCAAACTTCTTTTCTTTCAGAAATTACCTGAATATGGCTCTCAACATTTCTCCAATCATGCTCATTTTGGTTTTCTGAAAGTATTGCCGGCTCTCGCACAGGGCTCTCAGTACACAGTCTCGTCCATTGTAGCCCATACTGAAAGTACAAAAATAGAAGCAGATGAGCTTTGAGTTTTAGAAAAAGTTCATCAAATCGATAATTTGCTCACTTATCAACTACATTTTCAATTTCTTTGTATAGAGAACGTTTAGAGCGTCTGTGCCAAACGGCCACAGGTACTGGACGTTTAGCGAAGCCGTGCAAGTGATTTAAAATCCAACTTGTATTGGGCAAGTCGTAGGCTACGCCCCAGTTCAGGCCAAAGCTCATGTAGTTGTATCTGGGATTTCCGATAATTCCGACAGTAAAACAAACAGCAACCTAAAGACCAGCCAGAGAGAAAAAGTTGTAGAAGCGGTTGAAGCATAAGCAAATTGTTAAATTATTTCTAGCGCTTTTACAAAAAAAAAAAAAAAAAAGAAAACAACATCTGTTATCTGGAAAACAGAAATACTCTTGAATGTATAAAAAGTCAAACTTTCCGATACATCTAAGAATCGATGTGTCATGCAAGGTGGCACTGAGAGTGAAAGTGCAACACTCGCATACAAACTTCAACAACTAACTCGCTACCAGAAATTGTTATCAATGAAGTTTTTATGAGCAAACATACGGAAAATGACGATCCTTCGGGAAATGAAAGGTAACGTTTTGGACGGGAAAGAAAACGTTGCTGCTTCAGCAATAATGAAGATTGTGATGACGATGACGACGACAATAACGATGACGATGATTTTGCTTGGGACAGAAGCGATGAAGATGATACATTTCTGGTCGTAAAATCATCGTTTGAAACGTGTCTTGCTGGCTTGAGCTTTCCACTTCCGTTTTTGTTTGTTAAAGTGCTAATTTTTGTGTCACACGACTTTCTGTCGCAGCTGCTTGTTTCAGTGCAGTTTCCTACTGATGCCGATAATAAATGATCGTCGTTTCCTTCCAGATGAAATGTGTCAAATATGATGTGATTTTTGTTGAAGTAAATCGGATTGAAATTCTTTATGGCCGAACCATCGTTGTCAGCGGCAACATGCGGATTCCTATTTGCCGCCGCACTAAAACTTTTCTTGTGTCCCAAAAAATCTCCATGCAACACCAATACGATTATAAATGTCTTTATCACACAAAAACTATTTAGTTTGTGTGACACAAAGAAATATAATGCCATCGATGGGTTGCAATGATGTGTCATGTTGCAAGTGCAGCAACAACAGGTTAATGAAAACTTAATAAATGCCTGAACAACTCAAAATAAATGTGTGTGTTGTTTGCACTCTGTTGAACTGTTTCAACTTTTTACTGGAATTGCATTTGAAGCTTAAATGCACGTGAAAGCATCCGTACGTCTGTTTACTAATTGTTTTGTGTGTGCGGCACGAAATATCGAGCTCCAAATAAAATTCAATCAAAGAGAATAGATGGATGCATGATGCTTACGAGTGAGTGAGCGAGTGAATTGATGTACAAGTAAATAATGACACGAATGAAACGAATAGCGAACTAATTAATGTTTTGTGAAAATGGCATGAACAGGGATTGTGTTGGAGTTTCAATATTTTGTTGTTGCACTGTGGTAGAGGTTGCAATTGAATTTGTGTGTCTTAAACTTGTTGTCTCAGTTGCTAATTTACATAAATTTACACTTCCAAAAGCGGACTAGTCAGCAGCAGTTGGAAAAAAGCATACAAAAGATAAAGTTCGCTGCCAGCATTCGTGTGAAGTTGTAAATAAAAAGATCTGCCTGAAAAATGGTAACGAGTTGTTGTTACCGTAGCAATCGATACATAAATCTGTTTTATGTGTGTGTGTGTGTATTAATTTCCAGGTGAAGTAAGTGTTAATTGATGTGGAGCTGCCGCCAAAGAGTTACAACGCATTTGCTGCAGCTGCACTTCAACTTCTCTTCTGAGAGACCCAGCGACGTTGGAGAAGTTTAGCTTTTATGCAGGCAATTTATGAAAAATTTAAATTTTATATTTCTTTTCCAGTGTAATAAAAGCGAGTTGCAAGCAGTCTTTGTCGAAATCATAATCCGACTCATTTGTCTTAATACTGCAATATGTTGCCACTACATGTTCCAGCACACCCTCACACTCGGTTGCGTGGCAAATGGTAACACATTTGCATCTTAAAACCGCATAAGATTTGAATGCTACAAAAAAAAAAAAAGGGAAAAAAGGTTTCTAGTTGACATGCAACAATTGTAAAAGTCATGTTGCTTCCATAATGCATTTGTAAGTAGCAAATATGCATTCAAGTACATGAACGTGGTGCTTGCAAATACGAGTATATAACATTTCATATGAAATAAGCTTGAGTGCACAGTGGGGCGTTTTGCTTTTGTCCTCAGACTATTGTTTTTGAAGATGGCCGTTATAGTTTCATGCAAGTATTATTATTATTTTGTTACACAAAGCGCCGGGGATCATATGGAATTTGGTATAAACGGAGTTTGTCAAAATTCCCTTGAAAATATTAATGTGGCTGATTTGGAATGACTAAAGATTTGACCACTTGAGACGATTTATGTCAGTTGATATCACAAGCAAGTATAACGTTGAAATACTTTTAGCGTAAAATCAAGATTTTCAAATAACCGTTGAATGTGTAACCGCAAGTGAGAAGTCGCAATCACGATTTCCTCAAGCATTAATTTCGAAAATCGCCCACTGTGGAGTGTTGCACGCATTCAAATGTAAGTACGTGGGTTGATATAAACAGCAACTGCATGGAACCAACGCCTTCTTGGTTAGACTTGTGGCAGATAGAAGGTTTAAAATTTTTCGACTCGACTGCTTTTTTTTGTTAAAACGTTTAATTGAAAATAAATTATTTGTCAATGATCTTGTTGAATTTTTTATACTTCTCATTTAGTTACCGGACACAAACTACTTAAATTCTTCCATCATTGGTTTCTAAATTTATAAAAAGCCTTTTGAGATGGCCCACAGACAATGCGGGCATACGAGATGCCAGTTTTACACTTTGGCATTATTAATAGAACAAAAAAAGGTAGTTCGTTTTGTGCGAATCATGTCAATTTGCATGCAAATGCGTCTATCCCTTGGACGTGGACTTGTACAGATTGTTGGCTGTTAAAAAGCGCTGCCACAAAATATTTCCCCTCGCCGTTTTCAAATATGCAAAAGTTTATTCAAATATCACGCGTGAGGAATTTCGCTAATATGCTTACCTTTAAAATTGAGTGCAATCTAGTAGAATGGGTCTTGTTGGGGTTTCGTATCTATAACAAATCATATCGCCGATTTTGTTTACAATTGTGTGTTGTTCTTAAAAGCTTAACATTAAAAAAACAGTTTTTGTAATTTCAGCATTTTTTCAAATAATTTTAAAATTTCCCATAACCAGACTCAGCACCGGTCTCTCCAGTGACTCCAGTGACTGCACGTTTTTGTGTACGGCCTTAATAAATAAAAAAGTTGCTTCGTTCTCCTCTTACAAATTTCAATGACGCTTCTGCTGCCTAAAAATCCAATTATTGTGCCACTTGGGGTATTATTGCCACAAATCAACTTACAAAACGATACTGTCTGCCTGCCTCGTCCATATGTGGAGGGAGTATCCATATAACTACTTATTTACATGTATGTGTACGTGTGTTTATGTGCATGATGTCTTTGGGTCTGTCTAGCAGGGCATTGTGAGCAATAAAATCATTTCAAGCTTTTGGCACTCGTAAGTTAAATCAACAAAAAGGCTGTCAAATGATTTTGCACTCAACTCACAGGGAATCGATGTGTTTCTATATGAATATGATCATGATCTGGAGTATACGTGCAGTATTGATCGTGATAAACAGTATTTTGAAGTTCAGCACCAGAGCGATGTTTGATTTTATGCCAACAAATGCTCTGAGACCGTAGCTGAATAGGAATTAAAAATGAACAATCGTACGAAGTTGATTTCCAAATGAGTTGTGCAGGAAATCGCTCACAAGCTTCAGAGTCTTCTTTTAACGAAATAATTGTTGCACTCATCGGATCGTAGCTGTGCTACAAGCAAGTATATGATAGTTTAAACAAAGAGCCTGGTGTAAAGACAGAGTGAAGAGCTTCCAACTCTCCTTTCAAGTTGCAGATACACAAGAATTTACTTGCATGACCGAAATTAATTGAGTTACGGCTCTTTTGCAGCAACAGTTCCATAATTATGTGCAACTGAAAGAAACTAAATTCATTGAGCCAAAGCAAAGTGTTCGATATATCATTCAACATTATTCGTGATTCAAGTTTTAGAAAGTTGCGAGCTTTTGTGTTGATTTTATTTTGCAATTTTAATGCTGATTACCTGGTTCTGATGTTTTTCAAATTTATGTAGATGCAACAAACACATCGACTCATACACTAACTTGCGTGCTGAATTCACATTGAATTTTGAATGCAAATCCAATCTCTGACAATGACAACAGCGAGGCGAATGACAAAAATGTTACAAGAGTGGCAATTCAACTTAATTGAGTTGCCAGTGTCAGATATTTCGTTTGTTGCATTTCGATGAGCACTTTCAATGCAGTTTGATTGATGTTGTTCGTGATTTTCTATGAGAAATTTAAATAGCATGTGTGTTTGCCAGGTGGACAGCATTACCACTAAATCCAAAACCAAAATGTGGATTGAACAACATCAATATAAACACAACATGTGGACGTCGAATAATAGCGAATGCTAATAAAGTTTTCAAAACTGTCCAACACAAGGAAAGTTAACACACGTCCCAACCGATGTCCCACTTCTATAGCTTTGCAAAATAACGAAGTATTCAAACAATTTAAGCTCAACGGAAATAAATTACGGGAGGGTGGAACATGTTGTTTTATTTTTAGAAGGAAGTACTTCTATGGAAGCATCAAAAGCTTTTTTTGGCTTCTGTTGTTGCCATAAGCAAGTGAAAAAAAAATTAAATAATTATTTCAGAGAAAAATTCAGGTTGAATTATTAAAGGAAGTCTTATAAAAATTAGCACTTCCTAAGCATTCCACAGTGGGCCCAAAAGCCGCTGTTCGCAGATCAATTTTTATATTCGTGGCAGTCGACTTTTGAAGTTAATCTTTTGAATTTTTGTTATTGTTGTTGGTTAGAAACTCTTAGAGCGTCTATTTTGAGTGCAACCGCACAACAAACAGCCAATTTTAGCTGCGAGTGTTTATTTTTTAATTAAAATACCACATTCCAACATTAATAAACTGATTGTAAAGTAAAATATTTGAAATCTCGCTATTTTAATTAAATTTTTTCTACACGCATTTGGAAGTGTTGCCATCGCCCAGCAGATGCTCTGCAACATGCGCTGTAAGAAAAAGAACGTTTATAAACTGAAAGCCTATTTAAATGGAATGGCAACATTTTTATTTAGATATCAAATTGTATCTATTGACCATAAAAACCACAACAAAGCAAAAAAGATGGGAGAGGATTATAGTAATTTTAAAGCAAATTTTTGTGTTGTTTGCGGAGCAAACATAAAAAACTAAGCCAATTGAAGTGCCAATAAAATGTTGGCCAATATTTTACTTTGGCAATCGCACACATACACATACACAAACGTGCATGTAATACATATGTACATGCATGTATATATACAGCACAGATGGTGCTCAAAAATATAAGGACACAATCCCATATGCAGTATAATCACGGTATAACGATGTCAGCTTTATCTAATCGTTCGTTGAATTATTCGCAAAAATTCAACTTCTCGTACACAAGATTTCGATTGTTGAAGTAGTCGTTTAAAGGCCTGGAATAGTTGGAGCCCTTGAACTCTTTCTTGAAAATGAGTTTCCACTTCTTTACTGCGTTGTTTCATCAATTCGCGTTCACTATGAGTCTTTAAGTAGAATAATTTTAGGAACCGAATACGTTCCCAACGCAGGACGTGTTGCGAGTTGTTTGCAATTTTTAGTAAAATTGTTTTCAGAATTCGTACACGACACTAACACTTTTCCGCTAAAACTATTCCGCTTTAATGATGTGGATTAATTTGGGATCAACAGAACAGAGTTGATTGTACCGGGAACCACCTGTACTTATTATTGATATTGTTGTTTATTTGCTTGTATGCATGCATTTGATTAGAAGGAATTTATGAAATGAACTATAGTCGAGTAAATAACAACAACAAACAATTAAACATACAAACATGGACACATTCCTGGGCAAATGCGTAGTGTGTGTGTGTATGCTTGTGTTATTGCATAAGCCCTCACAAAATCATTTGGAAAATAAACACAACGTGGGCATTCAGATATTCTGAAATTGTACACTTTTGGGATATATTTTCTTGTGAGAACTTCCAATCAACACACAAGCACACACGCGCCAAACACACAAACAACACCATGTTGGAATATGTGTTCCCATACACACTCGTAAGTAGAAATAAAAGTCACTTGAGGCATTATTTCTATTACTTCCCTTCCACTTTTGGATATCATTTTGCCAAAGTTTATCGCAACGAATTCATGGTCGCATAAATTGTTTTGTGAGCATCACTCACTTCTCATGATGTTCATGTTGCCGTTAAATGTCTGGAGATACACAAACCAAAACTGTTAAACTTCTGGGGAAGAGTATAGATATCTATCAAGCAGGATGCTTGTGTGCGTGTGTGTGTGTGCGATGTAGGCTGATAGGTAAATCACATACTTTTGTCGCTCTGCTACTTTTTACATATTTATAAACTCATATATCTATATGAAGTCAACTCCACCCGTACATATTTATAATAATAAAAATGATAATAATATTTGAACCATTTTCGGGTGCTTGAAGGAAATAAAATCAGATGCCAAGAACAATAACAGGAAGTATCTGTTATGAGAGATGGTGTGTGTTTCATAGCAAAACTCCTGTTAACTCGGAAGAAACACATGCATACGTGCAGACACACACACGCGAACGCGAATGTGGAACATGAGAAAAGTATTGTGTAGAATGTTGCCAGAAATAATGGGGCCATAAATATTTGTCAAGTTGTGATTGGTAAACTACTTAACCATGTTAAATACACGATAACGAGAAACCGCAGAGGAGGACAGTTTTGTTCATTTCGTATTTGTTTCTTTTTTTCTTCCTTCTATTCTTTTTTATTTGGTTGATAGTGGAGTTCTTAGACAGACGAAAAAGTTCTATTCATCATCTTTATTTCGTTGACATGCCGAAGTGGTTAATTTCAAAGTGGCTGCTGCTTTTATGGGTTCATATGTGTGCTCGTGTGTGTGCACACATATATACTTAACTGTAGTGCCTCTAAAACATAACGCAGACTTGAAGTGTTGTTTTAATTTCCCGCTAAAACTTAATTAAAAGCAGTTTTCAAGTCCAGATTATTTGTTGCGAGTACGACAATCAAACATATTATTTTGTTATATTTATTAAGATTGAGATTGTTTCGTTAAAACGAACAGCGGATGCTACAGATATTTAAATTTATTAATACCACAGAACTAAACATCAGCTCCATTTAGTCGTAGTAGTACGACTAAAGCACCAACGCCGATTTAATTTGAGAGTCTAATCATCCAGGTCGAAACCGAAACGCATGAAAAAAGATTCATTTAACCTCGAGCTTAATAACATAACAAAATAAAAATATTCAAAGTTATAATCGAACGATTTTGAAAAACTTTAAATAATTTTGTGCTCCAATTAAGAAACATAATAAAACTCGCTCCCCTCCTTGCATTGGCGATATCCAGCATTTCGCTCATTTGAAAATGTAAGAAAATCTTGATTTTCACGGCATTCGCTTAACAGAGATGTCGTATTGAAGTTTTAAAGTCCGTTTCCTTGACTTGCAAAAAAAAAAAAAAATAATTATTAACTCACCCCTTAAGAAGAGTTTCCAGTTTAGCATACAAATCACGGCGGTGTCTCCGTTTTATTTGAGGGCTTACATTCGCCTCTTCATGGCTGGGTCCGAAGCTGCTGGCATGTTGCAACACCCACGTTGAGTTCGGCAAGTCGTAAGCAATGCCCCAGTTCAAGCCCATACTCAGATATTCAGTTGATGGATTTCCAATAACTCCGGTAGTCATACAAACGGCTGTCTGTGAAAATGTCGAAATGAAAAATTTAGTTCCTGGCTCTGCCGATATGAGCCCGAAATGTTGGATGAAAATCAATCTCGTAGGGACAGAGAACGTCAATTTACCGAAAATGTCGAGCCAACTGGAAAAGCAACAAAACGTTTACTTCTGCGATGTGCTGCGTCAGTCGTGCTTTTGTGCTGAGTGTTTCCATCTGTTCCCACACCAGAGTCATTGAACAAATCAATGCCGCTTAAACTTTTCATTGTGTCCTCATTCGTTGCTGCTTCCACTTGACTAAAATAGAAGAGTTCTAGAAGCACTACAAGTGGCAAAACTTCACTTAACAGTTCCAACAGTTTCATGGCCTCCCGTATTTTAGATTGAGATTTTTTTGTGAAGGAAAACTTTTACCATCTCCTCTAGAAATTCAAATGCTCTTCCACGACTAATTTTTATTTCGTTTTGTTAGTTTTATTGTGCGTTTGAAAGAAAATGAGTTCCACAATTTATGTGACAACTGTCTCTGACAGAGTTCTTCTCTGACGATTACGGAAGAGATGCGTTCTTATGTGGTGGGACTCAATTGGTTGTTTAAAGTGCGTTTACTTAACTCGACGGGCTTTTGTAAAATAGTCAAGAATATAAACTTTTTACAAGTTAACAAAGAAAAAAGAAGCTGAAATGATATTTAAAACAAAAGAATCATTTTGCTGTTTTTGTTGTTTCTGGCTGATATGGCCGACCTGTGAGTGGCGTATCAGTTGAGGACAAGTTTTTCTTCTCCGTTATTTCAAGTTGTTAATTAAATTAGTTTCTAACATAAAAACAGGGACAGAACCAGTTCAAGTAGCTAATTTTTGTTGTCTCTGCTCTGAATCAGTTTTGTTTGGAAAAGGTTTGTGCGATGTAAGTAAGTTCGCCTGCATGCACACACACATGTTTGTGTGTGTTTGACATATAAAAAGCTGACGTCTGGATGTGGTGGTAATAACGATGATTTTTTTGGGTCAGTTGTTTTTTATTGGGGATATTTTAGTGAAGCGGGCGAAACCAGTTTTAATTGTGAAACATTTTTATTTGAAAATAACTACGGATTTCCTTTTTTCCTAAATTGTCTGCGTGTGTGGATTTATTGGCCTGAAAGTTGTCTGTTTGTTTCTTGTTTGTTTTGCCAATAACTCTTCACTTCACTAATTCCATGTTATAGAGATCAACGTTACAAATGTCTGGTGTCAACAGCAACAACTACAAATTGCACTCAATGTGGTTTTTAGCAATTAACTGTATTTAGTTGCAGACAACATTTGGCGTTGATTGCAGTTATTCCCTCGTACATGCATCGACATGAAGACGTTCATTTATTTTGTATTTTTAAGTGAAGTTCTTAACAATTGTGGATTCCGCATCGTCAGTTCGTCCACAAACAACAAGAAAACTTTTTTAATGAAAAATGAAGCGAAAGACATTTTTCTCAAGAGATCCAAGAGATATTTAATTTTTGAAAAAGGAGCCACGCTCACTGTGAGTCCCAAATAAATTCAATGGATTTTCTTAAATACAACATGCGATTTGTTATTTCGTCTGACAATTATTCGTGTATTAACAAACAAAAATTCATGTTTTTTTATTTCAGGTTCAGGGCAATATTGCCAAGTCGATAATTCCCCCAGCCCCAAGAGGTTTGAATATGATTACCGAATACACTTTGAGTTACGAGCTGCCATCAGATACTCCGATTCATATATTCCGAACGACACATGCCACAACTACAACGAGGCCTGCCACTACAACAACTTCACTCCCCCACCTCCAGCATCACATGGTTATACCCTACAGCCACGATTATTTTCTTGACATGCACCCGGAATATTTGAACCCAAGTTTCGTGCGAAGAAATTTCGTCCATTCCAAGAAGAAGTCATTTCAAAGCGGATGTTCAAAGAAATCACTCTTCGACTACAATCGAAAACGTTCAAACACTTGCTTGAAACGAGGCAAACGCAATGAAGACTGGATCCTTTCAAACCTGGACGTCTCCGAACGAATGTTTTACGATCTAATCGAGAAGTGGTCGTTGATGTAAGTAAAATTCGAGTCAAATGTTGGTGCAAGTGATAAAATATGTTGTTGGTTAAATGTTTGAATGTTCTTTGATTTTAATTCCAACGAACATTCGACGTCATCGCTTTAACGAATATTCTCTTTAATCGAAACAAGGCTACGAGTTTCAAAAACCAAAAGCGTGGCGATCAGGTTTTATTCTTTGAGAAGTGCGGTGTGCAGACAAACACATGCACGTCGAACCACTTTTCGAATTTGAACTTTTTTGATCGCATTCGTGATTCTTTGATTTTGTAGTTCCTTCACTTCTTCGTTTAAACTGAGGATATTTGCAGGATAAAATTAAAGTGTAACATCTACGAAAGTACGTTTCTTATGGCCAACATGGATCCATATCATGTTTAATAGTGAAGATTTGTTCTTCAAAATTTATTTATAAACGGACTTCATATTTTTTAAAGTCCGTTAAGGAGTGAAGTGAACCTGATTAAAACGATTTGCTATCAACAGTTCCACGTCATATTCAAAATCACTTAAAGCGGTTCATTATGTGGAATGTAGAATTGTGATAGAATTCGTGATATTCAACATTGAAATTCGATTTGACGGACATGTTTGGAGTGGGTGAGATAAAAAAATCCCTTTGGGAACATATTGATGACGGATGGAATTTAGCGGTAACAGGCATTGCACTCAGTGAATTCGGTGGCTTAAATCTCCAGTTGAAAAATAATTTTTCGAATGTTCATTGAGACGAGTCGACTAACACAATACTGATAATGAATGCTTTGTATTGGCAAACAAGTTCCATAGACTTTGTTTCGGTTGCTTGAGGCAGTCTGAAATTATTAGTAGCACACACACACACACACACACTAACACAAAAACACAACCCAGCACACAGCCAGATGCACCAACAGAGCATTTGCGTTGCCATCCGTGATTTAAATTAACTTTCCCTCCATTTTTTCGCAAAATTTCGCTTTAATTTAAACCAACTCCAACCCGTCTAAAATGATTCATTCAGCTTAAACCGCTTTGGATTTGTTGTTTTTTTCCAACTTGCTGACTTATTTTAATTTAAACAAATGCAACGCTTTTTTCAATTTCAGCCATGGCTTTTTGCCACGTTACTGTTTCATGCGAACTCTGTGCGAATCATCTGAATTGCTGCTGCCGCATGGTTATTCCCTGCTACATGACATTATTCGTATATTTCTGGGGTAAGTTTGCGGCTGCCTGTGCAAGTTGAAGCTGACAGTGTTTGCTTAGCAGATACGGATTTGTTATGAGAGTAATAAGTCTGAATTCGAGTTAAAATATGTATGCCGTCGTATGGACGGATACGGGAGTGCATGAATGCATGGATGCATGAATGCATGAGTGTGTGATTTCATATTTATTTTCAATATTTGGTTGCAGGTACACCAAACCTTGGGCTTTCCATCATAAAATATTTGGTCGTTCATTGAGGCGGTGGTATTCTATCGATGAATGCGCTAAATTGTATGGTCTATATTGTCGTGTAAGCTGGTTGGATTTCATAACCAACATGATTCAAGGCTCAATGGCTGCTGATTTAATGCGTTAAATGCAAATAAAAATAAAAAAAATTGTGCAAAAATTCTCTTGATTATAAATTTATTTTCACTTGTGTTTATACACATCATTTGCGAGTGTGTATGTGTGTGTGTGTGTGTGTGTGTATACATAAGTGATAATGAATTTCAATATATGCGTCCATTTATTTATCGAAAGCATTTTTGTTTACATTTTTATTTCAAACTGTTTCCAGGCTGTTAACAATTTTCCAATATTTTGTAAGATATTTTTCATGAAAAAACCATGGAAATAAATCAATTATATTTTTTTAAAATTTATTTATAGCTTTAATACTCAATATGTCAATGTTTCAAAACACATGCATCTGCGTGCTGATGTTATAAACTTGCACATTCTACTCAATATTCAGGATATTTCAAGTTGCTTCGTTATAGTTAAAATATTTATTAAATCATGTATTTGAAAATACAACAGAGTCCACAGGATTTGTTATCGATGGACCGACGAATTGGAAACAACTGACCTGAAGAAACACATAAAATTTTAGCACAAAGAACTATAGGCCGACTTGTAAGAAACATGGCTTTTGTATTACACGATTTTGGTCACGAAAACGTTCGGTTTACAGGGGGTGCTCAGATGTTGTATTACAAATATAGAGAAAAAAGAAAACGAACTGTAGAGGCGACCAACTTATATTGGATCTTCACGCATTAAAGAGTTTTTCTTAAGGGACCAGCCGTTTATTTCGAATTGTTGAGGTTTTCGAATTAATGAGGTACGAACTAACGAGGTTTGACTGTATGTGATATAACACAAAAATGTTGATGGTATTGAGCAACAAGAAGCTTTTGATTTCTCATGAAGCACACTGCTTTCAGGGATTTCATTTGGTATTTGCCTTTGAATTTATGGCGCGATTCAAAATCATTCGAAGAGAATAAAATCGGGATTTATAATTATTTTTAACCTCAATTTATGCTTTTTGAATAAACAAATTTGAGAGGAATGTCTTTTAATTACAAGACAGTCCCCTCAAATTTGCAAGACCGAAATATGCGTTGGGATTGAGGAAATTGACTACTTCCTATTAAAAAGTGTGCGAAGATGCGTAGCAGTCAAAAGCAACGGCCATGAGTGGAAGTTGCTAAAACTCGAAAATGGTAAAATTATATAAAACCTTTTACTGGGGTACCGCAGTACTTTCAGAATGCGAACTGCACGGAAAATAGTACAGTTGTAGCGAGTCATCGCTGTTTGGCGATTTTGAGTAGAGAATGTGTAAATTTATTTCTCAGTGCATTTCGAAGATAACGAGTGCATGTGGATGCGGAATCTTGCTTTGTTTTTGTTGTTGGTTAAACAAATATCCCACTTAATAATGAGCTCCTCAACACACTTTCCTTCAGTCAATTTTCCATAGAAAATAGAGTTCTCTTCTACAAGAGTGTTCACCAAACGTTACCTCTTTTGATCAGTTTTTATGTTTTTATATATTTTATGGATTGCGGATTTGATCGGCTGAAAATACATCCAAATCAATTAATTGGAACGTTAACGCTCGGTGACCGCCAGACGTTGTGGAGGTGTTTTTTGGCAGCGTGATGCACGTTTGCTTGTACGATGGCAGCTACAGTCACCTTCTAAATACTTGTCGGACTTCGTCAACTTCTGTGGGTCATAGCACAGCGATTTGGGAACCCCTTCAGTTTGACGAAAACTGTTGTTGTTAGTTCGTGTGTGAAAAGTGCACTCTGACTGTTTAATGAATGAGTTGGAAAATGAAAAACTTCTCGCAAACTTGTAAATACAACATCCATAAGTGCGAGTAGAAGGAAGTTTCGAGATAATTTCTTGTTTATATGCGTATCTGGCTGTCTGTCTATCTATCTGTCTGTCTGTCTGTCTGGCTGGCTGCCTGCCTGCCTGCCTGCTTTCTGTTTTCTTTGTTGTTTTGAGCATGAAATGTGCGAAGAATTTCAATTAAATTTTAAAAGCTTTTAAAGTGATAATATTTCAAGTAAATAAATAAAATTAACTTGTTCGAAAGAAAAAGAGCTAAAATAAATGAATAAAGTCTCAAAGAAGCCCTGGGGTTGCGTACAATTGTGTCCGTCATTTCGATGTTGTCAGTTGAATAGTTAAATAGTTTGAAAAGAAACGAGTAGATGTCTGCTTGACTTTGGGAGTTCATGGAGTTGTTCAAAGTTGTATCATTTTTAAATTTATTAGTAATTTTTGAGTTTGCTGAAGCCTTTCAGAATGCAACTCAGCATCTGAGCAGGCAAAAGAGATACGTTGCTTTTCCGGATGGCTCGTCTGTGTCGGTAAGTTTTGGATGGCAGGATGTAGAGTGTTTGATTTCTAAGTGCGTGTACTTTGAAGGCAGCCATTTGTATGACCATTGGAGTTGTGGGAAATCCTAATAAGGATTATTTGAGTTGGGCATTGAATTGGGGTGTGGCTTACAACCTACCAAATTATGATTGGGCGCGTAAGCATGCTCACGGATTTGGGAATGCAACGAAAGCGATTATTCAAAGGCGCTCCCGAAGAGATCTCTATGAAAAGCTGGAGCTGATGATTGACAAGTGAGTGTAGCGTAAAAGAAAATTATGGGAACTGTGCGTTTAATATGAAATATTTTGCAGCATGGGCTTCAGTGGCAGTGCCTGCATAGCTCGCGCTTTATGTGAGAGTGCTAAAGTTTTACAATATTTACGGAAACGCCGCGGAAACATGTTTGAGGAAATTGTGAAAACTATTTTCAGGTGGGCTCAATTTGGTACAAGTGTTTTTAAGGTTAAACTTCAGCTTTCTTTCCTTTAAGTTTGCCAACACTTCCAGTGGAGCGTCATGAACCAGAAGAACATCGTGTGTACGATCGCATCTACAGACGATCTAAACGTTTTGGTATTGATTGTGCCGTGGAATACTCTTCCTGTCGGTTTTCGTTATTAGAAATGGCATTTGGAAAATATTCGGTTGGAGCAGCGAAACTCAGTCCAGGGCTCGTTTTCATGTAGAGTTGGATTTCACATAAAAAACTTTTGTAATATTTTCAAAAGAAAATCAAGTGTCTCAAAACCGACTTCAGATAAAAGTTGAAACTATAAAATTGCTTGTATATTTTTATATCTGTGCAGCAGAAGTCTAGAAATTCTGAAATTTATACCAAAGAACTTACTTCCAAATAAGGAGCCTTCACACACGAGAATAATTGTGTGAGTGGTTTTATGTTGGCGTAAAGTTACAGCCGACCACAACCCCGCATCAAATTGGGTATGCTCGTATATTCATATTTCGTACTAGACGAACAATCATACCGTGTGCTACGAGCAGCATACAAATTGTACTCTTGAAAGTAGTGTCGTGTGCGATGGACTAGCAAGTCTGATAGTGTTTTTATATTTTCCGCAATGTGCGGATTTTCCTTTATAAGATCATCATAGGAATTTATCCGTTTCGCAGTGTCTTTTACAAAACGTAGTTCCTGTGATATTTGAATTCAGTGCATTGCTGGGTCTAACAATGCGTGTGATGCCGAGTTGCACGGCACCAGTGCTTGTGTCTGGCATATTTCCAGGAAATAGTTTCATAAATGCGACTGCAAAACTGAGGTTGGGATTGAAGAAAATTTCAGTCTTGTAATGCCTGCGGTACGTTTAACGTTGGAGTGTTTGATTTCGACCATGGATACGGCAGCAGTAAAAATGCTCAATATTAATTCAAATAAGATTGTGCGGCATGTGTATATCGTTAGTGATATAGCAGATTTCAATTTTCGACTTGACAAAAATTCTTTGTGGGACTGTGTTACTTACGTTTATCGTACTGTATTTTAGTAGAGACATTTAAGACAAGCCTTTCGCCCACATTATGTCATTTAATTGTCGACAGTAATTAGTAGCTATTAACAGCCTTTTGGTATTCTATAAGGAATAAAATATTAATAGAACATGTTACCAGAAGTCAACATCTGTCGACAAAGACCAGACATGTTTTATTTTGTTTACTCCCTTCTGCTGAATCCGATTGATGAGGCATTTTTCATGTTAAAGTTCTGCACTTGATCTAGTGCAAAGGAAGCGCCTCTAAGGTTTTTCATTACATTTTATTGTTGAGTGCAGACCATATTTTTTTGTTATTTAGTATAGTAGTTTAATTTGAAATATATTTTAAAGTATTTCTATAAGGTTTCACTTAATTAGAAAAGTGTTGTTTTATTTTGAAAACAGTTTTATTCGTTTTAAAAAAGTGTTTATTTGAAAAGATCCAACATAATCTGAAAATACTCGTGGGGATTGTCGAACAGAGGATTTTCCGACCTGCGCCCGCACTCGACAAACTCGTAAATAAATAATTTTATCCCAAATGTTTAACACCAGCCAAGCAGGGAAAGTATATGCTGCTCAGGAACGAAATACTACGCTGCCATGGAAAGTAAAAGATTGTGCATGATTTTTTTAAAACAAATTATTTTTCATTTTATTTTTGTTAATTTTTTTATTTAATAATAACGCGTAACATTTATATAATAATTATTTTATTATTAATTTCATTTTATGTTTCTTTTCTTTTCTTTTGTTTTGTTTTGTTCTCTTTTCTTTTGGGGTGTTGTTATTTTCTTCTATTATAGATTTTACCATTTCATATTTTAATTAATTTTCTTTATATCATTAATTTGTGTTTGTTGTTAATTTACTTTTAAGAATAATGCCATAATTTCTTACAAATTGTAAATGATTTTTGTGATTTCTTGTGTTTATTTTCTTGTATTCATCAAACAGTATTAAGTTAAAAAAATTGTTTGTATATTTAATTTTTTAAATGAATTACTTTTTGCTTTTTGTTTATTTATAGTTATTATGGAAATAAATAAGTATTTATATGTTTAGTTGTTGTTAATTTGTTGTTTAATATTACAAATACAATTTCATACATACATACATACATACTTACATATGTATTAGTCTAAAAACCGTTTATACACAACAATCCTCATCCGATTTTCACATGAATTTTTGTTTCGTTTTATAACGTGGTGTTTGTGCAATTTTTCAACTCGGATAGTGTTTTTCCTCAGTTTTGGAAATGCGTTTTCTTTACAGTTCTCTGCTTTTATTGCTATTTTTAGTTTCTTTTGTTTTGTTATTTGGCTTTTGGTTTGTTAGTGTGTTTTTTTTTATATTCTACTCTTTATGCATGACCTTTATAATTGTTGATTTTTTTCCTTCATTTCAATAATTATAATTATTTGTTTATCTCAGTGTGTGTGTGTGTGTGTGTTTGTGTGCGTGTACTATTTATATATAAGTTTCGTTTTTAAATTTAATCGTAATTGTAATTCATATGTGAAATGTAAATGCATTATTTTGTTTACCTATCGTACATAATATATTTGTTGTTTCCTTTTTAATAGTTTTGTTGTAGGTTTTAGTATTTGTTGTTGTTGTTGTTTTAATGACATTAAATATTTATTTTTAATTGTTATCGCTTAAGATGTTGTTTTGTCAGTGTAGTTGTTGTGTGTCGAGTGTAAAAATATTTGCATTTTATACTTTCAAAGTATAAATAAAATATGATTTACATAAATGCACATGCAGGCATGCACATACACACACATGCAAATGCAGTTTATGTATACGCAAGTGTGTGTATATGTATGGTACATGTGAGTGTGTGTTGGATAAATAAATGTGTGTATGTACATGTTGTTGTGATTATTTACTTTTTTGTGAAATTCAAAATCAGCCACGCCACGATAATTAGGAATGTGTGGTTTTATTAGCAAACAAAAAACAAAAAAGGACAAGTCGGGAGATTTAAAAATAATTTAGATAATAAAATACAGCAGTTTTAAATTTCAACATAATGACGGTCTTATCTTATATTTGAGAACAGCACATGGAAAATAATTGCAAATGACAATGTTGTGACGTGAAATATTTAATAATAATTAAACTGGGCGATTACAAAAGTTATTCATTTTAAGAATATTTATAATGAGAAGCTTTTTAATGCAAACGTTCATGGTCTTACAATCGGTAATAAAAACTTGTGAATTTGAGTTTTCGTATGCTTGTGAACAGTTGCGTCGACACAAAGAGCTGAAGAAGGGGTTCTTCAGGTGAATCCGCCAATAGAAATATGGTAAAGTGACATGCTTCTGGCCACTGGTTTTTAAAACAGCAGGAAAATATGAAATTTTCATCAGATAATATTTACTTGCATCGGAAGAATTAGAACGTGCTAATTTTGTTGGCCATTCGAAATTTGTTCTCACAGAAGGCATTGGAAGTTCGCGATTGCTGAAGAACAAGAGAATATATCATCGTGTAGGAGCAGTTACAACTTCCTTGACTCCGTTTAGACATGGAAATAAGGCGTTTACACAGGGGAACTTAAGAAAAACTACGTACGGGGTACGCCGTCCCGAAACTACTTGCACGAGTAAGAAAATATTTTTCTGTTCTCAGAGAAGTTCAGTCATGATCTCTTTTAAAATTTTACTAAGTGTCTCTAGTTGTTAGACCGCAAATAAAATTGAACGAAAATTGCAAAATATGATTGACTCAAGGCAATTGTTCATCGGCAGTAGGACTGACCGTTCATATTTGATTGTCAGTGTGACGCACACATAAACACAAACATTCCAAATGTAGCAGGACTTGTTAGTTATTATCTGGAGTATATATGGAGAGAAATGTTAAGAATCGAAAGAGGTAAGGAGGTCCTAGAACATTAGCAACTCCTGCAATTAATTAATAATTAAGCGGTAATTCTTAAAGTCCTTAAAACGAAATGTACAAGGAGTTTTTCTACTTGAAGCGATTCTTAGAAGAGTCACATTTTTACAGAAAACTCAAAGCAAATCTTTACGAATGATCTGGGCTTTCCAGTGCAAGGGACCAGTCAAAACAACATGCCAAAGAAGTTGCATTTATAAGTGCAGAATAAACTATTTTAAATGCTGTTTATTTTAAAAGAATCAAACTGCATTTTTATCTGTCTGTTCAGTGATGTGCGAGTGTAAAAAGTTGTTGTGGTTTCCCGTTTTATTTGTGGCCGTGGCTGCGTTAATTGTGGTGTTGTTTTCCCCAGTGTTTTTTTTATGATTTTTACTTGCTTTTCTATGTTACATTTCAAATAAAGAGTTTTTAAAATTCTGTTTTAAAATTTACAACAAATATTTAAACAAGTGATCTGGTTTGGTTGTTTACTCTAAGATTTGTGTTGTTTAACTTTCTTATACAATTTATTTTCTTTTTCTTTTTTAATAATTTTATTGAATGCATACAAAAAATATATATATATTATTTTTATCTAAGTTTTACCTAAATCAATTTACAGTTATAGTTTTAATTGGTTTAAAAAAATCTTATTTTAACCTAAATATTAAGTCAAGTTGTTGTTGCTTTCTTTTTACACTGATAAAAAACGTCTTGTTAGATCTAGTTTTGTGGGAAACGAAGAAGTGTTTGAAACGAGCTTGAGAGAGTGTTGTTGCAGTGAGTGTGGCTGTGTGTGCATGCATTTGTGTGTGTGTGTGTGTTTTCTTTGAGGAAATTAAAAGGATTTCCAATGAAATATATTACAAAAGTTGTAAGAATCTTGTTTCAAACTGCTATGGGTTGGTTGTTCTTTTGTTTTTCGTTATGTTTTTGTTGTTGCTTTTGTTTTTTCAAAATCAAATCGTACTAGAAAACGAAGTTACGCGAGAGAAATGAGGATTTGGTAAAAATCTCAATCACAACCCTTGGAAAATCAAATACAGCTAAAACTTTGATAAAATTTACCTAAAAGTACCCGTTTGTTTTATCTGTTAGATTAAAATTCAATTTGGTTTTCATTTATTTATTTACTCTTTTCGTTTTTCGTTAAACTAATTTAAGCAATTGGTTTTGTTTTGTGTTGTTTGGCTTGTTGTGTTTGTTTGTTTGTTTGTTTGCTTGTTTTTCTAAAAGCAATTATTCTATTGTTTGCTCGTGAGTGTTTGTTTTGTGTGGAGTTTGTTTCTGTTTCTGTTGTTGTTTTTGTTGCAGTGATTTGTGTTATTAAATTTTTGCTTTTTCTATATGAGATATTTTTAAACGAATTTTATGTATTTGTTGTTGTTGTTGTTGTTTTGCTTAATGTTTGAAATTGAAACCGATACAATCCAGTGCTGTATTTTTATATTTATTTATATTTTTTCAATTTTTATTATTTAATTTTTTATATGTATTCCTCTAATATTTGTTTTCAACAAACAAAGAATTTGTTGTTGTTTATTTAAAAATGATTGGAAACAATATTGAAAGAAAAAATTACTTGCGTTTATTATTATTTACAGCTTTTTTAATATTAAATTGCTATTATTGTGTTAATATAAATATTTTTTTTTTTTAAATATGTTTTTGCAAAAAAGTCTTTCAATAGAAATTTAGAACAAAACTTTGCTTATTTTTTTGAAGGAGCAGCAATTTGTTGGAGAAAAACTTGTGTGTGGGGATGCCTTCTGGAGTGCATTTGTGTAAGCGTGTGTGTGTGTGTGTGTGAGGTGTTGATACGAATGTGTGCACGTGTTGTTGCTTCTATTGCTTCTATTGTCAGGTACTTTAATAATTAATAATGGTTTGCATGGGGAAATATGTTTTCATTTGTTTGTTTGCTTGTTTTGTTTTATTTTGCTTCTGGAATATGAAGTCAATGGAAATGGATGCTCAAAGTGCTGAAGGTTTCAAAACCAAACTTGTAGAGCATAAGAGTTTACATTTTGCAATTTGTTGGCAATTATTTTTGTTTGTTTTTGCGTGTATTTGTTCAGTATGTGTATTTGTAAGTACCGGGCTCCTTGGAAAACCAATTAAGACAACAGATCGAAAGTGTTTCTTCCATAACGAAAATGATGTTGCAAAAGTAAATAAAATATGAATTCTTCTCCCATTTAAGTTGTGGCATGGATAGTTTAATTGGAACGTCGTTTTTCGCCATTAAGCAAGAACTGGACTTAAGTTTTGCTTTTGATTTGGTGATGCGATTTAATAAACGTTGGCTGTTAAAAAATATCTACGAAAAGACGACCTTTTATTTGGAAGACTTTTGATTTTTTTGTTTTACTTTTGTTTTAAATCAAGTTGATGCCGCATATTTGAAGTTATTTTTGGAAATATTTTTTATTAATACGTTTGTTTTTATGTAGTTTTCATTATTATATTTTCTGATGATTTCCAACAAGAGAAATTATGTTGTTGTGAGACAAAAGAACGAACAAAATTAAGAACCCAAATGATAATGAAGCTTTTAAAAAAGTTTTATGAATAGTTTTTCGTAGACTTGTTTACGATTATTATTTTGGTTTTAAGAATTTCGTTGTTTATTAATGGTACATTTAATTTTGTGAAATAAATTCATAACTATTCATTGTTCTTCCTTTTTGTTTTTGTATTATTTTAGTTTTATTTATTAATTTATTAAGATTTAATTGTTTCAAACAAACCACTTGGAAATTATTGTTGAACAGTTTCCGTTTTAGATTTTGAAAATAATTGACTTCGACAGCACGTCCTTTTAAGAGAGCGGTCTATGGGATAAGCAGCTGTGCACAGAATAGCGAAATAGGCGGAGCGAGAGAGAGAGAGAGGCAGAGAGGACAGATATTTTCGATTGAAAGCCGAAAAAATGTTTCACTAAAAAGTGTTTCCCGTAATGACGAACACTGCACAAGTAAACTCTGCTTTTCACATTCAAACCACGGACGAAGACGGAAAAATCGCAGCCCAACTGAGCGTTTGCAACTTCGACCACGGAATTTGATTGTATATTTTTAAGATATTGATCCCCGAAATGAAATTAATTTCTATTCAATGCACTACGAAATTGGTAGAGACACTACACAAATGCGCTGTGGAGGGAGTACAAGAGTTGTGCGGCGGACTTGTCTAGTGTATGGCCGTCATTCATTCCAGTAAGTAGAGTTGCCCTGTTGCCCACTTTTTGAATTAAAAGTGGTTAATTTTTGTATTATAATAAAACATGATTTTAAAACTGCTTAACAATAATTTACCTAAATTAAGGCTTTTGCTCAACTCCTAACCGATTGGACAAATTGTGTTGTAGATCTATTGAAAAAAAAGAGCTGATTGATGCAAATCTGAAGGCCTGACTGCGTATAGAAACACGGCCGACGGCAAAGGGATGTAACGAATTGTGGTTTTCTGTATAAATTTATTGTGTAAAAATATCAATTTAAAATGCCCAAAAAACACAAACAAATCAATTAATCGAACTCTCTTCCCTTTTGACTTTACGCTTTTGTCATATCCCAGGCTGTTAAAACTGCTGCTGTGACTACTCCCGACTTTCGTCATTCAGAAGAGCAAATACTGCACAGGATGCCAAGTGAGACTCTGTTAGAAGAAATTTTATATATCGATTTTTCAATTTATAAACACCAGATTGTAAGACTTGACAAAAGTGTTTATTATAAGTATTGCATTCGATTCATACGATGATTTAAAATCACGATTTATTTCTATTTCGTTTTGATACTCGTGGTTGCTTCTAAACACCTTAAGGCTTCTTCAGAATGAATTAATTTTTACTTTCTCTGTAGTTCACTTCAAATGACTTGAGACTTCCCGGTTCACACAACGCAGTTTTTGCTGTTCAACTTAATTTCCATTCCGTTTTAAACATGGCGTCACGTTCACACAGTGAAGTCTGCTTTAAAAAATTTTCCTTTTCTTTTGCTTCCCAATTCCTAGATACTTGACGGTTCGTTTTATTTAGTGTTTGTAAAAAATATCTTAAGTAATTGGTTTTATGTAGTTTTTTCTTTGAACTCTGTTTCTTTTAAAATTTTGAAAATGTTTCTTCACAGTGAAGCAGAAAATGAAAATTTGTGACCAACAAGAATGACGTAAACGAATGGCACAACGGAACGAGTTGGGAAAAGCTGTAGTGCCTGGACCGGGACTTTGCGTTATTATTAAATTGGAAAGCCGGGTTGTGAATGCCAAGTAAAGAGATGCTTCTGGCCGTGCTTGTCAACTAAAAATTTAAACTACAGAAACTGAGAAGAGCAAAAACATAATTTTAGTTCGTTTGTTCGAAATTTTCTTGGTTGTTGTTGTTAATTATTAACATGGATTATTATTATTAAAAGTTGCGTATTCGTACATTTTAATTACATATTTTTGTGGGGCGTATTTTGCTTTATATAATTTTTGAGTGATTTTTAAAAAACATTTAGAATTAATAACGCTAAACCTTTGACACAATATTTACAGTGTAGAAGAAACGAAAAAGGAAGAGTCAAACGAGGAAAACATGAGGAATCATTTGATGTCAGGGCAGGATCGGGGTGGAAGGGAGTGTGATTGTGTGTGCGTATGACGAGTTCAAAAGGAAAAACAAGTGCAAATGGGAGTGTGATTGCGTGTCACTGTGTGTGTGTGTGTGTGTCGCTGTGTGTGTGTGTGTGGGTGTGCAAGTGTTTCAGAAATTATGGCTGTTATACTAATTTTAGTTACAAACTTACCCGCAATGTTAACTTCGAACCCCGTTAATTTCAATTTTCGAAATTGAAATACTTTTTTTTTGAAATATATTTTTGTTTGTTAGTCGATTCTTGAGTCTGCTGTGAAATGAAAAAGTGCTGCGAATGAAAATCTGTGTTAGTTGTTCTTGTTGTTTTTGTTGTTTTTTTCTCTTTTTTTATTTTACTTAATGCATCTATTTGTTTTTGTTTTTGTTTTTGTTTTAATATTTACTTTTGACTATTTTTGTTTCCTTGTCTCTTTGTGGCAGTTATATTTTTTTCTTTCATATTTCAGTAATTTATAATAATATTTAATTTAATTTATTTTTTGCATTTGCTTTATTGCAGTTATTTCAATTACTCCTAATCCTTAACGTACAAATTAGTTTTTGCTTTGTAATGCTAATTTATATTACAAATAAACACGACTTGTGGCGTTTTCAATTTACACGTAAAAAGCTTTTTAACAAAATTCGAATCACAATGAAATAAAAATAATAGTTTTATGAATTAGTTTCAGGAAACATTTTAATACGGAAGTATCAAATCGTTTTGTGTGTTCGCTTCAGTTGCAAGTTGGGCTGGTTTGTTAAAAATGAAACGTCTTGTTCAAGAACTCAAAAATAAAATATTTGTTTTTTAGAAAAAGGAAGTGAAAGACAACAGATTGAGAGAAATTATTATTCATTTCGTTTATAATTTTCAACTTTTCCGTTTTATTTATCTAAAAACACAACCAATGAGAGCATATTTATTGTAACTTTTTTTTGTTTTTTTTGTTTGTTAATAAAGTTTGTTTTATTATTAATGCCGTTTCAGAACGCTTTTCGCATATTTTATATACGATCAGTGTAGTATTTTCCAAATCAAGCAGAGTTAAGGGGAAAATAGGCATTTGCTTTGCTTTTTTGATTCCTTTTCACTTTCCTATTCGTCGAGTAGCGTAATGATTTCCCGAAAAAGAAAAACCAGGAAGTGAAAACTAACTTAAATATTTACTACACAACTTGTGTCTTATTTGAGAATTGGAATAATATCTTATATAGTTTTATACATGTCTTGTTGTGGTTTCATATTATTATTTCCGCTGATTGTCTAAAGTTAATAAATCAATAAACTAGAAATCGAGTTGTGAAATGAAGAAGCTCTAACTGAAAGGGTTTCTCTTAGACTTTTAGATTTTTCTTGTTAATTTTATTGTTAAATGACTAGTCTGGTAAACAAAATTTATTGTTTGTTAGTCGTAGTGTTTAGTTTAATAAGTATTTACAATTGCTTTGCATTTTCTTGCGCATTGTTGGGTGAAATGTTGTTGTAGTGTTATTTGATACAATTAAATATTTAGTACAGAGTTGTGTTTGTTGATGTTGTAATACTTATTATGGAATTTGTAATTAATTTATCTGGTTTCTACTTCAGCCTTTGCTTAAATTTATTATTTAAAAAACGTGTAGACTGCTGGAATTTAATTATCGTATTTCTCTTGGCAACAATTCCTGGCTTAAAAAAGTTTTCATATTTTTTTAATTCTTTTTGTTTTGTTTTTCCTATGATTTTAATAATTATTTTCTTTTTGCTACTGTAAAATCTTTTTTGCTGGTGTAAAATTGTTAATGATTTTCAGATGTTCTCATCAGATATTAAGCTCAATTTTAATAATAGTATTTTTCATATTGTTCAAATTATTTAACACCGATTTCTGTTTTTTTCTTGCATTTGGCATTTCAAACAACAAAAATGATCGTTAAAGTTCAAGAAGTTTGTGTGTTCCATAACTAATTAAATTGATTTGGTTTTTATTTCATGTGAATACAGTTTCCTTTTGAATCAATTATTTTATTTTACATATTTTGTTTAGTCATTCTATATTTAAATTTAAATCTAGTTTTATTAAAAAAATGTTAACTTTTTGTCCACTTTACTTTTGCATTTACACTTAAAAGGTAATTTTATTACTTATTTCTTTTTATTTTTATTTTTACTTTTATTTAATTTTTTTTCTTTTGCTTATTTATTCACGTAGTTGTGTGTTTAATATTAATTTAATTGTTTAATCGCTAAAAGTGTTTGTTTTTTTAATTCAAATATTTATATATTTTGTATTACAAACAAAAAACACACAAAATTTTCAATTGAAACAAAAGACAATGAGAAGGATGGGGTAACTGGAGGCCCTGATTCCAATACAACGTATTTTTTAAGTGTGCAAGTGACGCAGTATGACACGTTGATGCATTTCATGTTGTCTACAAACTAATTGGCTTGAATTGACTCTGTCTGGTGGGCGAGATATCCGAACAAATACTTTTTGATATCTCGAGGGCTTTTCGTGGGAATTTGCTAATTGAGGGATTAAAACTCCACAACACAATATACGTTTGGTTGTATGTGCGATTGACTTCTGTCGTCGATGTATCTCGCAGCAGTTGACTGGTTGTTCTTTTGCATTTAACACAAATTCCTGTAAATAAGTTAACCGAATCTGTGTGTTATTCAGATCATATTTGTTGCATTCCTCAGATTTGGTGGGAAACGCACGGGTTTCAGAATTAGAGACAAGCTGACTGAGTTATTGCCGACTTAATATTTAATGCGTTGGAGACACGTTTTCGCACACTGCGCAATGCATTGTCATCCCTTGATTGCTGATCCTACTCATAAACAAATAGAAATACTAAAACAACATTTTCTTGTTTTGAACATTTTAGAAGTCTTAAGCGGGAAGTTGTGGCCAGCAAAAAAATAATAACTAATATAAGAAATAAAGTGTTTCTAATATTTTATAAGAACATTTTGTGTGCGCAAAGTTTATGATTCCTGCGAAGGATGTCGGACAGACCCGGTTGAGTCCAGAGACGAGAGTCAATTCACCACTGGAATCATTTTGACGCCTCAACGTTTTCTCCAACTGGAAACACAACAAATAATTTAACATTTTGGATGTGTGTTGCTGCTGCATGTTGCATGAACTGCGTACGTGCGCATGTTGGTGTTTTTAATTGCAGAAGTAAAAATTTATTCAAACAAGAAAGTTGGGTGAAAAGATATTTAAATACCGAAAGCAGTTAAAGAAAGAATTAGCATTTAAATTACTTTTATTACATTTTACATCTGGCAAACACGTCTGAAATTTCATTACAACAGTAGCAGTTTGCTGTGCTGCGAGTGTGACTGCTACGCCCGGATACTATTTAATACGCACGTTGCAGCATGTTTTGTTAAACAATAAAGTGCATGTGCATTCCACCTCCTTTTCAAGTTTTACTTTTGCATGATTGTGGCGGCAGAAGAAAGTCCTTCGTTGAGCAAAAAGTCAAACTATTTTAATTAATTTTTAGCAAAATGTCAGTATAATATAATACAGAAGAAAAATCGATTTGGAATTTTAATCAAAGTTTTTCCACTTGAAATTTCAACACTTAATTTTTAAAAGAGGACGGAACCAGGAAACCATAAAACAAAAACGAGGAGAACAAAAAGTAGCTGGAAAACAAACAGAAAAACTCGGCACAACTCATCTCAACTCTTGTATACAATTTAATTATCTCTGTGATAATGACTTTTAAAACATAATTTTCCTTTTTTCAAATTAAATGTGAGCACAATTGCACAAGCACACGGACATATTTATTTCTTGAATTACAAAACAACACCAGAAGTGTGAATAATAGAAATACAAATTTTGTGTGAGACGAGTGTGCAGAGTAATTACGTACCGTCGTATGTGTGTTTGCATGTGTGCATGAGTCAATGTGTGCCAGAAAACTTCATTATCCCTTTGAAGTACGGCAGTTGCCTGAGCTCCGGGTGCATGATTTGAATTTCAGCACACATTCTTGTCCATGCGACACACGCACACAAGTGCACGTGTGAGTTTGTGCGGCGAAAAATTAGAAAACTTTTTCATTGTTCGCATTTATGACGATTGTTTTTATTTGTTAACAATTTGATGAATGTTTCGAAACTCCTTTTATTTTTTACTTCTGCTGTGGAAATGCCAGATACATTTTACGTCTGGTTGTATTTATTAAAACGAAAAGAGTTTTTCTCAATTTAAGAAACGTAGTGTGAATTTGAAATAATAGTTAATACGCGGGACTTGGAAACACTGCAATGTTTTGTGCATCAGAATATGGAGTTGCACTTCGGATGGGTTGGAGGCCCATCCCTGCAAAGCAGCGGCAAGCAGCAACACGTCTAGTATTCATGGGGATGTGATGGGAAAGTTATCTCATAGAAAACGCTGGAAAAAGCGGGTGTGCTTGAGTTTATTGAAACATACCAGAGGCAACAGGGTAACACTATGAAATCAAGTCTCCAGTGAATATAACTGAGTATTTTTGTTTCTATCTTTAACTGTTTTCATTCTTGTGCTCACTGAATTTAAGGGAAAACTCTACTGAGATTTTCAAAGTTCCAGAGTTTTGACTTTTTAAATATTTATCAGAGTTATGGCCAGTGTATGGGTGCGATTTTTTTTGTGCAGCCAATTCGTTGCATTTTCATCTGAGATTTATCTCTTCTCCTGTCTTTTGTATTGATGTGGATGCAGGAACTCGAATAACTTTTTTTTCTGATAAAAAAAAATAAAATTAACGTACGAAGGGGACTAATTTTGCGTCCTTCTTTTTATTAAAAATTATTCTAATTTTAAATCTTATTTGCGTTTAATTTTTTTTTATTGTTTTAGAAGATTTTATGAATTAAAAGTGCTAATTTTTTCTCCGTCTTATTAATTTGTTTTGGAATTTTGCGAGTATAATTTAGTGTTTATGTTTCTTTTAAGTTGTTGGTTTACTGATCTCTTTAATAAGTTTAATTAATTTTTTCTTGCTCTCAGTCAATACATTTTGTATACTCGTGTCTTTGGATGTGTGTATGTGTGTGTAGGTGTGTGTGTGTGAGTGTGCATGGGTGTCCCCTTGTCTGAGAGAGTGATTAGGCTGTTCGTGTTCGCATTTTCTTGCCAGTAGAAAATATATGAACTTATTTAATTGATGTTCTGCGATGGTTGTTCAACCACAACTTTTTTGATAAAATGGTGTTGCTACTGTTTTGTTTGTTTTAACTTATTTTAAATCATACCTGGATGGCTCAAAATTGGTTTGTTTTTGTTAGTTACATGCGTTCGTTATTCCAAGACCGTCTGGCCTCGGGTGTTTCTATTAAGCGCATTCTTCAGCAGAACACTTAATTATTTTGTAGCGAATCCTCTTTGAGTTTGGAATCTTCGCGCTACACGCTTTTTCTTCTCTTCTTACTCATCATAATTATGATCTGTAGGTGTGTTAGTAATTTTTGGGGTTTTCTTAACATCTTATTCTTCATTGTCAAATTCTATTTTGATCACTTGCTCTCCCACATCCGGCTTAAACGTTTCATTTCCAGAATCTGTATTCACCTCCACAATGACTGCTGGATATTATCCACGATCATCATCGCGTGCGGCGAATAGGGTTCGCAAAGTTCTGGTAATAATATTCCACCAGCCCTCCGCGAACCCAAGTGGACGCTATAAACTTGTATCGCTGCCCATTTTTAAGAGTTCGAATTTCTTCTTGGCGATTTTCGAATACATGATATCGATAGGCTGCGACTGATCGTATAAACTGGGGGCTTGTAGTATGATCCATGCTGTGCCTACCACACAAGATATGGTGAATATCCAGAGGAACAAACGATCCAATACCATGGCCACATACTTCCAATCCTCTTCAACCTTCAGATGCACAAAGAAAATATAAATACCGAAATGAAATAAGTCACACAATGAAATTAAAACAACTGCTTTCAGTCTGAGGTCAATTATGTCAATTTGAATAGAAAATGTGGGAAATAAATTCTGGAAAATAAGACACGAGAAAAAAAACAAACAATTTTAAATGCAGATTTGCATTTAGTAGGGAAATAGAGCATGTCAAATCCTTAAATAAACTATTTGGCATCTCCATCACTTCATGCCTTCATTCCTTTTGCTTTTTCCTTTTTTCTTGCTGTTTTCGATAAATTTTAATCAATTCAATTTAGTTGGTTGCTACGAAATCGGTCGCCACATCAACATCAACATCAACCTCACACCATGTACCAACACCATGCCATAAGAAAAATACATGAAACTTTCGAAGTGGAGAAGAAGGAAATCTCTTGAAAATTTAGAAAAAGCAAATTTTAAAAAGTTTACATTAGATTTGATTTTAACGAGATTCCCCACAATCACCAACACAATCAGTGCGACGTTAACACACTCGCAGACGTTTTTTCGATATTTTGCTCATTCCTTCTCATTCTATGCTGACTGCATGGATGTGTGTGTGTGTGTGTGTGTGTGAAGAATTCCATTTATTTGCATCGATGTTAAATAGTTGTACGAATTCGTACGTTATGCCGCACAGAACAACTGAGAGGAGCTCGGGACGGCACTGGTGCGACTGCTGTTAATGGGGAAGCGAAGTACTACGGGATGGCTAATGATGTGACTAAGTTTGGTGGAGGGGACGAAATGGGGTTATGACTAATCAATGATGTTGGCGATGAAGCCAATAATGACTGACGGTTTTGGTGATGGTGTCTGCCATTGGCTTAGTAAAATTGGCAGGGCCAAGATGGTGTTGTTGGTATTGAGAGCGCTTTGACTTTATGCTTCATTGGAATATCCATTTTTATGTCTTGATTAGAGAAAATCATACATCTGATTTTGTGCTGTCACTGGTTCTACTAATACCACCATAAACGAGAGCACTGGAATTCACAGAAACTAAACTGAATGTTATTCCATTTTGCAGTTTGTTTTATGTGAATGTATACGTTTTATATCTACGCACATACACACATATTCGTGCATGTGTATGTGTTTAAGTCAATTGTTTTTTTTTTGGAAGTACGGAGAACAGGGCTTTCGAAATTGTATGGATCGAGTCAAACATCGAAAACAGAAGAGATTTGTGATGAGAGTAAAACGCAAAATTAAAAAAACTGTAGATCTATGACACGTGCATTGAATTGTTTTATCAATTGATTGATAGAAATTTTATAGGGTTTCTTTTTATACGTACACTTTCAAACTTGTCCTTGTTTTTCATATGCTGGGCAATAAAGCGCGAACCTTCAATTGTTTTTTCCATTTCGCCTACATACGGCTTGTCAAATGTGGGACTTAAGTCGGCCTGACAGCAACTGGGGCTCAGATCACCGTTTATGGTAGTCGGACTGAAGAGATCATCATCCGCGCCAGGCAGTGGCAGTGTTGAAGGCAGGGGCGGATCACCGAAACATTGCGCAATACCCGTAGTCCCGGCGAAATCGTTAAAGCGTTGGGCAGGTAAAGCTGAAATTTTAAAATAAAAAAAACAATTCACATGCAATTCGCTTGAATTTTTCAGTCAATTTATTAAATATATAGACCTTTTTTTTGATTGTGCGGCTCAGTGTGTCCACATTTCGCACTAAAATATAATAGGAGTTTTAGAGTTCAGGAGTTAAATTGTTGTATGCTACGAAACAGCAGAAGGCTGTTTATTTGATGAAAAATCTTTTTTTTTGGTAAAGAAAAGTTTATTTAAGGAAAAAAGAACAGCAGCAGCAAACAACTCTGTTGATGAGCCACATTCGTTTGGTGCTTGTTTGCGTATGTGAAAAGACATAAAGCGAACAGCCATTAAAAATATTAACAAATAAAAACAAACACATAAAAATTAACAAATAAAACATCAACTCAAGGCAAAACTGAAGACCGAGCGAGCGTATATCCTTCACGATTGTCGCCAAATGCAAAAGAACTTCTTAAGGAAATAAAACGAAGCGTGTCTAGACTGGAAAGCTGAAACGGAAATGCGACTACAGTTGAAGTAAGTGGACAGTCTAACATGTCTATGCATGCTTGTAGTGGTATTTCATGTTGAATGCTGGGAATACAACGGGGATGGGGTGCGAATATTTCGATAAGCATCGTTGTAGTTAAAAATTAAACGCTTCTGCACTGAAATTAAAGATACTCACGCACACAGTCAAGCCGAAATTGCTCAAGTGCCCCGAAGTATGCAATTGACTTATTTCCCTTTTTTTCAACGCTTCAGTAATTGAAGTTACTTTTCACTTCAGCAACTGTTTCAGTTTTGTTTAATAACTTTTAAAATAATCATACAAAATAGTTCAGATTATGAATTTATTAACTTCTATTTGGGAGCCACAGAAACAACTTTATCAACTAGAAAAGTTGTGTCAAATACGTCGCTTGTGTGTTTGACTGTTGTGATGATTTTATACATCGAAATTGCACAAACGAATGCTTCTTGTTGGGCGAAACTCGTCCCTTCTGTCAGTTGTGTTCCTTTAGAGCGCTTGAGTTTGATTGAAGTAAAATTGATTTCCTCTAACTCAAGTCGCATTAACTTTCCGACAGCAAATCTTGGCGTATTCGTTTTGATTTGCCTTAGAATTAAGGACACGAAGGTAATTTATCCTCTCAAGTATTGTGAGGCAAACAGAAGCGTGTATATTGAAATGCCTGTGCGTGCCTGCACAAAATTGCATATAAATTTCGATAAGATTCTATCGCACTCTGGATTTAGTATTCACAGGTTTTGCAAAAAGCTTTTCATTTGAATTGCTCAGGTTACATGCACACGTATTAAATAAACTATTTTCTGCTTCCACGTATTGGAATGGATGTTGAAAAAATTAAGTTTAACTTTAAAAAAAAATATAAAATTTTCGGTGAAGTGCGAACGGGAAACATAAACGTTTGCAGCCAGTCTCGTAGCGTGTTCAAGGATGATATTTAAAAATCCAACAGGAAGATTTATTATGAGGCAGACTGTTGATGGATCTGTTTTCGCATAGTCGAATAATGGATGTCATCTGGAGCGATTTACTGAGAGGCCATTTCCTGAGAGTTGGTCCAAGAAAAAAATAAAAGATCTATCCATTGTGAAGTAGAATCTTTGATAGTTGCCTAATTGTGTATTTAA
This sequence comes from Linnaemya vulpina, assembly GCA_963675445.1. Taxonomy (NCBI): domain Eukaryota; kingdom Metazoa; phylum Arthropoda; class Insecta; order Diptera; family Tachinidae; genus Linnaemya; species Linnaemya vulpina. The sequence continues at coordinate 117,238,159 of OY776277.1, read as the reverse complement.
AAGACTTCTAAAACAGCCATAAAATTTAACTTTCTAAAAATCAACATATTTATTTCTTTTCATCATTATCATGAAATATAAATTTGAAGAAAACTGGTTGTTCGCCAACTCTTGCAAATGAATTATTTATTAAAATAAAGTTTTAATAAAAAAATCAAAAAAGTTCCTTTCAACTTTCAGTGACTTATGAAACAAAAGCACATTCTTTTATGAAAGAAGGCGTGTCTTTAATTCTGAACTTCTATTTTTAGCTGGAATTTGAGGGACTTCTTCATGCTTTTTCCAACTTGTTGAATAATTATCTAGACTTCTGTTTTATAAAAGGATTTGCTGTGGTCGTGCATGCTAAATAAACATATTTTTCCTTAAGACATTTTAAATTTTCATATAAATTAAATTACGATTTATAAAAGGCAATTAAATTTGCGGCAAATGTATCTGGTAAATTGTTTCTCAAGTTGTTCAGTTGCACACTCGAATAGCCTTCAAATTCGTGCACACACTCAAGCACACAATGCAATAAACGCTGCCGTCAAGAAAACACTAATAAATCCTGCACAATCTTAAAAACAATAATTCTCTTACGCATAAGCAAACTTTCAAAATTATTAACGCTTCAGAAAGTCAAGAAAACGACTGCGATGTGCATGATGGCGACAATAATGAAAATGGAAATGAATTGCCAAAATGCCTTTTCCACGACAGAGAGCAAACGAGCAAACGCCATTTGATAGTGATTCCAGATCTTCTGTTGCAACTCTTTTAATCGAATATTGCAATTGCAATACTCCTGCAGTGATCAGTTGAATTGTAAAACAGATCATGACTCACTTCAGTCGGTTAGCGACATAAAAGGAATAACGATATTCGAAACTCTTTATTCCATGTCATTTAGGTGCCATTTTAATAGAAAATTGTCTCTGCTTTTGAGAAGTTGTTTGGAAAACAATTAATTGTCGTTTATGACTCTTAACAACAGATTTATCTCCTTCATTTATCTATTTCATGCTCAGATATTTTATTTCAACTCTGGGAACTTGAAACGTGTTAAGGATTTGAAGAATCGAAACATACCTGGTATTCCATAGTCTCCGCTGAACCGTTTTGTGTCGTAATTAACAAATTTATCGACATCGGGCGGCAGATGAAACACATCTGTTAGTATTTCCTGAGGTTGATCGTCCTCATCGTCATTGGATTCGTCTTTTTTGGGACGTTCAATGCACAAGAGTTTCGGTAAAATTTCTATGAAAACCTTCTGAACCCATGGGGCCATTCTATGTGTCACAGGAGATCTGTAAAGAAAAAAATAAATAATTTCAAATTGAATTAGTAAATGCAATTCGTGTTCTCGTCTACAAAAGAGAGTCTCATACCTAAAATTAACATTAAGCACCGCGATGGTGACCACGACCGACAGCGTTACTAACATCATGGTAAATAGCAAATATTTTCCAAGCAGAGGCACCGTTAATGATGTGGGCGGTATGATTTCCGCCAGCAGTAAAAAAAACACAGTCAGCGACAGCAGGATACTTATACATAATGATATCTTCTCGCCCGAATCACTTGGCAAATAGAAAACTAAGACGGAGAGGAATGATATACCCACGCAGGGAATGATCAGATTGACAGTGTAAAATAGTGTCTTTCTGCGCAGAGTCAGATTAAATACAATATCCAGATACGGCTCTTCACAGCAGCTGTAAAATTTCTCATTCCGCACTGCCGGCACGCGCATGATATCCCACTCCACCGATATATAATAATCCTGCAGATCAATGCCGACTTCTATGTTGTCAGAGTCCGGCGTTTGTTTCAGATGTCTCAGGTCAACCTGCAAAGGAACAACATGCAACATGAATTATTTCATCAAGTCAGTTTCTTCGGATCCAAATCAATTCTACCAAACAGAAGATATTTTCGAGTAGCGTTAGTACCGTGAACGCGGGCAAAGTTGTCACAGAACAAGATAAAAATCAAGACAAATTATTTGCTGTGAAGTTGTTTAGTCCATAAAATCAAATGGGCGGGTAATACAAACACGTCAAGTTAACTAAAAATTGATTTTTGTCAAATGAACAGGCAGCATACCAACGAGGATACTCGTTTACTTGCGGCTGTATGAATTATTAATGGCTGAACATAAATCAAGTTGAGCAACAGTTACAGCCTCCCCCTGTTCTTAATCAGGCCGGCTGAGTGACAAACAACTTCAGATATTCTTGTTGATGATGTTCAAACAATTTAAATTGAAATTTAAGTTGCAAAACCGTGTGCTGAAGCAGCACAAACGCAGTGAGTAAAACGCAAACATCCGTCATCTTCCCTTAATGGCAGCTATTCTCGACGTGCTCACTTGGCAGCTGTTATTTTTATTGTGTTTGCTCAAACTCATTTACTGTTGTTGTTAGTTCGTGCGACGAACACAAATACACACACACATACTCACTTTCAAGACACCTACTTGCATGTACCCCATTGCGTATGAGCGATACGTAATTCATTCAACAACACATACGCACCCGTTGCCGATTGGCAACTCTCGCACTTCCGTATGCACAAGTGTATGTGTGTGAGTGTGCGTGTGTGCTTGTATTCAAACAAACAAGTGTGTGTCTATTGTTTGACTTTCATAAAGTAGACCTGAAGATATTTTGTAAAGGCTGCTTGGCTGCTGGTGTTTGTATTTTAAGAAGTGACAAACGCGACAAAATATTTCAAATGTGAAATTATCCTTCGCTTGAATGTGGCGAAGGGAGAACAAATAACATTCACGTATCAATCGACAAAAATAATATTTCAACTGTCAAAGTTGGCAGTTGATCTGTAAAGTTTTCCTTTTAATTTTCCTTTTGTGAGTTTATTTTGAGTCCAACTTCGGGACAAAATAATTAATAAAACGAAACAATTAGGGGTGGCTCAGTAAGAATGCAATTTTAGCGCTAATTTTCTTCGGTCCAAGTCACAAATCTTCAATACCGAAAAGAACGATGAAGTGAAGTGAATGACAATTTTTCGCAAAAAAAATTATCTTCTTCGTAAACACGGAAAATTGCAGAATCCGTGGCTGAGAAAATCAGGATGAAATCTAAGAAAAAATTGCACCCTTAAGAAGCTGCTGTCTTGTGCGGACTTCGGTCATTGACAACTCATCGAAAATTTCATGAGATGAGTGATGGCTTGTCACCAGAGCCGTGGATGCCACTTGACAGATATTTTATCCGTTTCGGCCTTCTTTACAAGCCAATAAAAATATTAAAATTACCTCTAAAATATATGTTTTTATTTTATAATGAAAGAGTGAATTCCTTTCCTTTAAATTTTAAACTCTCTCTCATACATGAAAATGTTTCAGACACGGTTTAACAAACTCTGCTGAAAAGTTGTTTTCACAAACAACTCTGACACCGAAACATAAATTAAGTCAATAAAATATAAGAACTCGCATGTACTCACATACACACACAAACACACACACACACATTTACATGCTCGTACTTCAGGGAACAGGACCGAAACGTAGACGTTTACAATGATTTAGTGGTTATAATATTAAGATTAATGCCATGTTTATTTCTTGTGAATTGTAAAAATTGTGTAAATTTTTCTATTTATTATTCATTCTTTGATGCTGATGTAGTCGATTTTTTATTTCATTATTGTTTATTATTTATTTTTTAACTTTACAAACACAAACGTTACAGAGAGGCTCGTGCTTAAACTTACCATGTAACCGTCATAAGTCCACGAGCCGAATTTCATGAAGCATGTCTGCTCATCGAACGGAAAATATTCAACATCGATTTCGCAAAATGATTTGTAAATGGCAGGAGGCTTCCACACCACCTTCCCAGTATGATGAAGAATTGCTTTTGTCATTATTGTCACCTCGTAGTTACCATCAGCACTGTAAATTAAGAAGAAGAAGAAGATTGATTAGTGTATGTGTATTTTCATTTAAAGAAAATATAATTTGGAAAATATTTCTTAAAGATAATAAGACGATTTTCCATCCCGGCATTGCAAATTGGCGCGGAATTATCGCCCCGACGCCTTTAGAGTAGTTCATACGCGCCTGATAATCAGCTGCTGTCTTCTTTTTAAATTTGTCAGGATAAATTTCAGTCAGTAAATACGCACCCATCCTTACACACACGCACACATCTATACAAATGCGTTTGAATATGCCTCGAAGGCATAATAAATTGTTTGTGTCTGTCCATGTTGGAGTTATTTATTTGAGTACTCGTAAAGTTTCCATCGACAACATACTTTTTATATCATCCGACAACAGAAAATTTACAAAATATATTTAAATCTCTTTTTGAAATCTTCCTTTTGTTTCTAATAAACAATCAAACTCATCAGCTCGCGTACACACACCCGGAAGAGGTTTTCTGGCCGTTTGCCATTTAAAAATTGTCTCTCAGTTTGAGACGGAAGTGGTCTTAATCTACACTCGACTTGAGCTCGCGATGTTTCTTGTTAAAAGCCTGGAAAATTGCAATGAAAATGTATAAAATAATTTCCTTTTAAGAGAAATGAAACGAAGAGATATTTTAACAAGTCAAAGGACATTTATATGCTGCTTAATTCCAGCAATTAATTTTTACGATGATCTCAGAAATTAAAATTCACTTCAGCCAGAAAATGAAGAAGAAGGAAAAGAAAAACAAAACCGAAAACGGAATGCTACTTAATTCTCATGTTTTCTGATTTCAGCACACACACAATTGACAGTTTTATATACTCGCGCATACGTTTCGTATGCTTGTGTGTGTGTGCGTGTATTTATATGAAATAAAAGGAAAGGGGACATTAAAAAGTTTGTACTGAAAAGTAAACGCCATTAACGAGTGCTTCGTAGAATTATTGCTGAAGTGTACTGGATGTCCATACACGAACACTACAAGCACACACACACACACATACTTTCAAGTATATTTGTGGTGTGTACGGTGACCAATAAAATGAGTTCAACTGAAAGTTTTTCTAACGAACATTAACATTTTGAGGGATATCAATATTTAGCGCCCGGGAGCATTTTGGGGACCAGCATGCCTCTGAATTTGATTGTCTTAACAGACGCATATAAATTTTTTGCAAAATTCCAATGTCGTGAATTTAAAAAAAAATTTTTTGTGGAGATTCCAGGGTAACGCGATACGCTTGTATGACAAGAGGTTTTATGTAAAAGTAAATACAAACTTGTGGAAATAAATGTTGTAACGAAGTGGCTGTATCGCATTTCAGTGCATAAATGGCGTGAGTAAAAAATATTTTACCATTCGCCACGGTGACCCACGGAATCATGGGTCACCGTAAAAGGCCAACATCCAAAATATTATCTTCGATTCTAAGTAATTTGACTTTTTTCGAAGCCTTTTGGGCAAATCGGCAAATTAATAGGGACGCACGTCCGGATTACGGTCCTCAATACGATGGATTAAGAATGACATCGAATTGACTGACAGGCTAGCGTTGGAGCGACGTGATAATGCTATTTAATAAGTTAATAGAGCCCAAACTGTTCTCATTTCATTGAATTTGTTGCGTCTTGTTAAGAGAAATTGAGAGTCTAAAAGATTTCATAAGACCGCCTTCTGAGACTGGAAATACGTGACTCATGAGATTGTTTGCTGGCCTCCTGTTATTTCGGAGACGTTAAAGATTTCGGCTGGCACATTCTTCACTACATCCTTAATTTTATCTTCTGACAGCTTCAATCGATGTGAGGAAATTAAATGAATTGAACGCAGTAGACACGGACATTTTAGCACAAGACTTTTATGGACCATTTTTTAGTGGTTTCATGTATTTAATAAAAAAGCTGAAGGGCATTTGCACAGTCTTTTACTTTTATTACGTGGTTTTGTGGTGTTTTCCATTAAACCAGTGCCTTCTGCATTTTTCAAATGAAACGATGTTTGTTTTGGCGACGTGGTCTAAATTACGAGTGTGTGTGAGTGTATCATTGGCAAACGAATTAAGAGATCTCTTAGATAATGAAATTGTCAACAGCAAACATTTTAATTAAAAACTCAGAAAAAGGATGCAGGAAATATGAAGCATATAAAAGGCTTTGTACACTCATTTACATACACACTCGCACATTCACACGTATACACATGCGAGCATGCGGCTCCTTCCTTTAGAGACCATCATAACTCGAATAAATTGGTTTCACTAAAGATTTATTTTGTTTACTATTTGTCGTTTCTGTCCATGTCAAAAAGATAGTCAGTCTCCCATCGGTCGTGTCCTTACCCCGCTATTAAGATAATTTTGAATAGTCCTTGAGGTGGACCCCTAAAATTGAATCAACAATTCGAAGATTCAACAATAAAATATTCACTCAACATTTTATTCGACACGTGAAATTTCAAAGTTTGAAAAGGGTTCTAAATAGAAGCGAACCCGTTGAACGTATTGACACACAAAAGCGTTCAATGTTTGACGCAAATTGTCTTGGGTGTGAATTATTCGTGTTCAATAGACTAGACCTCTGCTCACACACCCTTAACCCTAAACATGCATTTTAATAATGCCTGTCACTTATTTTGTGCTCTCTGTACGTACAGACAATCATCCGCACAGACATTTAAATAAATAATTTCGTTTGACCGAGTTGTTGGTTTTGATATTTTGCCAGGGATTTTGTGTTTTCAGTACGCGAAACTAACGCGCGACTTTCTTAAATAATGAAGAGTCGAAATAAAACAACTAAGAAATATTGTTTTCCATACGAGTTTATTGTTCTAGTTTTTATTATCGTAAAAATTAAAGTATTCAAGATAGTTCTTTCACAAGCCGCTCAAACGATGGCCAACAGTACCGGGGGGAGTAGTTTATCAGCCATTTAGACAAGATATCGACGTGACTGATAACCCGCATCTGCATCAACATACGGACAAGTATATACACATACACACATACGTACGCACATTCATTTATGTGTGTAGTTACCCACGTGTGTCTATACATACGCAAGTGTAATTCAAATATTTTTCACAAACGATCTGATGGACTCAGAGTTTCATTTGAAACTAAACGGAGAAAATTCATATTTTAAAGCCAAAGCGCTTCCGGAAACAGTTTTTTTTCTGAAATTTTATACACAAGCATTTTCAATTTGCGAGCTCGCACTTAAGTCGTATGAGTTGTCTGATCGTCTCATTGTGAAATATTAAATTTTTGTTATTTTTAATTTTCATGCGAAAATGAGTTCTAATTATACGATTCAATTTTACATGTCTACGATATAATTGTATTGAGGCCAACCGTGCGGTTAGTCCATTCGTTAGATTAATTTTTAGAGATCTTTCAAATGTTCCACAGCACACAATATAAGTAAATATTTATTTAATTTGAAACTATTTGGATCAAAACTGTTTCGAAAATCTACTGCGTTGAATAGCCGTTTTCAATTTCCTACATTGTACAGTGTACGATAAAATTGCAACACAAGAAACTTGAAAAATAAAGATTGAATTTTCTTTAACATAAAAGAAATATAAAAAGAGAAGGATTTTCGATTTTCAAGGGCTGATTTGTAATACCGCTCAATACCATCATTTTGACATCTTCCCAAATGGTTACCCTCCTAATGCGCACACCATATCGCCAGTAAATACAATCGAATAAACACAAGAACAAGTAATTTACACTGTCACGCACATGGATTTCCAACTCCATTTCACTGTGTGCTGGTATCTGTGGCAGCTTTTCTGTTCCACCAATACATTTGCAACAGTATGTAATCTGGTGGCGAACACACACAGCTGAACATCAAATAAATACATACTCGTAAATAAATATTAAAATGGTTATAAAATTTATAAGAAAAAAGTTTTTTTTTCTCTGTATCCATAATGAAATGTGGCTGCATACAAAAATAAAACAAACGAGCTTTTCTTTTTCAAATATTAATTTATTGCTTTGCTAAGTGCCTCCTTTCTAGCAGCCGATGAAATAAAATTGGGAAACGGGGCGGCGGAGAACAACTTTTTTCTGCAAATAAAACTAAATGGTTGTATTTTTTCTTTGAGTTTGTAAAATTTTATATAATTTTTTTGGGAAATACAAAAGCAGTTGTGTGAGTGCACAAACATGCATACAAACACACTTGTGTTTGTGTGTGCAATAGGGAGGGAGCTTTTTTGCAAATTGTCGAATTTTGGGAATAACGTTGCTTGGGGAAATCAAATAATCCACGAAAACCATTAACGTTTCATTTCCATTGAACAACCGAACTTTTGCCTCTACATTTGAGTTAATGAAACTTTTACAAAATCTACGTTCTTCCTTGTCCACAACTTAACAGCTGCATTAACATTTTAAAAACAAGATCTACTGCCTTTTGAGGACTTTGTAGTGAAAACAAAAATAAAGCGGAGCTTCCACTACAAATTGCCGAACAGATTGTCTTATATTATTTAAAAGAATCGACGGTTAATAATTAAAAAATAAGCACGTGGGTGGTCTATTTGCTAACAACTAAAAGTAAGTCAGTAAATCACATTAATTATGTTCAGACTTGGCAAGAAGTGAATGTGTTTCGCATAATACAAACGATTCATTTCTGTTGAGAGCAGAGGAAAAGCTGAAGCAAAACAATTGTCTTCAACAATCATTCGAATCATTTTGCCTAAAAAGCTGATTAGAAATTTTTTTTGTGGAAAGACTTTCAGCACTTTGAAAATATCCGCTTCATCCCCTTTTTCAGGTTACTTCCCATACAAGTCTACATTCACAAACTGAAACAAGATTATTTGAATTTCATAGTCCTGGCTGGCAAACATTAAAGGGAGTAAAAAAGAGGAAAAAGCAATAGATAAAACGAAAACACCGACACAAACTGTTTGTTGTGGGCACTTCCTTGTCTTGCGTTAATTAGTCATAATTTGTTCTATTGTAATTGGCTTCCTCAAGTTTCAATATGAATTATCGTTGCGAAAAACATCAAATCTTAGCTGCGCATAAGTGACACTAATTACAATAATTTGTTTTTACGCCACGACGCTCTCAACGAACAACTAACCAGCCTCGTTGCCGTTGTTAACAGCACAGCAAACAAACACAAAAGCTCTCTGTTGGCTTGCAACAGCACTCGCTACAACAGCAACAGCAACAGCAACAACTTTGGCAAAAGCATCAGCTTACAATTTATTATTTACAAAAATACAAAAATCCGGAGTGTAAACAGAAACCACTCCAAAAGTGATGACGTACAACCAGAAACACCGACTTGTACACACGGACAGGACGGTGTTCGGTATCACATGCTTCTTGCACACTCTCGTTCCCTTCGTTCACATGTGATTTCCGTTAGCTATTCCTTTGGCGAACACAAAAAGAAACGAGTTGTTTTGTATTCTGTTTCAAACCAGAATCCCAATTTCGTGTTGAATTTCAAGTCCGAATAAAAGTTATTGAAATCAAGAAAGCAGTTTCATATGAAGATGAGAGTGTATAAGTTGGCCGTTTGTCTTGTGTACGTTTATGTACATGTAACTGTGTGCATATGCAAAATATAATGGCATTTCCATAATGTAGATCATGAGGAATCGGCTACATATAAAGCGAAAAAAACTTTGGCAAGAAGCGTATTTTATAGATGAAAATTTGCGCTTTTAATTGGTGCCAAATTGTTTTTGGGCCAATTATTCATTTCCAAGATACACATTTGCAAACGATTAAAATGGTATTTTTGAATCCTTTCGGAGAACGAAACGATGATAATAATTAAAAAAGTATTTCTATCGTAAAAACATTTATCGGTTTACATCTCCACTGCAATTAATTTGACGAGCGTACGTTCCCTTTGTACTTTCATTTTTATTTCTGTAAAAATTACATGTGAAATTGTGTATGTTTCTACGCACTCTATTGCATTGTAGTCCCCAGCGGGACTACTTACAAGACCTTCCTGCCTCCGGCCTTATTGAAGTCCTCTAAGAAATCTATTTGATTAAGTTGTCTTTCTTATGCAACGTCGAAAGAAGTCCTCAACATATTCGTGCAAGAGATTCGACATGTGTTCCACCTTTCCTTCTGTGAGAAGGGGGATGAAGAGGAGTAATATTTTTTGTTTTGTTTTGCTAAAGCAAAATAATTCGTTCCCCGTAGAAGGCCTCTGACTCTGTAGGCCAAATCAAAATATTTATTAAAACATGAGTTTTTCATAAAAAAAATTGTATAACAAATTATTTATAAACAGGAAAAGTTATAAAACAATAACACTGAATGAATAACAAGAAATATAAATTCAATTAACTTTGTAATTATTCTTTGTTTCAATTTATTCTTTTGAAGTTTCTAATCGTACACAAAATTTTGTTGAGATTTTTTCCATTCAAACGTGCATAACAGAGCATTCATAATGTCCAGGCCTTCTTGAGGCGATTGTTTTAAGGGCCTTCTAAAAGTCTTGAGAAGGAACCGAAAGTGGAAGGCCTTCTCCGCAATGACGAGGTGGGTAAAAGGGATATGAGAGTGAAATGGAACGGGAAGCCTTTTCCCTCTGAGTACTTCTATACATCGCGATTGATAATGATATCGAAGCCTCGGAAGAGTCTGAAAAATAGTTGAAGATGATGATGGCTTGGTATCAAATTGGCTAAGATTAACAGTAAAAGACAAATAAATAATATATAATATTTATGTGCGGGAAGAAGTGGCAGTTCTTGGAGGAATTTATTGTTTGCCCATAGTGCAGAACTTCCCCCTGAAGCCCCCAAATAATTCACAAAATTGCCCATTTAAAAACAAAAGTTAACCCGTTTATGTTAATTCCAAGCAAATGCTTTCCAACACGCCATTAAAGAAGACAAGTCGAAAGTCAATTAACATCCTCACAAAGGAAATTTTCAATTATTTTTAGACAATAGATCGTTTTGAATGGCAGGCACAAGTGCGCATTTTAATTGTCAATTAAGTGACAATAGTGTCTTGAAATGCACTTGAAGTATTATTCAAATTAATTTAATGTTTTAGTTTAATTAGTTGACTTATGCCAAGTTACGTTCGAATGCTTACAGTGGGCGCTAATAATAATGTACTCACTTGTTGTATAAAACAATATCTGGCAACCAAATGTGTTCTGAAGGTACATGTAAAGTGTCAACTCCACCATAATCATCAGGATTCCATTTTAGTTTGTAGTCACTCCATTCCTAGAAAACACGACAATAAAAATGTTTTTGGAAAATTAATGGGAACAAAATTTCAGCAGAGGCAAAATTACATTTCAATACATAGAAGAGAACAATGCATAAAAATCTAATTAAAATATGAATAAATTATTGAAAACAAAATGAGCACAACAAAAGATATAGAAAAACAAAAACAAAAACAAAATAAAAACAAAAACAAAAGCCAGCAAATAGAAATAGAAATGAATTAAACAAAAACTTTCAGTTCACTGTTTGTTTATTCACTCATTCATTCATTCATTCGCTCATTCGCTCATTCATTTGGTTATACAATATTTATAGGCATGTGCATGTAGACACGCACACACATGCACGACAGCACACTCCTACACACGCCTGCATGTGCTCACATACGCCCGGCATGAATATGTATGAGTGTTGAGCGTTTGTGTTTTGCTTGTGTTAGTTGGCATGCATGTGTGTTGTTTGTCAAAAAGAAAATATAATAAAAATATCCATAAATAAATTTATTTGTGCATTAACAATAATTGTTTGTTTGACTGATTTTTGTTTTGTTTGTTTATTTTCGCCAGCAGTACTACGAATGCAGTTGCTTGTGAGTGTTTATAAGGGGATGTATGTGTGTGTGTGTGTGTGTGTGTGCATTGCAATTGATAACGCAGTGTGCGATTGTGATTATAGAAATTATTTATGTGCACTCGCATTTGTGCAAGTGTATTCATTTGTAGGGCGTTAATTTATTTAAGTTGAATTAATTTAATTTTCCTTTATGGCAAATAATTCTATTGTATGGCAGAGCTGCAGTAAAATTTATTGACGTGCCCGAAAACATACGAGTGAAATAAAATTAACAACAAACTTTACCTGAATTGAATTTGTGTTTAATTTTTCAACAAAGAAACAATTAATTTTATGGATGGAATAACGGAAGTAATTTCAAATAATTTGTTTCTCAACAAATTAAAACTAAAGTTTTTAATTGCGAGACATGCGTTTCCAATTGCTTTTGCTGTTAATTTAATTAAATTTTGTGGAAATCGAGTTCGCAGGCAAAACTTATTTACTCGAAACGGCCTCAAGGAGTTCAGAGCATTGAAACAAACAATGCAAAAACCAAACAAGTGACTACTGGCTAGAAAATGAATAGTTGATAGATAATTTACCTGCTCCACCCACACATTCGTCGTCATGATTTGGTTTTTTAAATTCTGCAAAGAAAAAGAAAATTATTTTTTATATCATCAAGTTTACAGACGGAAAAGTTGTTCCTTATGTGGAAAATAAATTTCTTAGACTGCGTCCCAAAAGCTTGTAGTCAGGAAGACTTGAAAACGTAGTGGCCAAATGGAGAAGCCATGTCGGCTACCATTTCCTTAACACACATGCACGCAACGTTAGTTGCCAAAAGATATTTTCACACATCAGTCAACCTGAACAGTGATATGATGTTTGTGGTCGAGATATAATAAAATGTGTGAAATACCTCCGTACTTTAAGAATCGAATTAACACTTGGGACTTCTTTGAAGTCTTGCAGAAGCGCACTGAATTTTTATTAATTGTGATGAAGTTCAGCTTCAGCTAAAAAGGCGATTGGAATGTTTGGCGGTAATGCCGCTATGAAAGGTGAAGAAATAAATTCCCAGTGTTTCATGTCTGGTTGGCAACAAGCCTCACCTGCATAAAGAATTTTTCAAGTTATTTCTGACTGAAATACAGACAGATTTTCAATCAAATAATTTGTAATAAACGAATGGAAACTATTCAAAATAACAAATTTAAATTCTTAACAAATAAATTTTGCATGAGTGTGTTCTTATTGTTTGGCAAATTTAGACGACATATTTGTGACTCCGATTTCTGTTTGTATCCTATTCTGTAAAGCGAAGTCTGAAAAAGGTCATTTCGAGTGGCAGCTGCTATTTTCGACTCTCAATTCCTGATCTACAAGTCATGAGAACATAAAATGAAAACGATCCAAAATACTTACAACATCAATTAGTTGTGATAAACGTAGTCCCATTTTGACCGTTAAACGATCGGAATTATTTCCAACAGGCCTTATCAAGCGATTGTAGTTACTCAAGAGATCGTCGTATAAACGTTTTGCGTCTGGGTTGGCCAGGCCGCCGGTGGCAAAATGTAGCGCTATGAACACAGCCGCAAACAGCACGCTCCCCATCTTAGGCCAGGTCCACCCCTGAAATGATGAAATAGAATTTATATTGTAAATATTTCAAAACAAGACGGCAAAAAGGAGTTAATTTTTTCGCGAAGCGGCAGAGGAAATTAAGTGCAACTTAACCAATTTGATTCTGTTGGCGTTTGCGGAATGCACCATTTCCAAAAATGGTTCTCTTAACAATTTTCTAATTTTAATATTTTGTGACATGAGTTTCCAACGATTTTCTCCACTTACGAAATGCAAATACTGACTCAATAATCAAAAAATTTGGGCGATCTTGTAGAAGAGTTAGAAAGAGAGGAAGGCAGGTCTATAGAAAGGATTATGAAGTAGAATGCAGTAGGGCATGTTCGAAAAGGGAACTGCATGACCCCTTTTTGACAGACTACTCCGCTCTTCGGTCCAAGTAGTCGAATCGAGTCATTGAGGTTCTAATCAGGCCATGCCGTTATCTGATAACGTTAAGAGGTCGTCTAGTAAGACTTGCATTTCGGAAGGTGATCTCCAAATCTGAAGTTTTAAGTGCCGTCATTTCAAAATGCATTAAATAAAATGAATAAAATGGAGTAGAAAATCATGTAAAAATGCAGGCTTCACTGCTGCTTCGTCAGGATGATCGTTGCGCTTAAAGGAATTATTTAGTGGAACTTTTCGTCTGATTAACTATTTCAGAAGCAACAATAATATTGTGTGTTATGATGTAAATTAATAGTTGTCAGTTCAATAAATATTTAGTTTTCACCAGTTCCAATTTGAGTCGTGTCCGATTACAGGCTGCAGTTGTTACTCGCTTAATTGAATGGTTCTGTGCAGCCCATCACTGGTCCAACGTAAAAGACTTTAACTCGCACTCTATTCAACAGCATCAATTATCACATTTTTATGTCCTGAACATCTCCATTGTCCAGGCACTTGAACTCTTAGCCATTCCATAATTATGAAACATGAATATTTTGTTACAATTTGTTATCAGTTTCTTGCGTTTGGATTTGTCTTGTCAATTTCTAGAAACTAAATCAAGGCCATTCGCTTCCACGTCGTAGTTATTCAAAAGGAAAAGTTAAAAACGAAAGTGGAAAAGGCATTCAGTCCATGGAGAGCAGATTAGAATCACTTGAATTCACACTCTATTGATGTTGTCAACAAAAAGTGAAAAAGCTTAAAAGGCAGAAATAATACGTTTAGCCGAAAGACTTACACCCAAACCTCGATTTACAGCACAAACCTCGTTTTCGTTCTTAAGACACGAGTGGTGGCACCAGACTTAATCCTCTACTTTTTGTTTAATATCGAGGAAATTTTGAGGCACAAGAGAAAGTTAACTACCCAACTTAACCCAGTAGAGCAAAACAGCTGTTTTCGTAACCCACTACAAGTTGTTTACAAAAATATGCGAGAACTGCATCAAAACTGTTGTGGTCTGCTGTGCGAGTTGATTGAATAAGTTGTTGATTTCGCCGGCTATTGAACAACCATGAAATAGTGCTCGAGCCATAAATATTTTACGAATTCTATCATGAATGCTTAACTGGATAAGATATTTTTATCAAGTTCTTATCAAGTTATCGACTATTTTCTGATGTAAATGGCGAAGATCTCTTCAAATTAGAGATTAAATGAGAAGATTTCTAGCTGATACGGCAGCGACACTGAAAAGAGATACGGGCGTTTCCGTTGAAACTAACAAAAGTCGAGTGAAGCCATATTTTTATTATTCAAATTCGCAGTGTAGGAGGTTGTTAATATTCGAAATTCATTCACGTAAGATTTTTGTTAAAGTAAAAACGTTTAAGAAGTTAAACGATTTCGCCAATCAGTTCGATTCAGACATGCAGTCAACAGAACTGATTTGGAAACTTGTCACTCTCTTCAAGTTCTTTGTTGGCAGAAGCAAAATCTCAGATCGACAGAGTGACTGGCTGTCACGAAATTGTTGCAATATTTTCAAGTGAAGAAGTAGTGCTCTAACATACGAATTGAGTGTGTGTGTGTGTGTGTGTGTGTATGCTGCCGGTATATTAAGAATCAAAAGAAGGTGTGTGAAGGTTCGAGATGTTCAGCACTTTCTTGCGTGTGTGTGTGATTAGATTTCTGCCGCGAAAACTCGTTGCAAAATTTTCTTTTCAGTTGAGTAAATTTCTTTGAAAACATCTCAGATTGTGCTTTGCCCGAGTTGTGAACGCGTTTTATTGTTACAGTTTTATAAAATCTTTTTTCTTTTAACTTTCATTTCTGTTTGATTTCGCTGCCTGCATTTCAGTTCAAAATGAGGATGCAATTTCTTCATGATTTTCTTTTTTCCACTTCGAGTCTTAAAATAACAAAAAGGAAATGAAATAAATTTAGGGCGTGTTCACTTACGAGGACCACTTTTACAGAATGAATGCCTGTACTTTTCTAAAAACAAAACGACTGTTGGAAAATGTTTTCAATATCGATGCCATGGAAATGCTGAGAAGCAGCATTTAAAGAAATTTTCATGTGTGGGAGTGCAAGTTTCAGAACGTGTACGTGTATGTAATTTATTTAAAAGAATTTCTTATATTCCATCTTCTGGTTGTGTTTGAAATGGTTTATTGGCTTTCGTTTTCCTTCTCTGCTCCTCTTTTATTACTTTTTTCTACGTGTACAAACACCAGCAATTTGTTTTCCCCAGTTAATTCAATTTATTTAAGCATGCGAATGTGAAAGCAGCGTACAGAAGCCCAACCGTTTACACACACACACACACACACACATTGTATGTACGAGTATGTTATGAGGTTTGTATTTACATCTTAAATTAACAGGTCCTTTGTACACACACACACACGCACACACACACACACAACCACCTCCACACATTTAGCAATACTCTAAGACGTTTTGGGAAAACCGCTCAACTGGAAAGATGAAGTAATTTTTAGAAATTTCCTTTAAACTAATCGGAGTGTGAGACATCAACCTTGACATTAAAAAAAAAAGAATGAAATCTATAAAACATCCATTAAATATTAAGAATGTGTAACTTATTGTTTCTTATTTATTTCAATTTACAAAATAGAAACATATTTCGACTGTGTGAAATAAAAAATGAAGATGAAAGAGAAGACGGAAGCAATTTTTCAATGGATCAAAAGTGCGAAGTTATTTCCCAAAGTATTTATTTTAAAGCCCTTCTAAATGAGTAGTGAAATGGATCCTGGAGCACGTGATCAAATTCGCCAATCTGCAGTCGTATTCATAAAAATTCGCTTCTTTGTTTTACTCTTCACAAGAGCTATTGAACACCTTTCGGCTAGAAACTTGTTAATAAGAAATTCTATTCAGCAACAGTAAAAAAGCTTTGAGCCATTTTCGCATCTGATGCTGGCAACAACACAATTTCCTAACACTTTGCGCTGCATTTAAAAAGAAGAAGAGCCCAGGCGAACACTGAAACCTGTGAAAAGTCATTTCACATTCGGCTGACGGATCGCCTTCTATTTGTTTGCTCTGACTTGTCCTTCAAGGGAAAGCAAAAAATAGTTTAATAGTTTCAGCAAATACTTAAGATCCTCCTGTTGCAAGTTCACATGCAGAATTCGGTGTTGCGTTGCACTCTTAACAAAAATTCCTCCAAACCGCTCGAGTTATTTTTTTTAATTCATGAAAAAAGAAGTGTGCTTTTTGCACACCCTGAGCTTTTTGCTTTCATTCGTTTGCGAAACAGCTTCAACAGAGAGTTGCTTTTGTTAGGAAAACTATTAATTTTACAAATTTTATTATTTATTTTTGTGTACTGAAAATAAAAAAGATCTTTTCATTTAATTCACTCTTAAGCTGCAACATGCTCGTGCATGTAATGCAGCGAAAAATCTACACTTACGCTGCTTAAAATATATTTAGTTGCTGCAAACAAAAATAATTGGAAAACAATTTTTAGTTTATCCATCCGCACGTTAAGACCCAAATTATTGTTGTTGTGTTTTCAATGGAGAGAAGATTCGCTTATTGTGCAAAATTTTAATTAAAATTGTTTTATTTTCAAAACTGTAACAGTCTTATGAACGAGTGAAGTTTTGTGTTGCACTCGTTTGCGATGAAGAATTTCTGTGTGTGAATGGAAAAGTAAATGCTGAGCAGACGGCGTACATGACAAGCGGAACAGGGCACCTGCAAGTACGTTCTGTTGTGTTTTGTTTTTTTAAATTTATTTTCAAGTGTCTGTTTTTCGTGATATTTTCCATGTAATTATTTTATTAAGAGATGCAGTCCTTATAAAAAGGATTATTAGTTAAAGGATCACAAGTTTGTTTCGATTTTTTTTTTTGAAAGAGTTATATTTCTTGTAGTTGTAGTGAGTTTTCTACAAGTAAGTCAACCTGGTTTGCTGCCCTTCTTCACTGGAGTGCTTGAAATATTTGCGGACAGACATAAAGTTCGGTTTGTTCCAAAATATCTTTCCAAAAAATGGAACAGCAAGTATTATAGTTGTTGACTACAATTTTTTTTTTTTTTGATTTTTTTTCAAAAATTAGCGGACGTAAATATAAGAAGAAGAGTTTCATACACACGTACGAACTATAAATTATTTTGCTTCGAATGTTAAGGACACGTCCCGTCAGGTCAGAGTATTATTGGATTGCCCGCAGGAATAAGTGCTGCCTATAACAGTTTGCAAATCTGCGTTTTGCTCGAATCGACTTATTGATATGCCCTCGTAATATGAAAACAAACAAAAAAACAAAACAGTTTCGGATCTCAGAGATTTGCAAAACGAGCTCTAGAGAATAACAACTCTAATAATTCACATAAAACTTTCTTTGAAAATCATAAGTTTTGATATTAAGAGTTACACACACATCCCCAGTTATGTCTATGCAAGTGTGTGTGTATGTACGACTTGTAAATGTATGCAAACTCGTTCCATTTTACAGATCTTGCCAGCGGAATGGCCATGAAAGTTTTCATTTTTTTTTCATGTTTTTGTTGTTGTTGCTGTCTATTTATATCTTATAATGTTTTCTACTCGTACTTTTCCTGGTATTAAGTGTTTCGAGCAAGTAAATTTATTTACTTTTAAAAGCTTTGCCGAAAGTTACTTGCATTTTCAGTTGGTCTGCAGCTCATTACGGCCGGCTGAAATATTTCTTTATGTCTCTGTTCAGCTGAACTTTACAATAAATTTCTATATGTTTTTTGTTTCTGGGACACGTTTGAGTTTCAACTGTACAAAAACACACACACACACATACACACTTAAGTTGCATGAAAGTTTGCCTAAAGCGTGTTGCAAAAACTTTTCTTTGTTCTTGAGAGTCATTCGAGATATACGCTGATATTCGATTTTTTTTTGTAATTTTAATATTTGCATGAGTATTTATTTTTAAAAATACTTGCAGCAAATTTATAAAAATTTGTATAAAATTCTGCAGATAAAAAGTTTAGCTTTCAAGTAACGTAAATTGATTTCTGACACATTCAATGATTTATTTGTTACTGAATTCAAATTTAAATTTATCCCTCTCGTTCTAATTTATTTCTCTTCAAACACTTGAACCGTCTTCCACAGATAATTAATAAACTATTGCGACCCATTGTGCTAGACCTATTAAGAGAAGGGGGCAGATGGAGAAGCATGAGATGAGCGGGAATTTGTTGCAGACAATTTAATTTTTACTTTACTTCGCCAGCGTGTATTTACGCACATTATTGACGATAGAGGGTGCTGAAATGTCCGCTTCAGTCCACGACAGCGTCCATCGCCTTCGCTATTGTGCAGTGTCTTCGCCATTGAAAAAGGCCAACACCATAATGACACAGTCCTGCGCTAATGCAGAGCAGAAAAATTCGGTTCCATATTCATGATCGAGTGCGTGATCGAGTCCGGAGATATTCGGCTTCATACACTCTCAATAATTTGTGTTTGCTTTCTTTAACAATTTCACTATCACGAGCTGATTTTCAGAATTGGAGTTGACTGTGATAATTGTCCGTGATCAGAGCAAAGCATGAAGCTCTTAATCTGTGTGGAGCGGAGTCGTTTTCTTTACTCAATAAGATATTTATGTACGAGCCAAAAGTATGTGTAGACGTAAACTTGTGCATGTGTGTGTGTATGTGTGCATGATATCCTTTACCAATAAACAATAATCGGTCGGCGGTTTTCCATCTTTTGTGTATCGTGTTCTTGAACTGGTTGTTCTTGTCTCTCTGTTCAGCTAAAATAACATAAATTTCCTAAAAATTCTTGTGCTGTTTTTATTCTTGCGAACTGTTTTGGCAGCAACAAACAACCAAAAAACTTGAAATACAATTTCAAAGATGACCACAAGGCCACTTTAATTTCATTTTGATTTCTACTCTTTTATAGTTCGTTCTTTTTTCGCCATAAATTCTCTGAAATGTCACAAATGCGACTTGCAATACATACACACGTTTCTGTACATACTTAAGCAAGTATTTACACACACACTCACATGTATGTGCATGTGTATGCATGTTTGTACGCTTGTGTGAAAGCAGCAAATAAGCTGCCAACTGTTATTTATTTAGTTTTTAGTTTTTGGGAAATTTCAAATGGAGTCTTTTAAAGAAGCAAACAAAAACTGAATCAAAAATGACAAATAAAAGGATTGCCAAACACAAAATGTTTGAGATCATAAAAATAAGCAGACTCGTTTCCAGATAATCGCACTGCACATCCATTCCAAACAACGAGCCGCAATGACACTGAGGAGAAACGACTGCCAATACATCAGATATGCGGGTATTAAATTGTTACTGCAGCGAATGATTTATAAAGTTTACACTTTATTCTGCATGATAATACGAAAAATAAAATATATAAAATGAAGTGAAAGCAAAAAACAAATAAAATATTGCAAATCGCACATGAATTATTGTTTTTGCTTCATTTGAAAACCGTAAAAGAAACAGAAAAAACCCGTGTGAAACCGCACAACAGTTGCAAAGACTTTTGGTATGCAAATAAATAAAAAAGTTTGGTCAACCAACTCTCATCTAGATTCGCTGCAATAAATGGTGTTCTGAAAGGAACAGTTTTGCGATATGAAGTTGCAAAAGTAACCGTCACAAACATGCCGACAGGACACATGGCACTTGAACGGTGAGTTTCCTTGTGCGGTTCTACTCTTTGGAAATAAAAAAAATTGCTTTTCAAGTGGAGATTGACCATCAAACCTGCCAACATCTATTCAGCCAAAGCAGCAGTGCCGCACCAACACGCATACATACATGAATACACACATACACACTTGCATTTTGTTTATTTTTTAGTAAAAAAAACTATTTAACGGAAAAAAACATGCGACTGAATATTTTAGTTCGTCCTAAGATATTTAAATAGAAGTGAAAGATGAAATTTAATACCTGCAAGCAAAAATAAATATAAACCTGAATATGAGAAACACATCTGGCAAAAAACAAACAATAACAGTTACAGAATAACAATTATTTCTGCCAAAACCTGGTAAAACTGACATGAGTGAAACATGTCCCCTGCGTTACGAAATACAACCAGAGAAATACATGAACTTCTTCAGAAGCTCTCTTGCACTTATTTTCTCCACCGTTCCCGGTCTTGCAGAAGTTTTCAAAGGCTTCTGGAAAACTACTCTGCGTACTGGATCAACTTTCTTGCCATCGCAACTGGCTAAAGCTGGTGGATGCAGCCAATGAGTTAAAAAAAAACAAATTATTAGGATTATGAAAAGGAAAACTGAAACATGAATTTTCTTCGGCAATGCCCCTATAAAAAGTGTAACATTTCATTTGTCTGTCTAATTTACTTGATGGAGCTGGATGCTGCTAAAAATGGCACATCATTCTTTCAAGATTTTTGGCAAATCCCCAAACTAGGAGGAGAAGAAGAAAATCTACACAACTTAAGACCAACGCTCAGGAACTGTCGTGCATGTATTTTCGTGTGAAATTCCAAAGAGCAGACGATGTTTGCTTGTAAACAAAAAATAATATAAAAACATCTCAAACAAACAAACTAAATTTAGCAAAACCATCTACACACTTGGATTTTCAAAAAAAGACACACGAATTGCAGTCCCACCAACAGTTAAAAGAGCTGACACTGCACGTGCATGCACGAGACAAACGCAGGAACGAACCATCACACACACGAGCATTATTGCGTTTGATGGAAAACAAAACAAGTGAAACATGAGAGCGAACTAAATTAAATGTCAGATGTCAACAAAACTCTTCGTGTTTGTTTGTTAGGATGCCGTGCACAAGACCCAAGTGTTTAAATATTTTCAATTGGTCGATCATAAGCGGATATCGAAGTGCATATGCGAGCATGGACATGCGTCTGCATGTTGAGCTCTTCCCCCGTCGTCTGGGGTTATCAGATTAGAAGGATTTGAAGGAACCACTGTTGCGTCTTAATGTTTCATTTTCCCCACGTGAAACATTGACTTGCTTGAAGACACGTTCATGTAAATTCCATGTGCGTGTTCCACATACGCTGAGCACAATTTTACAAAGTATTAAGAGAAATTTCTCTTGTTTTCGGAAACCTTTTAAAATTGCAAGAAATCGCAGTAAAATAAAAAATATTTCCGACAAAATAAACATGTAATTGATTGGGCGGAATTTGTTATTGTGCTTTTCTCTACATTTTACAACATTTAATCGACAAACTGTACAACAGGTCTGTACAAAATTTATTTGAAACTCTTTAATCAATTTATATTTATTTATATTTTTTTTGAATTCACTTTCCAATGTTTCGCTACTTCTTTGTGCTCTCCGTTCGGGAAATATGTATAAAATGATTGAAAAATTATTAGTAAGAAATTTCATTTATGAAACGATCGGATGCCCTGGTACTCAAAAAAATTATTATAATTCCCACGGAAATACAAGAAATACTCAAAAGTCAATTTGAAGTGTTTACTTTTCAGAACAATAAAAAGTGGACACTCTTCGGAATTTCGTTTTCCTTAAATTCGTTAATAACCTTAAGGTAAGAGAAAACTGGCTCGAATGGATCGTATTAGGATAAATGCAACAATAAAAAGTTTTTGGACTAATAAACACACTGTGAAGAAGAGGGGCTAGAATAGCATTTGAGCCGCTCAGCTGCCGCTCAGCTGCCGCTGAAGAAACTTTGAAAAAACTTCTAAGCAAACGAGCTCTGAATTCTGGGCAAAGTCGTTCGCAGGTCTTTTCTATTTCCAAAGAAACTGCAGGCGTAAATCGATCACCTGCTCCATCAAATTTTGTATGAAATTTAAGGGCAACTAGAGTAGAAGCACTCGTAGATTCAAAAAGTTAAATTTGACAGCGTTTTAGAGCGCCATAGCGCAAGTTAAGATTAAATACAAATTTATTTTACTTATTTTGTGGTGGTGACTTTCATACTCTTGACAAATAAAGTTGATTTTAATATTAAAAAAAAAATTATATATTTAATGTCCCAAATTTAATATTTTATAAATTCTGGCTTTATTGAGTTAATTTTATTTGCGGAAAATGCTGTCGATCTATTTTCGCTGGTTTGCTGCGTGTGGCAAACGAACAGAAATTATTGCCTAAATTAATTTTATTGTTACTCGTGTATAAAACATTGTTCGTGTGTGTGTGTGTGCGTGTGTTTAAGCTTGAATTCATTATAGAAAAACACAAAAAATGCAAA
The DNA here is from genome assembly GCA_963675445.1 of Linnaemya vulpina. Lineage (NCBI taxonomy): Eukaryota > Metazoa > Arthropoda > Insecta > Diptera > Tachinidae > Linnaemya > Linnaemya vulpina. Next base: position 117,215,161 of record OY776277.1, on the reverse strand, counting down.
ACTTTTTGGGTCAGTTCTTAATTTGCTTCCAGTTAAAATAAAGCGTTTGCATTTCGTTCGTGTGTGTGTGTGTGAATCGATTTATAGTTAATTTTTTCGTTTCGTGGCACATTTTGCAGCCTGGAAGGTTGTTGCAGATGAGTCTCCCCAGGGCTGCAGATTTAATGCCTCAACTTGCCTGGCAGCAGCATTTAGCAGCACTTTCTGTGCTTCTCGTTCTCTCAGCTCTTTTTTATTTCCTTCTGTTTAAATACTGACTTTCAATTTAGGGCAGAGAATAAAATCAAAGAATCGAATCAAGTTGAAGTTTAGAAAATGTTAACAGATTTCCGGGAATAAATTTACGCTGGTTTCAGTTTGCAAAGGAAATATCATTCAGTCACGCCCACATACCCACACTCACACGTATGCATCCCCAAGTATATGTAATAATTATAATTCGTATTGCAGATGGCGGAAGACAACCTTTCAAGCCCGCCGATCTTTTACGTTGCGCTTCCCGACTACCGACTTTCACTTAATAGCAACTGCTGTTGGTGTGCCTGAACCAAAACGGGTACGATTTATTAAATATAAATATTTTTGAAACATTATCTGTCTTCATTTATTGGACGCGTTTGTGAATGGTTGAATCATTTCACGACCATAAAGAATTCACAGTCTCGACAAGGACTCTAACCATGCGATCGGTCAAGCAACTTGAATATATTCCAAAGGTTTAAAGGAGAACCAGTCTGAAGATTCATTTCTGTCCAAACTAAAGAACATATTCCCCGGATGTAAAAGATTTTTGATCAATTTTACTTTCAAAAATGCTCTTAACAGTTTATAGAAGAGGATATTAAATTTTATTTAAATACCGATCGATACCGAGTACGGAAATTTAGCACTGTATTTAAGGAATTTTAGTTAAATTTATATCAAGTTTTTATTTTCATTCCAGAAACTCTCCGATTTCATGTGAGAAATTTTATTTAGAATGTAATTTTTGCAACTCTTGCGAGCACGAGTGTTTCTGTTGGTAAAAAATGACTGATTATCATGAAAACATAAATTTGATATTTTTAAAATAATTTAAATTTGTTTGGAAAAGTGTGTGCTGAATGTTACTCTTCTATTTTTGGCGTTTTCTTTGTACAACATGACATCCATGACTCTTGAGTGATTTTTCCGAAAAAGTAGCAACTTTTATAATTATCGTCGTATTGGAAAAAGAAGTTTGCAGTTTCCGAACTCATAGATGTGTCAGGGCGAATGATGTTTACAGATGCTATTAACTATAAGGGACTCGAGGGTCCTACTTTTGTAAATCACTTTGCGTTAATGAAATATATTGAAAAAAAAACTTACGGAAATTCTCGCGTTGCTTTGGCTTCGAAATAGTTTAAATTTGTACGAAAAGAAAAATTAAAGAGAGCAAAAAGTGTTTAATTATTTGAGATCTAAATTCTTTGTAAATACGAAATTCACTAACGCAAAGTGATTTACACAATTAGGGCTAAAGTGACTTGCCTTTCGTCCTTTTTGAATACGGAATGCAGAAAACAACTCGTTTTCCAAAAGACACGATTCCTGCTTCCGCCAAAAGTGTCAACAAAATCAAGTGCTAAAAATTCCATAACAGACGTCTACGACATTTCTATTCGTTACGTCTGTTGTACAGCATTCGTTGGTTTCCCTTTTTCACTCTGCCAATAAACATTCTTTTGAATATAAAAGCTTACAGGGTGCTTTTTCTAGATATCACCATGCAAAAATTTACAGTATAGAAACACTTTTAAATGGGGAATATTTGTTTTCAGAACTCCTGGAGGACATTGGGAAGTAAAAGATGCTGATATTCGTCCATCTATGGATCGGCTCGTGACCATATTTAACACTTTTGGCTAATATTTACTCTGCGTACAGAAGAGTCCCTTGCCGCTGTAGATATGACAGTGACAGAGGACTTGAATGTAAAGATCCTACGTCGTCCGCAGCAATTTGGTATCTGCCCAAACGTTTGGGGAAATGATTCCAACCAGACACTGCGTTATGCCGTACAGCGCGCGAAACCAACCATCTCGATCTTGGAATTTTTCTCGTTCTGGTCTATGCTACTGAAAAAGTAGCGATTGATCATTTATAAGCCGGCATGGCTTATCTAAATTTTGGTTACTTCAAAGAACTTCTTGCTTTTTGAATAAAGAAAAAAAGTTGTATGTCTCTCAAAGAAACACCTCTAGTTTGATGTATGCGTGTGTATGTGTGGATACTCCTTTTTTGTTGAAATTTTTGTTTCTCTATTTCGTGGTATTTGTCTTCGTTCTTCTTTTATTTATTTCATTTGGAAATTTGCTTCAGTTGCTCGTTTATGGTCCGTCAAGTTTGCCTGCCAAATTTGTTATGTGACATTGTAAATTTGACTACTGATATTTATTTATGTGCTTTTTTAGTTTCAATAAATACAAGACGATTCCTTTCGACCACCACCATGACGACGTACATACAAAGACGTCTTGTCACTTGAGAGAGATCAATAAACACATTTGCAACAGGACTTTAGGACGCCAACTATTTTATAAGCAAACTAACATTCGATTCGCACAGACACACATACGCACACATAATTACACACACTCCATTGCACACTCTCGCATCCCTGCCCAGATTATTATGTATGTATGTGTGTTCAGATCAAACATCAATTTATTGGAAAAAGTTGAAGCGTTACAAATAACAGATAAATACTTGACGTCCTTTGAAGAAATGGAAGGGATAATAGAAATCAAGGCACAGAAAAATAATTAAATAATTCTGGGAAGTTTGCACTGAAATCAGCAATCAATTATTATTTCAGATGGAACGGGTGATTTGATGCAGGTGGACTGTTTAACTTCAAAGTTCTTACAGTTTGAAATTTCAGCAGCAGCCCTGGCTTCGGATCGACATGTGAAACAAATAACTGCGTCACCCTGTATGAGCGTTGCATTTGAAAAATGGTGCGTTAAACATTTTATTTATATAAATAACAACTGCTTCAATAGTTTTGCATAAATTAAAAATAAATTTCTAATTGCATGGAAGCTTCTGATGGAATCGTAAACGACTCGGATATGGAATTAATTTTCCAATTCCATATCCTTTTCATTTAAACAAATTGTAAATAGACTTTTATTTTGCAGATTTATTTCACTGCCAGGATAATTGTTTTTGCAAAGCCACGAAATTTCATTACAACCCGATATTAATAAATTTTTAGTTGTGAATCAGAGCATTTCTTTGGTAGATTCTCGTTTGTGTGTCATAACTGCTGATCTATTGTTAACATTCTTTTCCAGGATTTCTTCGTACCACCTTCAAAGGCGGCTCTAATTTTAAAAATAATAACATCTCCATTATCAGCACCGTTGCTTTGATTTATTCACTATAAAAAATAGTTTCACGCTTAAAGTTGTAGCAGCCGTTTTAGTTTCGCAAATTGTTTATTTTTAAAGTTGCGTTCTTGTAAATGAATTTTATTATGGAAATTATTATTAAAAATAAAATGTAGAAAATTGAAAGCACAGTTTTAGTGCTTCACACAGAGTACGCACACACACACACACACACACACACACCCATGCACACATTAAAAAATGCATTAAACTCACCAAAAAGCTTTTCAGGTTTCATAATATGAAAAGGACTGGATGGTTGGTCGGGCGTGTGAGTGATGCAGACTGTCATAAAGTTGATGTTAAGTGTGCACAACAACGAATAAAAAGGTAATGGAAAACTAAAAACAACAACAACAACAAAAAGGCAATGAGAGCGAAATTAAATTGAAATAAATAATTGGATCCTTTTGGGAGCAACACTTTGATGAGTTTCATGTTAACAATTCTATTTTTAAAACAAAAACGGAAGCGAAAACTCCACAAAATTAAAAATTTTACGAAAATAAAATATTTTAAAGGGTTCGGTTCTGTTGTGCGACACGGCTTTCTGGTAAACACATCGAAATGGAGCGATGCCTGAGGCCTCGGGGATTATTATATGAAACATTTAATTCAGGGGAGAACTGTTGCACGATTTCAATTCGAGAAGGTCCTTCTTCTAGGGTTTCTTCTTTGGAAATAAATGCCAGTGGTTGTACGTCGATTTTATTAAAATGTGAACAATTATTTGAGATGATTCATGCAAAAATTAATTGACTCAACTTATACGAAATGAACAGTACGACAGAATGAAACTCTTTTCAATTTAGCCAGTTTCAAGGCAAAACAACTTATTTGGAATCGCTTTTCTCAGGGCATTTCGCACTCCGGTAGACACGCTTAATCCGTACGCATGCGTACACAGCGAACAGCTCTGAGGATCAAACCGAGTTAACTGTCTGGTGACACCTGTCAGGCAGTCGTTTCCTTAATATGGCTGTTTTGGCACACCATCGGCGTCAAAGTCCTCCATATTTTGTGTTGAAAATATTGAATGTTTTTATGTTGTTGCAAATGCAAAACATTCGTTCAATAGCAGTCAGTTCTACGTGCGCCGCAGTTGCACCTTAAAATTGGATAAGAGTTAAATATTTTTTGTCCTTAAAACGATAAAAATTTTACTCTTTTAATTTGACGTTGTTAAGCCAAAGCAGACACTATTTTAAGTTTCATGTACGAGTTCATGAAACATGGTTTTTGCTCAAAAAATAAAATAGCCACACATCTTGAGAAGACCTTTCACCTTCATAATACTACCCACACGCACACACACACATTTATTTGTATGCATGCGAGAGTGAATTCAAACTCCACAGAGAAAAGAAATTAAAAGTATTTGCATCTTTTAAAAGTTAATGGTTCGTTTAAGACTGAAGAGGAAATGCATGTACAATAAATGTAATAAACCAGTGCGGGTATACACGCACACACACACACACACACACACACACACACACTTACATAACACACAATGTGTGTGTGTACAAAGTAAATAAATATGTATGTGTTACGCTCGACAATCTTCACAACATAAAATAATAAACAAGAAACATGAAGAGTAGCGGACCAAAAAGGGGGGAAGTGAATACACAAGTTTCAAGGCTTTTAATTAATATTTACACAAAAATAAACAACTTTTCTTAATGGTGTTTTATGTTTTATATTTTGAAAATTATTTTTACGCTACAGTTGGATGTACTCGATTCTGGGACGGTTTCTTCGAAATGTGGTTTTTGCTGGCATTTCTGTTTTTCCTTCCTTCCTCCAGCACATCTCCCACGAACTGAATCGCTTGTTTATGGCTGCTTTATGTTTCACATGCATACTCGTACACATGCACATCTTAGTGCATGTGCATGTGTGTGTGTGCTTGTACAGTTTTCCCTGTACCATTTTCCCTTTCCTTATTAAGCCAACATTAAATCCGAATAAAACATTTATATTGTTAATGAGAAAAATGTATAGAAAACAAATTTTGAATGCATCCAGTGCACCAACGCGACTTTTGTTTTCTTGATTATACACACACATACATGCATACTTGCATACATACATGCATACATGATGCATTTGAGCATGTACGCATTTGCATTTGTGCTTTTTGAGAGATCATTATGACCGACTGACCCATCAACGACGATCCCATGCGACTCTTTCTGCACATCTCTGAATTAATCTGAACATTTTTGTGTGCATAAATTTATGAAATATATCGAAGCGTCCATTTATCATGTAACACAACGGTTCTGAGTTCAGAAACGCAAGTAGAAAAACATGATGAGATTCAGCAGACCTGCATAAAACAGACTTTTTTGGAAACTAACTATTTTGTGGAGTTATTGAATGGAACAAGTTCTTTCAACTACGAGATTCGTTGATGAACTTCTTTTTTTGGAAAAGATATTTGCAAGAAACGTATTTGAAAAAAGTACTTTTCGGAATTGATACAAAAATATTTCCAAAGCGGATTAGCTAATGGACAGCGCAGCACTTGTATAAATACACAAACACACACACACACGTTTGTATATATCGTGTTGTACTTCTATCAGCCAGTTGAGTCCTGCCAACAACAAAAAACCAGCAGAATGTTAATTATGTATTTAAATAGTACCCGTACAACTTTAGTGGTACTTATCACAAAAACTACGACAGTCGCTTGTAAGTACAACTTATTTAACACACTTTCATATGACTAAAACACATACACACACAACCATCATTATATACTTAAATACACATGTCTTGTAGTTTTCGCACAAGTTATTTACAACAATAAACTTACGGCATTACAAACTACCAAACAACAACAGCAACAAATTGACATTAAAATCCTTTTGAACAGCTGTCACTTGATGGTGCACACACACACACTCTCTCTCTCGCATACACACACAACCTGACACCTTCATTTCTTACAACATATTATTAAATTATAAGCCAACTTGTGTAACTTATTAACTACAGTTTGTAAAACACGACTACATGCATGTGTTACATGTACACACACACACACACAGTCATGTGTACATAACATAAACATACATACACACTTATAAAGAACAATATGTGAAAAGTGAGCGCATAAATTAGCTGTGAGTGAGTGTGCATAAAAGGATTAAAGGCCTGAACAGCAGTTTCAATAAAATACATTCCATGTCGTGGCTGCGTGAGTGTTTTGGTAGGCAGCATATTAAAGTTGAGTCTGATGTTCCGGCTTCAAATACTTCAATTATCACTGCATGAAAATGACGTTTTGATGGTCAAGTCTTGAGCCATAATAATAACAGTCACAAAACATGCGACACTTAATATAAACTATCTTCGCCGTATTCTCTTGTAAATAGCCTTGACTCAAATCCAATTTTCTTTCTGAATAAATGTTTGACTGAACAAAATTAAGAACCCTCACCCAAGATTTTCTAGAATGACAAAGACTGAGTATTAAATCGAACTTGGAATTTAAAACGTTGTAGCCCATTGTTAACTAGTTCACCCAAGAGCACCCTCCAATGGAAAGTATTCTCCCCCAAAGTTTTTGTGTTGCTCTACAATAACAAATTAAGAATAAACTTCATTTAGAACGAACCGAATGTGAATCAATTAAAAAGAAGTTCACAACTCGTGAGGAAATGTGTGTTCCCTTGTGTAGTTTTAGAACAACCCTAATTTTGTTTTATGGAGAAAATGTTAGATTCCATAAATTATTCGTAGGCTGTTCTTTGACAATCATTTTCGAATGGGTTTTCATATCGAAAACAAACAATAAATTTTGTAAATTTTTATTGTTCTTTCAATATATTTTCCACAACGAATCCTTTTATGGCCTGTTTCTGTAAATAAAATAATAATTGGGATTTCTCTATCGAAAACAGAAAAGAAATTTATTATTTTTATTGTTTCTTCAATATCAATTTCCAAACGAATTTTTATTTACTAAAACCGGCAGTTCTTTAATGTTCGAAAAACACAAATAAAAAGTAAAACTTTTCGGTGTATTTCCATGTCCTTCCGCTCCGTTACGGCCATGTTTTGAGTGATTGAAAGGACATTTATGTCAAAAGTTATATGAAGCAGAGTCGGCTTCAACCCGAAGCAGTCATTTACTTTACGCGATTCACCGAAACAATAACAAAAAAAAGAAAACTAAAAGAAGAATAAGAAGATTTGTTGTTTCGAACTTCAGCATTTTAATATCATTCAAATACATTTTCCCTGACGTACATTGATTTAATTTAATAATTTTTGCGAATAGACTCGTAGTACTTGACGCATTTGGCCATCATTTTTTGTAGGTTTGCTTGCGTCGTATTATATATAAACAAGGATATTTACAGCATCCTCAACACTAACACATGCAGTGTTGAGACGTCAGGAGTTTGCTAAATAGTTCAATATGAAGTGATCAGGCAGCAGTGAAAGATATATGACATCTTGAAGAGCTGCCCTGTTAATCGATTTAAAAATAAAACTATTTCAATTGTTTAATTGTAAACACCCTGGAGAAGAACTCTCCTGTTTTATTTCTTGATTAAACAGATGCAAGACGTTGTACTGGGAAAAACAAAAAGCAATTTTTCTTTTTATCGGCAGCATTCTGTGAATTGTTTCGACACGTACTGTGTGATATTTGAAGAAAGAAAAACAAAAGCGATTTCCACTCAAGTAGTTTATGAGTTGAAATAACCGTCATGTTGTTTTTTATTGTTCTTTAACTCTTGGCGTCAATTTAATGACGAATCTGATCAAAAATTTATTTGTTTTCTTTATTCTGATCTCGTTTCATTTGGACACCAGGGAATGTTTTATTTACGAGTCATAAACTAAAGTTTTTTATTACAGACGAAGATTCCAGACAAGATCGAGCTATGACGGCATCAAAAACACCACACACACACACTTGAAAGGCTGTTCACATCGATAGACATTTTTGTGTGCAAATACAAATTTATTTTTAGTTTTTTATACCAACGGAATATATTAATTTGTTTTAGAAATTAGATGCATGCGGGAAATGCTAATAAAACAGTCCTTCCAATTCTGCAGATGTAATCAACATGCGGGTGTTTCCAACTAAAAGTTCAAATAAAGCAAAATGTTAAATTTGTCTAACATAAAATCATTGACACTTTTATAAAACCAGCAAAATCGCAGACGGCCATTATTTTCGCGAATTAATTTGTACATTATGCGCCGAAGTATTTCGTTGCCTTTGTAAGTCACTTTAACGTTACGACTGTCAAAGATGTCCTGACAGCGAATATGTCATATCCTTCCAATGAAGCTGGTATTTATTTCTTTGTCAAAGTTAACAGCGAGTTCAGCTGGATTCACTGCGTGTCAATGATATGCATTTTAATTTTTTTTTCAATTTAATAAAGCACACATGGATCCCCAGCAGGGAACTCCAATAAAATAAGTGATAATGCCGACTTCATCAGCATAGATTTCTCGTATATCACACTTCTGCAGGATACTGTCGATTAAGCAGATATGACTCAACTGGTTTACCTGCTGGGAAGGAAAACACAAAGCTCTTTTGAAGTTTTGCTAGTAGAACAGAATGTTAAGCAGGGTCCAAAGTTTTACCGTAATCGGACAGTAAAAGAAAATGTCTTTCATCAGCAGTGCAGCTTCTTCCTTTCCAAAAATCTATAGAATTTCCTTTTCCTCAAATATTAAGAACTTTTTGTTTACAGTTCAGCTTGAATCCCTTCTCCCTAATCTTTTCTCTTTGTTTTGGCTCAAAAGGAAAATTGGCTTAATATAATACAAAATTAAGTAAATCAGCCCTCTCGTTGAGACGCTTAAATGTTTTAAATATATTTTCGGTCTGTTTGAATAAATTGAACGAGTTTTAAAAACATTTAAGTCGCAAGCGATTAAATGCAATCAGTGAAACTCAAAAGCGTCAAATTTAATTTGAATAAACGAACACAAATAAGCCCTGACTTTTGTGGAGCATCTCTTCTTTATTTTTTATGACTGCATGTGCAAGTGCACAATAAGCTGAACAATTTATTTCAATATGTTTAAGATTTGTTCAACCGAACATCCCAAGTGGTGCCTACAAACTGCCACTTAAGATCTGCGAGTCAGTTACAGATACAAATGCATTCATTTATTGTATTTGAATGCGGACGTGTATGAGTATATATATGTGTGTGTGTATGTGTGTGTGTGTGTGTGGATGTACAGGAAAGAAACTTTTTTTATTATTTTTTAAAGAATAAAATTATGATGACATTTTGTATGCCAACGTGCACAACTAAAATAAGACGTTCGGAATAAAGCGGCAGTACAAATATCACAGCGATTATGGCTAAACGACATCGTATTGCTTATTTGCAGTCAGTCCTTCCTTCTTCTTCCTTGCGTTTCATCCGTCTTGTTTTGTTGTTGTATTGCAGTTTTCATTTGTTACTGTGCTTCAATACCCGGGAGTGTTTCTCTTCACTTGTGTGTGTGTGTGTGCCTCTTTTGTGCATTTCGTTGTATTGCAGTGCATATTTGTTGCATAAAATATACGAAAGAAACAGAGAAATGTATGCCAACGGAAGTCCAATTTAGTCTAGAGTTTGTTGAGCCTCCAGCATTTTCAGTTTGTTTGCTCGTTTATTTCTTCGAACGCTCCGAAGTGGTCACAATATTTGCAATACTTGAGTGTGCCAGGCGAAGCACACCGAGTGAGACAGAGCAGGACCGAGACAGTGAGAGATAGAGATGGAGATGGTATGATGAAGAAGATTCTTGAGTAATAAAATAATTGGTTTGAATATGAAATTCACATCTCGTTACATGCCTGCTTATCTGCATGTTCTACATGCTGATGACTTGAATTTGTCCAAGTTTATGAATAAAAATATTTGCTGCATTCCGATGATGATAATGGCAACTCAGCAGGTCAGCCGATCTTTAATCTTCACTTTTAGAAGTCAACTAGAAAACTCTAGTCTGCATATCAAAAACATGTAAGTAAACGGTGTGTGTACAATGAATGAGTTCCTGAATCTCCAAAATATGTCGAATAATGTTGTTGTTAATAACGATTGAATTAATTGAAAGGCAACGTGTTCATTTTGTTCAAAGGCAAACAGTTCCATTGCCAACCAGATTGGACTCAGTGGCCGAACTTTAAAGTTATTCTGAAGATTTGCTTAAATTTGTTATTGATTTGAGTTCAAGTTTGAAATGGAATCTTTAGTAATTCTAAGGGTTATTAGGTACAACTCCTAGAATTACTTTCAATCTGAACTTTAAATTTGCTTTAAAATTTGGAAAAAAAAAGAATCAGCAACAATTCCCAGTAATACCGGTTTAACTATCAAATAATTTCAGCCGAAACAACACGCATTCTTTTGAACATAAATAATTTAATTGGCGGTCGTAGATAATTTTTTAAGGTAACAAAAATATTTATGAAAAATTTCAAAAAATTAAGCCTCAATAACAACAAACTCAACCCATTTTCCAAACTGAGAGTGCGACAGCGCGTATGAGTAACATTCGTACTGGAGTAACACGGGCACGAGGAATAATCATACGTCGGTCAGCAAACATGCTAAAAGTGTAGCATACTTATTGGGATTTCTTTTATAAATTGTGTGTTCCAGGAAAACCGATGATCAGTTTTTGCAAAAATGTTATTGCGAAATATATGCCCACGTCATTATTACTTTCAAAATATTTTAAATTCTTCAAAATAATTTTGTCAAATAAAAGGAGCTTTTTAAGTTTGTTGATGAGGGGTGTGGAGCAGCATGTGGAGCGAAAAAAGTTTCGGACACTTCACAACTCTCTTTATCTGCTTGTTTTATAACTTCAGGTGCTTCATATATGAAAAGTGATGAGGAAGAGTTCATCGTTTATATGCGGGAATTTTTAAATGGGTTGTTGAAAAAGTCAAAAAAAGGCAGACTAAGAAGTCACAGAGTGAACAGGCACTTTGACTAACAAGACAACATCAGCGTGGACAACAGCCTGCAGACGTGTCGTCAAAATAATCATTCTCACTTCAAATCGATTCTACTTTCGACCGGTTGTGGTCGGTAGTCTGCTGTGCTGAATGTGTTTAGGCACAATCGTTGCTTATTTCACCATCCATTAACTAAAATTGTGCTACACGGCTGCAAATGAACATCTGGTTTCATTTAATTTCAATCGATTTTAACATTCTGAAGGTTTATTGTCTGAAAAACTATTTGTTATTGTATTCGTGTTTATTATTTTCTCAGTTGCAGAACAATTTACGAAAACACATTTCGTTTGATCCAAAATGAGCACAGAAAACAGAAATTTTATTTATTTATCCGAGACGTAAAAAGTGAACAAGCGAAGGGGAAAACACAACCGAAGTTCGATAGAAATATGAATAAATAAATATTATTTTTGTGCTTTTGCACGTTAAACAAACGTTGTTGAGTTAAACCGATGGCCCATAAACAAAATCCATCTATCAAAAGGCTCCTACTCATCACCCTTTTCCTTTTTCCGAAGCGAATAAATATTCCAACTCGTATACACGCACACACGCACACACTTTTGCACATCTTCACATGTGTCTGTTGTATTGAAATTCGAAAGCAAATAAAAGTTGCCAAAACATCTCTGCAATCTTTGGGCCAATTTGCTGTTGTTTTCTTTTGATGCTTTTGGTCGTTAAATGTCTCGTTTATGTTTTTTTTTTGTTATTGTTGGACTTGTTTTCGGTTGGGTTTTTGTTTGATTGTTTGATATTTTTAGTTGTATCGAAATGTCGTAGGATAACGCACACACACACACACACTCATCGATAAACTTCACTGGATGTCGCACAAAGAGCTGAATCATGTTCAAACCGCTGCCAGCAAAAATATGAAAAGTTGTTTTAGCCAAATGAAAAGAGATGTACTCGTACACACACACACACACACACACACACACACACCATCAGATAATGCGAAAGAGCTGTTATTCGTATTTGTTGGTTGCAAGTATACGAAACTGCTTTTAAAATTATTTATATCACCGATAATAAAGATCTCCCAGCGCTTGAAAATATTGTGGAAGAAAGGTCATGTACTTTGCACGAGCATATTTTGAATTGCAAAACAATAAATAAGAAAATAAATATTTTTATCACACAAGTTTTGGCAGTTCGCTTGCATCTGCTATTTGTGAGAAGACCCAGCGTATAAGAAATATCAGACGGTTAGATTTGATTGCAGGCCGATAAAAGATACGAGAATAATTCTTCACTTAAATAAAAATTATTTATTCTTTTTGTTTATTGTTCTGCTGGCCATTCAAGGATATTTAACGGCCACTGTCATACATTCCCTTGGTCCTGCAGCAAGAAACAGTTTTTTCCAAATCATTTAGCACATTCTTTGTGACATGAGAAGAGCTCGTTTTACTTCACAACATTATTTGCATGAAATATTTATTTGAAAAAATTGTGATTATCATGTGCCCAACGAAACCAAACCAAACCAAACTTCCACTAAGAAATTTATCAAATCGCTTTTAAAGAGGAACAGAATTATCGTTAAGCAGTTGCACGGGGCTATTGGCGAAATAAAGTCCAGGGATCAAATTACGATCGAAATTTCCATGGATATCGAATGAAATAACTTGATGTCTGACATGCGATACCGACAAGTCCAGTTTGAATCAGAGATCGCATTGCTGAGAAGCGTTAGCGAAAGTCGTTACTCATCGGTCTTGTGCACCCACTTCAAACTGTGGAAGGACATCAACATCGTCTGCTGTTCTTGTGTTGCGCGATGCATGCGAAAGCGGTTAGCAAAAGCTAAGCAGACAAGTTAATAAATATTTATTTGCTTCTTCTTCCATTCTGTCTGCACAACAAACACAAGCAGATGGAACAAATTGTTAACACAAACATTCATAATTGTATACAAATTCATACGTCCACACATACACGCAAATGTGCGTATGCAAATGCACACATACGCAGCCGTGCAAAGAATTATTGCGAACGACTCTGAAATTAAATATTGAAAACTTGCATCTGCTTATTAACTTTCTGACTTCCACCTAAACTCAGACTCACATACGAGTGAGTCGCAACATGCGAAATCTCATAAATTTGTTTTCGTGTTGCGAGGCAGACTCACAACTCCACGGACAGATAATGAGGAAAGCCAACCAACTGACTCCGAGGTAAACAGTTGTTAGCAAACCTCCACAGCAACAGTGGCAATTATGCAAATTATAAAAATGTGCCGTTGCCTTACGAGCACACACACACACACATAAACGTAGAACGGAAATCCATTTATTATGCATGAGAGTACGAGCGGGTGCATGCACTTAGAGAAAACGTGTTTGAGTTGGTCAACATGAACTGTCGCAGGGCAACATGCTGCGATTCAATTGAAGAATTTTGTGAGGCAGCCATGCCCGAGCAAAATCTTGAATCTATTTTCGTAGATTTCATATTGAAAATAAAACTTAAAAACTATTTGAAACAGAGTTTAATTCAGGAGTTTGACAATATCATACGAAAGTCTTGAAACTGATCGACGAATTAAATCCACATGCACGGACTCATTAAAGAACTTCTGGCTGGGAAAATTTAAGATCTTAATAGATCGCGAAGCTATTGATTTTCTAGGCTCAAATCTCAGCGCTTGGAGCGTAGTGAACCAGGAATCGTTTCTGACTCATTTTGAGATGACGTGTGTGTACGTGTATGATCTTATGAGTTGTAAGTGGCTTGACTGAAGCGAACCGAACTGGTAGCTGGTCAAAGAGTTCAATCAAACATTTATTTATTGTGAAGTTGAATCGGTTCTCGGGAAAAGATTTCGAGGAATCGCAAAGAAAAAGACATATTTTCTTAAAAAATGTTTTTTAATAACTTTGGAACGGGTTTACCAATCGCTTCCATAAAACAAACAGAGTCGAAATCTTGATGTATCGTGAACGAATAATATCCGGAAATGCGATTTGTAAAAACCCGAGCCTCTTATAGAACTCGACGATCTATTTTAGTCCTACGCATCACGTGAGAATCTTTCGCTTCATTCAAAAGCTACAGCAGTTTTGAAATTAATTGTGTTTAGCTCGATGGTAGGGATGGCTTTTAGGGCCAACTGTTTTCAAACTTGTTCCAATAAGTCCTCGTTTAGTGCGGCAAACATTTCCCTTTCGTTCCCGTTTGCGCTGTGGTGTAACTGAAGTTATATTCCCAATCCGAATCATTTAAGAACCCCCCGATTTCCCTTCACAGTCCGCTTAACAATAATTTCTTGTGGATCTGTTGGAGTTTATAAAAGAGGAAATAAATGAAATCTTTCAAAATCTCAAAAATGTCTCAGAAGCCAATTGAAATTAATTTAATTTCCCAAAAGACTTAAAGCGAATTTCAATGCAGAACAACAGCTACACATGCTGCGAAGGACAACATGATGAGAAGGGGTCGTTAATTACCAGTCGACTTCCAGATACCTCTTGCGTCTAGAATAAACGACGGTGTTGGAAGATCTGCTCACGAGAAAACTGAAGAGTCAGCCCCTGAGACACGTAAAAGGGATTCATTAAAGTTACAGTTCCCCTACACAATTTATATATCGTCGCATAAAATGCAAAATGATTTACAACACGAAAAGTAGTTAAAACAATAAAACAAAATTTTCAAGTCTAGATTGAGACCAAACAGTTTCATTTTAATCCAGACTTAAAGACTTCGTTTCAAGTTCCAAGAAGCTTCCATTTAATAATGTCTTTTGCATTTCAGGTGCCGATTTTACATGCTCAGCCCACTTGCAACCTCCGTAAGTAAAAACAAATAAAAACTCCTTTTTATTTTTGCTTAAAAATATTGTCTCGATACTCACTCTCTTCCCGCAAGACGGTGCATCGCCTACAAATGGCAGCCTTGCGCCAATTTGCCTTCCGCTCCCCCGCTTGCTGACCCAACGATGGTGTAAGTCGCCAACCCGCCACGAACGCCGCCTACCTCTGCCGCATGAAGTAGGTAAGCGTTTACTGTTAAGCGGTATCGTATAAAATTTTGAACAATCCTGGTGTTGAATAAGTTCCGATGGTAAACGAATTCGTAGCACGACCGGGTGGAAACTATTGCGCGTGGCAATATTTTTGTTAATTGTTGGAGTCTGCGATGCGTGCGGTTGCTTCAATTAAGGCTGTTCGAATAACGTGATTTTCAAGCGCGTTGCGAAGCGTTACGAGATGCAGCGTTTGCATTTAATACAAATTTGTTTTTGTTTTTGTGATCTTTCAAAACTGCTGCAAGTCCATCATTTCAAAATTAATTTACGATTCCGAAATGGTCTGTGACAGTTGACTTGCATGACAGCCCTGTGGTAGTGTTAGTTCTGGTGGTGATGATAGTGCTGCTTTAGGAATATTGTTGTTGTTCGATTTTGTTTTCTTTGTTTGTTTTTCTTTAGCCGTTATTGTTTTTAGTTGCGGGGTACTGACCCGCCTGTTCGATTTGTTGTTTTTATACTTTTATGTTGCATGAACTGCGTTTCCTGTGGTAAATGTTGTTGCTGCTTTCCGCAGAAAAACCAGCAATTTAAATGCAGCATATAAACAAACGCACAAGTATTTAATTTGCAGTTGAAAAAGCACAAGAAACGAGGATTGACTGTTGCAATTTTCTTAATGTCACGAATGTCATTTTTATTTTATTGGCAGTTGCGAGATAGAATTTCATGTCTGCCTTTTTTTAAAAATTGTCAGTTTGTGTCTCTGTTTTTCCTCTTTTTTTACTTTAAAATGTGTGAATGCGAGTGTTTTGTTTTTCTTTCAAGTGCGGGCAGGAAGTTTCTCATTTTCTTTGATATTCTTGTGGGAAAGCTGCGGCTGAAAGTCTTTTAATTATTTTCGGATAGAGATGTGTAAAATGTCATCTCGGCTAAAATAGAAAACACTTTTTCCATTGTTATTGCTTTTGTTATATTTTTACTTCTTCAGCAAAAACTATAGAATTTTAAATGCTCTTTTATGAAAGTCCTTTCTGTACACAAAACATCTCATTTTTAATGCCGCAGAGTTGTTAATATAAATGCAGTCTTTTTGGAAAACCCGACCAGGAAATATGTTTGGAAAAAAGTGTCTGCCCACTCTCACAAACACACAGAAAAGAAGAAGGAGAACTCAAACTTCAGCAACTGCTGGTAATTCCAAAGGACTGTGAGAATGTGGACACGTTTTTTTCATTTTCATATTATTAATTATCTAACGAAAGCACACAGAATTCGCGATTTGTAACGTTGCGGTACACACGGCAGAGCACAATGCGGTGGACTGACACACTCTGGAGCTGTAAGGAAAAAGCAGAAGAGAGAATATCACAAATTTAATTCAAACAATATAACAATAATTATTTTCTTTTTCTATTAAGAGGAAATTGTAAAATTACTAAAACGTTATCACTGTTTGTGTAGACGAGAAAAGAAATCAGAGTCAGAGGATTTTGCATTTTTAGATAACTTCAGCAGCAAAAACTTCATCACAAATGCGGGCGGCAGGAGTAATTAATTTCGTTTTAATTAAAATTCGCTGCATCAAACTCAAAAAGCTTTAATTATTTTTTATCTCTTTTAAACATAATTTTTTATGAAACTCGTGGCCAAAAATATGGGCCCATTGAAAATGTGTGTGTGCCAGCCGATCTCCGTATCTGCTTGTTATTATTTTTGTTGACACCCATTTTGAATAGATGCCAAACCAAAACTGAATCTATAACAATAAGTCTGGTAAATTTTCTAGGATATAACACATGCATGCACATGCATGCACACAGAAAATAAATAAATCAAATGAAATGCAAATATATGAAACGGATAAGAAAATCTTCTGACAGGAGTTTGAACAAGAAGCAAAAGAAAAAGGATTCGCTTATCTAAATGGATTTTGTTTAAAAGTTTGTTGTGCTGAACTTTAGTCAGAACGATATCGAATCGTAGTATGATTAATAATTAAAGCAACACACAGTGCAACTGCAGAGCTGCATTTAATTAGTTGTACAAAAAGATACCGGCTGAATTATAAATTGTAAAATAATATTTTGATTCTTAATTATCTAATTTTGAATTTCAATTCAATGGTTTTGGAATATATTTTAGACTGATTGCTTTACGGTCGACGAATATTGTTATTCAAAAAACGGCTAATCAATGATACTAATTCAACTTCATCTATGAAAAACTTCTCCACAAAAGCTTCAGGCAAGAAAGAAAATAAATCCGAAGCAGTTGGACTAACGGGAAGTATGTTTTCAATAAATTCATTTCGTATCAATAAACCAAAATCGACTCAAAAGTTAATTCAAAATATGAAAGTCCCTGGGATTCCTTTAATTAAACTTGAAGATTCGATCATATCCGAGCGAAGGATGATAAACCGAGAACCATCTGGTTTTTAGAATAAATATCGTAATTATATCCAGCTGTTGGCATTGCGTTCTTGACCTTGAAAATTCCCAAGAAAATATTCGACTTTTGGCTTAATGGTACACAATTTTCGGTCCTCAAAGGAAAAATTATTACAAAATTTCTATTTATTTTTTTTAATCGAAAATGGAATATTCTGTTCACCGTGTTTGAAGGTAAAAAACAGAGTCTTTTATAATTTAATTCCACTCCACTGTAGACAGAATATGTGACTTGTATTTTTAATTTTCATAAAAAGTATCTACAATTTTGGGTCCTTTTCTTTTGCAGTAGGAAACATTTAACTTTCGCTTATTGAAAAAAATATACTCCCTCAGAAAAATACACTCCTGTTTGGTTGTCTAATCAACCGCAGATTTACAGCAAAAATATTGAGTTCTGCTCATCCTTTTAATTTCTGCCGGTGCTCAAAATGGAACAACATTTTTCTTCTATTTTTGTAGGAACGTCTGTTTGTTATCGATTCATCTGAGCACAGTTTCGTGGCTTAAACTGATTTTTCCGCTTCAATTGGAAGTTTGCTTTTATTCTTCTTTGCCGATTGTTAAATAAAAACTGATACTTTTCATCAGCATGTATTTTAAAGTGCAAATGAAGGGCTCAAAATGCGAATTGTTGGAAATCGGTTGAACAAAATATAAACTTTCCTTTCTTAATTAAAAATAAATAAATAAGCAGAAAGTATCTGAGCAATTCACCTTCAAAATTGTTTTATTTTTTTTCATACCAGCTGTCGGGACAATTTTAAAAAAATACAATTTAATATGCGTTCAATCAATTATACAGGAGTTTTGGTCAATAGTATTTTTTTCTAACTCGAAAACGCTTTTTGGGGAAATAAAATGGTGCAGAACTCTGCATGACTTGTATTTATCTGAAGATTTACAATTGCGATTGACAGTATTTTCGTGAAAATAATTAAAACAAAGTTTTCATTTTACGACAGTTTTAGCAACGAGAATCCATGAGTAATAAACTTTTCCTCAAGCTCTTAAACTGAAAGAGTTTGGGATCACGGGAGACAAAACACCATGTCCAGAAACTGCCGATATACTTCCATCGTTTTCATCCACATCCAACCCACTGTGCATATGCATACGAGTGCAATCATACGAGTGTAGTCATGAGCAAAGAAGAAGCATTATCATGAACATCCTGCCAGCGAACTCTTGGCGTCTACACAAAATGGAATTGTTGAGATACAATCATTGAACGGGTACGTTGGTTGTATTTGAAACGAAAAGAAAACAAGAAATAAATAACGAAATAATGCTCGTAGTAGAACATGACAACGTCGAAAGACCGAACAGATTTTGTACAAGAACGCAAATGCTGGACACACACATTTAAATGCCGTGTATGTGATTGTTGGTCTTTTGTCGTAACAATTCAACCAGAAACACACATTCATGCTCAGCTACCAGCCATTAGGAAGACTTTAGACGCCATTATATTAATGATGCTGTCTCCCTGCCAACTTTCGTAAGGAAACACACAAACGCTACATCAGACTATGCCACATTCCCATCATGCCAGTCATGCATATTGCAACTGTGATTAAAATGTTGCTGCGACAGTAACAGCAACAGCAGCTAAAGCAGCACCATCCAAATTGTCTACACAATTGTCTACAGTTTGGGTTGGTGACGTCGGCAGCCCGCAAAGTTCGTTGGCAGCAGCAACAAACAACATAATATCAAACGCAAAAACGAACATGTTGGCATCACTGCTTAACTGATGCGAAATAAGACAAAAACGAGAATACGAAAACTGACAAAACAAAAGGGGTGAAATGTGTTCTACGCTCGCGTGTCTCCATCTATTCGATACGGTTTCCCCAAAAGAAGGCAGCCAAAATCACAACAGATAAAATCTCCACTCAGAATCGCTCGTCGCACTGCAAAAATGTTGCATAATTTAAGGCGCTTAAGGATTTAAACATTCGCTTCAACATTAAAAACTATCAACACGTATTGTCTGCATTTTGTTTGTGACGTTTTTTAATATTTTGCTTTCCATTTTTTATGCATGAATTGTTTGAAGAAACACAACACATACACATTCACATTCACGTACACAGCCACATGCACAGGCCCATGCATACAATGAGGACACAAAAATAGAAATGCAGAACAAAAGAACTTGTCAGGCATTGTTTTCTATTTTTGTATGACCGTTTGTTAAATCACCCATCGCAGCACGACAAAAGTCGCGTTTTGTTTTTATTTGTGTTTTCCATTCCACTCTTTTTGCATTTTCTTATAGGAAATTCGTCCTTTTCACCGCCACCCACAACAACAACAACAACAACAACAAGAACTATGGCTGTTCTGCCAAGCTTATTATGGCCTTCTCATTTATTACGGTCTGGATTTGCACGACAGGAGTTGCTGGAAAAACTATTGTAGAGTTTAATAATGCAGGACATAAAAATATCCAGGAAGTTTACGAGACATACGAAAATGAAGTGCACAACTTCAGAAGCACTTTGACAACAATAAAATATCGTGCTGCTGAAGCAAAATATTGAAAGAAATCAAAACAGTTCAATCAAATTGGCCATAAAAACGTTTGGCCAATTACACGGAAATGGGAGATAAATAACTTTCAAATCAAACGAGCAGGAAGTCGCAAACACTTAAGATGAAATTGAAGGAGAGACAAACAAAATTTAGCATTTCTATGGAATTATTCAACTCGGCTCAACTTAAGAGTTCTTGAATTAAAATTTATTTTATTCGGCATTTAAGTCGGGAATTCGTTTAGTGACTCCAGGCCAGTACAAGCAAAAATAGTTCTAAAATTGAAGAAACTATCGAAGTTGTGGAAGTCACAGTATTGCAAAGATCGATATAAAAAACTCAAATTGACGAACAGCCTTTACACAGTGAGAAAAGGTGTAGAATAACACAAGCGTATTTGCTCTTTGGAATGGAGATATTATTGCGCAGATTTTAAGGCCTCGTACTTCGCAGCAAACCGATAAAACTGTTGTTATTTAATATTTTCTAAACAGGAGATATTTTAAACTCCTTCCCAAAATCTTACTGAACAATTCAAAGTGATCAATTGAGGGGTTTTAGCGCATTTCACTGGGGTTAATGCAGATCTTCAGGGAACCTTTTGAATGATCGATTAAATGAAATATCCTAATTTCGGTTGGCAACATCAACAATTATATTGCACCGATCCTCGCCCCACATGACGCATAAGTGAAAGTAAAATTAAGTAAATAAAATGATCGAATCGATGAGGCTGGAAAGGCATGATGCATCAATTCTTCCATAACAAGAAGAGCGGGAGCTGATGAGTCCTTTAAAGATTTTTCATAAAATTAAACTGTGGGAAACACCAATTGTTGAGTTCGAGAACTCTCTTTTGCAGCAGATATTTTATGCCCATTTGAAAGAAGCGCATTTTCGTCCTTAATTTTTGTCGCACTCTCCCATTAAATAGTTACTCCACATTTCATGAATTGGAGTTGGTAACTGTCTATTAAACAAAATGTGAAAGGAGTCTTGTGAAAGGAGATATTAAAAGCAAAGAACTCGATTTAGAGGAGAAGAAATATCGCGGTTCAGTTCAGCACAATTTTTGGAAAGTGAATGGTACGAATTTATCTTCTCCATTTTATATCCAGCATCTGCAATCGTTTTATCACCAACCGATCTTGTGTTGTTAACAACGTGTTCTTTTTTTTACTACCACGCACTCTTATTTTGACAAACGTTCGTGCATTTTGATCTCTACGCTACTGCAGATCGTTCTTGATTTTTTTTTAAGTATCGAATACATTCAATTTGATATGCCCACTCCCTTTCATCTTCATACTTCTGCCATTAATATTTTCAGAACTTCCTTTTTTCTCTGTGGAGATAAATATGTGCACACCCGTACGCATGTGTTTGTGTGCATGTAGTCAATCACAAGAGACTGAAATGTTTTTATAAAAAGTATAAAAAGAAACTGAGAATGTTTTTGAATCCTCGGAATACGTTCATTTCGAATAGTTGGAATACCCGCGACAGAAAGTTTATCGCCTTAGACTCAATTGTTTTAAATTTATAATTTCCTCGCTTATCCTGAAAATGCTCATCGTGGAAGCGGTTCTTCATAATTGGCCGACACGGTTTAAATGCTTTTCTTGTAGTTCTTCTCGTTTTGGTTTGCCAGCAACTTTCCAAAGTCTCCCTGAACATGATATTCGTGCCTGTAAGGAAAACAGTCTGTGCAGAGCTCTGCTAACGTTGTTAATATTCTAATCAAAAGTATCTTTCTGGCGACGTTCTGCATCATTGATTTCAGTTTCATTCGTTTAATAGATGATTTCAAACTTGAGACATTTTTGGGGAGTAGACGTCGTGATCTCCGCATCGGAATGGTTTGAAATTTAGTCGTTATTTATTTAGGGTTCAAGTAACTGCAGAAGCAGACGAGGCTTTTCGTTTGGAAAAAGAAAAGTCATCCAGAAAACATTAAATAATAATAATAAATAAAAGGGCGGAAGAGCAAATCACATAACAGCGTTAGACAATTGAAATATTTTTTCTTTTTTTTCAAAAAAGTAGCCATGCGAAAAGTGTGTGTGTGTGTGTGTGTGTGAATGTGAGCGAGAAAATTTGTCAAAGTTTGAAATGTTCCATGAGCATCCTTTGCAATCAAAATATTTACCAACTTGTCTTCAGTTTTCTATTGTGACATGAAGTACTTCAGACGAAGATTCACATACACACACACACACACACACACACACACTTTACACACTTTACAAATTCTTTTGAAATGTTTCAGAAATATCAATAACTGACAATTGATACACCAGAGAGAAAGTGTAAAACAAAAAAGTTTTTGCTTAGAGTTTCTTTTTACTTCCAACAGCCCAAAAGAATTTCGTCCCACGAAACAGCACATGGAAACAATGAACAGACAACGTCGAGGAAAATACTCTGACAAATGCTGTGACAAACAATGCGGCCAACAAGAGTACCCTTAAGAATAATAACAGACACGTTCCACATACAAACGCACTTGTTTTCTTCAAACACACACACATACTCACTCATATTGAATGAAAACACGCGTGCAGTCACTGCGGGCACAACAACAAACACATGTCGATGAATGGACAACAATTCCAATTAATTCTTATTCTCTTTTTGTGTTTGTGTGTGTTTGCTTTTTCTCTTATAGGTTTTGCTCTGGGAAAAGTGACATTTTGAGGGAGCAACAAACAATAAACAAAATAAAAATTTTAACAGCGTTTAATTGCTGTATAAATTAGAAGCATAAAAATAAAAAACAACGATTGTCCCCAGAGGCCCAAGACGGTCTTAGATACGTACACATGTTTATTTCACTACGTGTGTGTGTATGTAACCACACACATACATACATTCAAATATCAGATAGTGTAGTTCAGATTAGATAAAAGTTTTATTTGCCTTCAAGAAAAATAAATATGTATGAAAAGCCAATAAATATACACACACACACACATTATGTGTGCATACACATGAGTGTGTGTGTCTGTATCAATAACAAAGAACGAGAGTTGGAAAACAAAAAGTGAGAAATCGTATGTAATTTTTGGAATTGCTGAAGTCTGAACTGAAAGGCAGCAGCAACAACTTCATAATTAAACGCAATCAAGTTTGGACAGCGTGACTAAAGAAATGATTGATTGAATTTTCCTGATGCCTGCTTATTGACAAGAGGAAAACAATTCTTGTTCTTGTGCGATTAGACAACATCAAATCAAAAGAAGCAACAAATTATGTGTGTTGTCGAGTATGAAACAACACTCATACGCTGCCTCGCATGCTGGCTGTGCGTCAACGGAGAAGGACTTGAAAACAGAATAAAAATATGAAAACGAAAAAGTGTTCTCGGGTTGGTGGCGATAATAATTTAAGGAAAAGTTATTAAAAATGTGACACATTTTAATGGTGATTAAGACGAATTGAATTGAATTGAATTGTAAGAACGTACATTTTTATTACTTTTGCGGTTGCAGGCAGTTATTTTAATGCTTCGAGTTGATTTACACTCGCGTGTAAAGTGGAATTTTTTCAGACAAAAAACCAGACGGCAGTAAAATGGTTGTAATTTAGTGTAACTTTAGCACTTCATCACTGAATTTCTTCACATGCAAACTTCGTTTTTGCTTATTTTCTTGATTTCTTTTTTTACTTTTCAAATCACTGGATTTTACAACATTTTTTATATATCTTCCATATACATACACGTACAATACATCTACATGTGCATGTGTGTACGTAAGAATGTATGCATGTACATAAATTAATTACATTCCCCGATTCCGTTCTTGTTAACAATTATTTCTTGGCTTTTTCTACTCCTTTTTTCTATTCACACTTTAAAATGGAGTACTGGCGCACTGAATTATTTGAAATGAACTAATTTTCATTGCTGAATAATCTTTTGCACTTTTGAAATTCTTTTGTATTAATTACAATAAAAAATCTTCTTCTTCGGCACACTTTGTACACGCAACGTTTAACCAGAACGTTTTCTTCAACCCGCGGGCTCTGAGGCAACTACTAGCAGCTTGCGTATGGAGCATGTAGGATTTCACATTAACGTTGGCAGTTTTCCTTTCCTCTTCTTCCAAACAACTTTCTCAACTACAAGCGACATTCTACAAAAGCCACAGCAAATGGATGTGCTCTCCAGCAAATCTCAACAAAAACGAGCCACACGAAACGCACCCAAAAGGATGCTGGCGCACACGTTGCTCCAGCTCTCAGCGTGCGTCAGTTCTGAGAGTGGATGTTTTTATGTGGATGTTTAATGGAAACGATTATCTGCTTTCTGTTGCTCTTTATATCCTTTTACTCCATCTCAGGGAAATCTCCACTTCAGACGAAGTTGTGCTCGTATTTACGTTTGTTTCTGCAATTTTAGCATTCCGTGTGTGTATTTTTGGAGTAATTTGTCGTAGACGGTGTGTGTGTGCGTGTGTGTGTGTGCGTGTGTTTAGTTTTCTCCAACTTGTATACTTTTTGTGTAATTTAGGTTAAAAAGTATCTGATACTAACGCCCTTTTTCGAGAGGTCATTTAATTACTTCGAATAAAACAATTTGTGGAACAGCTAACGGCAGTGAAAATGTTGTACAACAAAAACCGAATTTCGGATATTTTGAATTTTCAAAAGATCATTTTACTTTGATCTGTAATAAGTCTATAATTTGCAACTCACAATTTTGCTGTCTGCAGTGAAAAGCGAAGGGAACCAGAAAAATGTATACGAATTACTCCCACAGCCGAGTTTTGTTCAGATGTTGTCTGCTCTAGAAACAGATTTCGGCAGAAGAAAACCAAAGAAAACAACACGAATCAGATGTTAAAATAGGGCGTTTTACCAATTCGAGACAAGCGAATTTGCACTGTAAATGAGAACGAAAGATTAAGCAAAACAAACAAACAAATCAAATTAAGCACAAGAGGATATTAAAAATAAAGCGACGAAAAGCAGTTGGAAAATGTTTAAGGGATTTTGGAGATTTTGCTAAATATTAATCTCTCTCTCTCTCAGCATTCTCTCACTCTCAATTTGCTTGGACAGGTTTATTTTCTTATTTCTCGTCTATAATTTACTTGAATCCTCCGAATTTCAATGAGAACACTAAATTTAATGGCAAAAAAAAAAGAAACGTTTAAAACAGAGAAACAAAAAGAGAACTCACACACACACGCCACCACATGCACAATCATGTACTGCGAGTATAAACAAAGTTGGTAAAACGAAGTATGCCTGCTTAGTTTTGTCGTTTGTTTTTTTTTTTTTTTTTTGCATGAATCCAGCTAATAATTTACATACAGGGCGTGGATGCTGTACACAAGAGTGCGAGTTGCGCTCGCAATTACAAGACGTGAACTTGTATACAGAAATAAATGAAATTCCGGCACAATTGCCAAGAAGAAGAACACAAAAGGAACAAAGAGAAAAATAGAAACAGAAACTGAAATATTATCTTTTACGGTGAAGATGCTTGTACGTCATTTAAATAGAGTTCCTTTAAAGCTGCACACACACGCACACACACACACACAGAGAACTCGATTCTGTAGTGTGTGCAGGCAGTGCTTGGCTTTCTTAGTGTAGGTTCAGTTTCGACGTTCCAGCGATGCTCGTGTGTTTGTACTTCAAGTTTGTTTATATCAAAACTGTCGGTTTGTTTGTGTGCTTTATCTTCTTGTGATGAACTCTTTTGAATTGAATTCACTTCATTCCATTTCATATGAATGAATTTCTTTATGTTGGTGCGTGTTTAATTCTCTTATGCTCGTGCATTTGTATTTTATGTACGTGTGCCCAGTGATTATTTTGTTGCCAGCGTGTCTGACATCACATCTGAGCTTCCAACGTTAACAGAGACATTCTGAAGAAAATTTATCAAATTTTCGGTTCGCTGTTTGCTCATATTTTCTGAAAAACTAAGAAATTAACGCTTCAATGGGGTACAAATAATCGCAAAGACATTTGATGTCTGTAACGATATTCTCCACATTATCAGAACTATTTTTTTCTTAATGTCTCATGACCTTTCCCGCCTTTCCTTTCATCTTAATATAAATTTTGAGAAGCTTAAGAGCACCTCTGGCCCGAGCAACCGTGTTTGCATACTTCACATGTTCTATTTTATGACCGGATGTGTAAAGTTTCAAAAATATCGAAAACTATTATTTTTCTTTTGGTATTTTTCTTGTACCAACAGAGATGGGGGTGACCCTTACAAATGCGCCGGAACTGGGAAAGGGGGAAGGAGGCGATAGTGGTTAGCGGACAGTTGAAGACGGGTTAGGGGATAGAGAATTTCGTTGTAGCTGTTTTTACTTATTTACTTCGTACCGACGAAGGAGGCTGATGTATTCTGCTCTTTTAGTACATCAGGGTGACAATCGATGTCGGTAATGATTAGTGACCAGTGACCAGTACTATGCCTTCGTCATTGAGGCAAGCCGACAGCAGTTAACACAGTCCTACGCTAGCTCGGATCTCATAGTCATAACAGAGTGTAGAGTCGAACTTGGAACGGCAGTCTTGTGTTACCCAATTCTGACAACTATTTGTGAGAAGTGAAACAATAATGTTAAGATGTTTTGGAAATGTTGTATGAGTTTTTCCCAAATTTGATCCAAGAAAGAGTTCGTCCTTTTCATTAAATAGCACATCATTTTCAATATCGGATACGAATTTTTCTTATTATGCCGACCTTCGACTCGGCAGCAGCATCAAAAGTTCGCTGGGTGGACTGAATAAAAATATTTGTACGGGCTCAACTAACGAGTGGAGTTGAGTACACAAATAGACATGCGAAAGTATGTGTACGTACTCGTACTACCACATGTAATAAACTCTGATGAAGATGTTCATTAAAACGTCGTAAGTACAATCAAAAAGATTACACAAAAAGCTTTTCCTAAAAAGTTTTTTTCTTGTCCTTTTTTTTGTCTGGGCTAAATAAGTTTCTGTTAATTAAGTACCTGTTTCCTCCCAATTTGACAGCTTGATCATTGTGGTAGGGAGAACACACATACACACTGTTCATCACGTACGGGTTTTTCAATTCAAGAGTTTCAATATTCAGTGCACAGAAAGAAACATCCAGTCGGCCCAGTGAATGTTCAGATGCTTAGATGCAAAATACAATTGATTGTGTCCTGGTCTTATACGAGAGTGCACGAGAGCTGTACTTATACCGCAGTGACAGCATTTAGAACTGCAGAAATCTTCCACACACAAGCCCGCTACCGAATGTGGTACCAGCGAATCAAAATGTTATAGCAACACCGGAAGTATCCGGCGACAACTTCATTTTCGAGCGATATTATATTTAGCAACTTTCTGTCTGTCATTATCTCCGCCTCTCCTGGCTCGAAATGTTTTATGTGTCTCTGTGTGTGTGCGAGAGTGCTTTTTTTTACAAGACTAAATAAATCGTTGAACACATTAACCACAGTTTTTCTCTGCGTGCACACACACAGAAAAGTAGTAAATCTATGACTACTTTGAGGCAGGGAAATTTATGGGATCGTTTGGCGCGTAAAAATCTATTCACAAATTCAGTGAATTTATGCTCTCACGTGCGTCAGCCTGCGTCGCATACAAAACGTACAACAACAGTTTCATTAATTATGCAACAGTTCTCACACACGTTACGAAATCTTTATGAATACAATTAGAATTAGATTAAAAGGCAGCAGCAACGTTCGACAATCGAAATGTTTTTTTTATTTTTTTTCTTGTTAATTTAAATAAATGTTGCAACTACTGTTGCCACCACATTCAGCGTGGCACATTTGTGCAATCATCTTGAACTTATCGGAATGGAAAATATTTAGAGGTTAACTGTGAATTGTGTTTAACATTCAAGGAAGAATGTCACAAAACAGAAACAACGACATGATATCATAATCAAAAAACCAATAAACTTCTTCGAAAATAAAGAATAAAAAAGCTAAAACGAACTCATTTGCATCTGGAGTGTGAGGAATTGTTTGTTGTTGGAATGTGAATGTGTTTGCATGCAAATTGTATATCGATGTGCCATGCACACGTACCTCGAAGTGCATGTCGATGCATGCACTTGTTTCAAATTCTACTCTTCATTCACGTTCGCTGCTTTAAGCACGAGTTTGTTTCTAAATTATAATCCAATTCATTTCGAAATAGTACAACGACAGGTCTTTGTGGATAAGTATGGGCGCTTCAAAGGATATTAACATGAATCGATCGATCCCGACAGGCCAAATATACCAAAAATAGCCACTCAGTTTTTGCCATCAAAACCAGTTAAGAAGGAGAATTTTCAAATTATTACCGTTTCTGGTACTGAACGGTCATTTACCAAAATACCCCTCCATGACTTCTACTATTTGATAGCAAACAATATTACAAAATTTTATTCCGAGGGGCATTCATTTAATGACGTTAAACAAATCTCTTTTTACGAATAATTTTTATTGATATCTCTCTCGCTCTGAAAATTGCGAAAGAACAATTAGATCCAACTAAATGTTGGTCGCCACTTGTGTCAATATTATAGATCCGCTTCAAAACACAAACATGATGATCAGTTTTGTGCGATTTCTTAATATTTCCTACATGAAAATTCCTTAAACTGGTAAACAGTTGAATTGTTCTTGCGTTTCGGAAAACGGAACATCACATTCTTCAGTTAAACGGGCATGTCGGCAGTATTTTATATGGATTTACGTCTCGTTCAAATAAAAGCACTCACATTCACATTCATTTCTACTTGTTTATCTTCAACTTCACTATTCTTGAAGCCAAACCTGAACTTTTACATGATCAGAAGCTTTTGAAAATAAAATTGCACGTTTACAATGAGTGTCTTTCATCTTGTTTTATCTCTGTTTGAGTACAAAACTTTTCTTTTCTCTTCTTTTCTTTCTTGATAATTTTAATACTTTAATGAAGCATTAACAATAGCACCAGCACACAAGCAATGAAACCACCTGAGCCTTCTGGTTGCATTTAACATGCATACAGAGACTGACTGCTTGCTCTACTGTTGTTAACCGCACACACACACACACACACACACACACACACTCACACACACAGCCAGTCATATTGTTTGTCATGTGCTTTAAGGAAATTATAGTTTTAAGTACGAATGAATATGTTGTTCGTGTGTGCGATGTTTAAAATAACAGCAAAACAACAACAAGAACAACAACAACAAAACACGATAGAATTAACAGGCTTTGCATGAAATGGAAAGTATAATAAAAGCACACAAACACACACACAAGCACACATACATACACACTCTCATGTTTTCGTTCTTGTGTATTTTACCCTGTAAACACTTTCTGTTTTGGAGGTCAACAAGAGTGCAAACACAGTGGCTGCTGCGGCGCTGAAGCGGGAAAGTTTTTGCTTTAACTGCAATCAAACTTCCAAATAACGACTACCGATAGACAACTAATTTTAAGTGTCAATTTATTTTTAATAAAAATAAATGGAAAACCACTAAGAGCGAAGTTGCTGTTAATGTTAAATAAAATTATTAGCAACGAAATAGTGTCGCATCTCGAATGGTCACGAAAATAAACTCTCATTGACAAATTAATTAAAAGCATTTTAGAACAATTACAGTTGTTCATACCAGAGCGTGGCAGAGGAATACCTGAATAATAATTATTCAATGCAATTTATCTCTAAGAGTTCTTGACACTTTTTATGAGTTAATTAGTGTTGGCAAAACGTTATATTTGCTGCTGGTTAAGTGTTTCAATATGACTGCATTTTATAAAATTTATTACTTTCGAAGATGTTTTAAGGCCTGCCATGCTCTTGTGTGTGATTCCCAAATACTATTCCAAAATATGGGCAAAAGCTAAGAATTATAAGTTTAATTTGGAATTCGAGCCAGTGGCATGCAGACATATTTAACGGACACAATAACTGTTAATAATAATTGTCCTGCAGGTTCCGATCAACATTTTTCAAGGAGTCTCATTTTTTAGCTCATATTCTTGATATTCAGTACAAAATTAAGTTGTATGGCTTTAGAAACACTACCTGCAATAATAAAGAATCCAAATTACTTGTTAAAATAGAAAAAGAATCCTATTAAAAAGTGAGATCCTCATCAAGGACTTTGTCAGGCAAATATATCGGCCAAGTTTTTGTATTATGCAACAGCATCATCAACAGCAGTCACTGTGCAGCCCAACAAGTATCTGTTGCCAATTCGCAAACTATACAAAAGCAACCAGCACGAGTTTTCTTTCAATACTAGAATTTGTCACACATCAAAAGAAACTTTTCCAGCGAAAGGGGCTCCGAAACACATCACAGAAAAAAGAAGAGAAGTGGAAGAAGCACTTCAACGCACTCCTATTGAAAGTGCAGAACTGCAAACCGAAATACGCGAATTACTTTCCTGACTCGATTGATCAAGCAGAGTTGCAAGGAAATTTGTACAGAAACAGAAGCTGAAGACGGCAGTTTCCGGAATTAGATTCGCCAAAATACACGTTTCCATTGAAATGTTTCTGCTTTTGCAACTATTGACCAAAAATATTGGATTTCTGTAGAAGCTGGAATGGCATACAGGCAAGTTAATGTGTGTGCATGTCAGTGTGTGTTTATGTGTGTGAATGTGCGTACGTGTATTTGCAAAGAACCCCTTTGAAGTAAAAGGACACGGCGAAACTGATGACTGCTGTGTTGTATTTTTTTCTCTTTTGTTGTTGTTGTGGTTGGTTAGTAAGTTGGTTGGCATGCTTTTGCTTGCACAAAGCGTTGCCGGTCTTGAAATTTCAGAAATTTTCATTCCGATGTTGAGATTTACACTTGAAATTGCACGAAAATCGGTTGATAAAATAAGCTAGAAGGGAAGCACACCCAAGTGACAGTTTTCGCATCAACCACAATTATTTTGCCATTTTTGGCAACACTCTCGCCCCACCAACAACATGCATGCAGCTTTTGTGCTCTGAAAAGTATGCAATGCTTTTGGTTTTTGTATGTTTTCCATTGCCCGCAGCGCCACTTAACATTGTTTCACTGGTATGTGTGCATAGCTCTGTAACTGCGTGTGTGTGTGTGTGTGTGTGAGTAAGTGTTTATGCATTTCGTGTTCTATATGATCACCAGCGTATTTTTATGTGTTAAGGCCAGCAAAACAGAAGAGTAGAAAATATTTTAGAAAAATGCAGGTCGTGTTTAAATATTTAATGCACCTCCATCGCAATTGTTTAATAGATAAAATGTGCATTAAATTTTGTAAGGATGAGAGCAGCAGAGCAGCGAAAAGTATTACAGGCACTTGCCAACTGGTTACCACAAAGTGATTAATACTAAATGCCCTCTGCTGTTCGATTTGGAGAAACAAGACCTGCTCATTAGGAACAGCAGCACTCAACAAGAACCATTAAACTTTCGTTTAAGACAAACGTTTGTTTAAAACTAATTTTGCAAACAATAAGAAGATGCTTTTCAACTCATCACATGTTCCACTGGATGTCTTTATCTCTGCTGAAAGCAACAACAAGTGACTTGTTTTCAGTAAAAATTCTAGTTGCACTCCTCATTCACTCACGCTCAGGAGTTACAGTTGAAAGGACAACGATGCTGGCTGGCTGGAAAGTAACAAACCCCGATGATGCGAGCCGATATACGCTGCAATTTGAAAGCACGTTTTCAAAGGAATTAGGTCCTCCCTGGATTAGATTTCCATTTTACGTTCGCCTTAAATGAATAGCCGTCATAATGAAACTAAACCAGTAATAAAAATAAATTTAAAAGATGCTGAGCACAGCCCATCTGCATTTTTGTATACGACCACCGATCATTCGCTGGGTTTGTTAAATGTGATGACAGATTCTTTATTCATAAAAATTTTATGAGGAGTTTGTGTGAGAGAATGGTTTTAGGTCTACTCTGATGTTAATACCAACTAAATCCCTGAGTCCCTACTTGACTATTTTCATGGATTTGCCTTTATAGTCAAGTCTACGCGAACAGAATCGTTGGTAATCCAAAATAATCTATTGAAATTCTTACAATGAAAGTTAGACTCTTCATATCCTTTTAACAAACTTTACAAAAGTAATGAAACACTCTATTTTATTAAAGTTCGCAAGAAGGCAGCAGGAAATAGTTGGGAGAATAATTATAAAAATGGCTCAGCCATTCAAGGTTGGACTATTCACTTTATTTACTGCGTTCACATTTTCTTTTGTTGTTCAACAGCATCTTTCACTCCATAGAAAGTGGAAACCAGAAAAAAGATTGGCTTAAATGCATAAACGGCAAAAAATGTGCCATGAATGAACGTCTTCACATGAACTATTCTTGCCCAGGACACCAACATGACGTGCACACACCCACTGGCATGAGAATAAAAAATAGTTTCTTGTATTAGCATTAAGTATTGGTGTTGTTGGTGTGTTGTTGTTGTTCTGTTGTTGCTGTTTTCGTGCTACTGATATTTGCCTCCAACCAGTTACATGGCTGGTTAAGCTTTTCAATGAAGTTCCTGCCCACAGAAGTGGTCGAAGAGAAAAAATAAAAATGAAAATAAAATAAACAAACGAAAACAAATTTCGTAGCACATCATCTACCAAAAATTTCTACAAGCACCAGTCGACGAGTAATTTATTTTCTCATCATTACATACACACACACACCCACATACACACATATTTTGTGTGTATCTATTTAAAGTTATTAACAGCAGTCTCTTCCAGACTTTAATCCCTTCGTTGCTCTTCACCATTTTGACTACCTGTTTTTTCTTGTTTTTTTTATTGCATCTGCAACCTCAACTACTAAATATTGGAAAATAAGAGATATTCAACAGCTGCAACTGATGAAGCGAAAATCTTGTTGGAAATTGTCTGCCTAATAAATTATTGGCAACACCAGCAGCAGGTCCCAAAGCCGCTCTTAAATCTTTCCTTGGCTCAGTGTTTTTCTGAAATCTTTTTCTGGCTTCAATGAAGCGATTAAATTTTTCACTATGAAATCGAAAATGTTGCCGCATCATATTGAAATCTTCTGAATAAAATTCAGGAGACTAAATGAAATTGTTTATTCTTCGCCAATTATTTCAAGCAAATTTGAGTGAAAGACAATGAACGAAGATATGAAGAATTAATTTTTTTTTCAAGGGAACGATACGAAATTCATGAACATTTTTGCTCGACACTGAATGAGAATGATGGACTGAGACTCACGATGCCGTCTTCGTTATTGACAAGAAGCAGAACAGCAAAAACCTTTTGCACAAACACACACACACACACAAAAAGGAAATAACCGAATAGTGCGAGAGAGGGAGATAGAAGTAGAGATCTACTTTAAAATTAATGACTTTGTAAATTAATGATAAGTCAAGTTAATCGTTTGCTGGCTGTAAGCCCTGGTGTTTACTCGTCATCATTTTCATTGTCATCATCCCTTCCTTCCTTCCTTCCTTCCGCCCCCTCCTTTGCAGGACACAATAAAATATATCTTAATACAATCGTAATTCGATTTAAACAGAGATTTCCAAACAACTTCCCCGATGTAGACGTAAAACCGCAATCGAAATTTCACACAAAGAAAACAATTTAACAAATTACGGCGAAGAAGCACTCTGAAATAATGCCGTTGCAACATTAACATCAACGTTGCTTTAACTGCTTAACTTTTTATCGCCTCCACACACACACACACACACACATCCAAACATACACACAGTCAGCCACGTTACACCGAAAGACAGTCAGCACAGAGCAGCATAAGAATGTGGATTTACCCAACAAACACGCACTTCACAAATTATTTTAAATTGATTTTATTTCTTTTCAGCACTTTTGCGGTTGTTCTTCTTCCTCCTGCTGTTCGCGACAAGTGTAGTGTGATTCGCTTGCAGCTCTTGGTTTTTTATTCGCACAACACTTTTCGCGAATTGTCGGACTTCTTTTTCGCAGCAGAATTGAATTCGTGCCAAGTTTTCAAATCATCATAATTTTTGCTAATTTCATGCCGATTTCCTTTCAATTTCTTTTCCAAATATTGAAAAGTTTTAGTCTTGTTGGAGATGAAGTTCTTGTTTTGAGTTGCTGCTGTTCTCAATCAACATTTCAATTTTAAAATCTTTTTATTTTTGTCTTCATTTTATCTGAGCACTCAGCCCTTTTACAGCTTTACCTATTAAGGAGTGTATTTCTGATTTAGCAGGCAGTGCCTGTGATAAGGTTCACACATTTTGCACGTCTCCCATAAAACTAAAATTGGCCGAACTACTTTTCCATCCCGATAGTTGGGCAGTATTTTACATTCGTGCTATTTATGACAATAAGAATTATTGTTAAGAAACAAAAGCACAAAATGCATTAAAATAAACTCTTAATTTCAACGCCGTGTTGCAGAGCAACAGATTTAAAAACACACATAAACAACCTGCCGTGTATTGACTCTGCAGGCGGACAAATGCACTGCAAAGTTGTTGTTAAAATGCACACTGTGGCCGTTGCAGGCAAGAAAGAAAACGAACAATAAAATAAATTTTACTTCACAACACTCTTAATTAAGGTTTTCTCAATTGACCATAAAAAAATAAGTTAATTTAAATACTCGAGCGTTACAAATAACAAAAATAATGACACAAAAGAAAAAATTGTGCAGGGGCATTTCCATACAATTCGAGCGAAAATTTCGATCGAAATCGAATGGCGTAATACGCCCCCTGGACTGCTAATAAAAAAATTTTGTACTCTCGAGTTAAGAACAACATCTACTTGACTTTGTTTCAAAAAGTTGTAGCCCGCTAATATATTTAAGCGATTTTCTTCAATCGATCGTTTGAAGGTCGGGTTTTACGTAAATAATAGTTTTATTGAAGCGGTTTTTAAAACTGAAATCAGCCAGCAACGTTTTAAACTTTAACGTTTTGGCTTATCAAGCACGTTTATTATTTATTTATCGATTATCGATCAGCAACTTGAGTTTGAAGAATTACTACAGATAGAAATTCCACTTATTTGGTGTTATCAAGAAGACGAATTCGTACAGACTCTACATTGACACGATCAAAATGCTTGACAAGCGTTTCTGCTGCTTGAGTGAAAGCTTCTTGATCGCTGTTCCACCGGCGGCTCTCGACTGAATGTATGAAGAATTCAGGTACGGCGTGTCATTCACGAGCTTGTCAGTGGGTATTTAGATCGTGTCTAGACTTTTTCAGATCTTCTAAATCTTCTTGCGAGATCATAATCTGATTATATGAGAGATAACATGATTGGTCTTAGCCACACTAAATTTCAAAGGAAAAATCTTTCTTTTCCGATTGTCTGGAAAATGATTTAGAAGTCAAACAGTTTGACTCTACTCCCGAAATAGACTGGACTGTTCCGGTTCTTCGTTTTGCCGATTTTATAAACGGCAACGAAATTGCTGGTGTTTTAAGCCCTTCATTTTATTGACCACAAAATATTTCTTTTCATGAGCATTTTTATCTCTTAAGCGGTTGGGTTTCCTTTTAATTTTGTGCCAACGAAGACGAAGTCATAACGAAATGCGAGTCCGGTCAACTGTAATTTTCGTTTCTCATGCAGTTGCCATCCGTTCTGAATCTTTCAAAAATTTCTGTCCAATTAAAAGTATTTGTTTGTTAAAACTCTACGAGACGTCCTTTGACAAGTTGTGCTCAGCATGGAGAAGCATTTTGCTGCTCCTCAAGCAGTTGGTCTCATGCCATTTTTCTTCGTCAAACTTTTGGTTAATCACTTCTTTCGTGGGTTCTACGACCATGATGCAGCTCTCTAACGGCTGTCAATGTGAAAGGAATTGTACTGCTTCAGTTCAGTTCCCTACGACACACATCTTTGGCCCAAAAGTAGACAATAAAAGACTAGTAAGACTACGATTCAAACCTCAACCATAACCAACAGGCGATTAAAAGATAACAAACAACCCCTTCATTCACCAGATGTCACACAGTCGCAGGTAGAAGAAGTGTCATACTTTTCATTTCCCTCTTTTGTATTAAATAATAATGATTTTTATTGTAACAAGAGCAGTTTAGATTTTTGGTTGGCTCTGCAACACAAAGAACTAAAGCCCAAAGGCAGAGATTTCGAATTTCAAATTGGCATTTTGTATTGTTGTAACAACAATAACATCACATGTCGGGTGTGGGTTGCGACAAATTAACAAAAAGCTTCGACATGATTTTTTCTTCAACTCAACAGGATAATGAAACCCTTCATTTCATGTGTATGTGTGTTGAGCCATTTAATAGATGAAAATGACTTGTATAATTTTGCCTTTTTGTTTGCTGTACTTTGTTGGTGTTCTTGGGAATGACTTTTTTGTTTTGTTTTGTTTTTTAATTGTTTTGTTGAAGTAAAAGTTGTTTAAACTTTTAATTTTTACGATTTCCCTGAAAGGATTGATTTTCGTTTAATATTTCAACTTGAAGAGGAACGAAATATAAAAACAAACACATGGTTTTGACTCAAATGAACGTTTTGTTCGTAATGAAGACTTAATCGACAACGTGTTTAAGTGAAAATACTTTGTATTACAGATTATTTCCGGTCTGCAGTTACACCTTTTTTCTGCCAAGTGAACAGCTCGGTTGTTTTAAAAGTGGCTTAAAATTCATCCAAATGATTTGATTAATTACTTGACTTTTCACTTTTTATTTTGAGGCCAATTCGTTTTGGAAACCCACACAAGATTAAATGTAATCCTGCTACTTTTAAGGATCTAACGAAGACAACTTCAAAACAAAAGGTTTGTTTAATTACACAACAGCCAACAAACATTTCAAACAAACCGTAAATGTTTTTCGAATAAAATTAACTTTGGGTTTCTGCTAAATTAAAAAAGCAGTATCCAAAAAAATTATGTATACTTTTCTTTTTTGTAACAAGCAAATTTATATTTTAGTACCAGAACGCTCGACTTAGAGACGTTGTATTAGATAATTTAAAAAATTTTTATTGTTACCTGGTGTTTATTATAGTTTTACTTTTCCTTGGAATGTTCATCCTTCTGAATGAAAAACGTGTAGCGAACGTAACCCCATAAATTTCAATTGAATTTAGAAATAAGTTGTTCGATAGAAATTCTTAGATTTTTACTTTAATGAAAAAATAATTTGTATGTGAAGGAAATTTCCTCGAAAAAAAATCTGTATATTAAAAAAAAAATTAAGAAACTCAAACCCAACAACTTTATATCTATTGAACAGTTTTGGAATATGAAATTTAAGTTTTTGTAAGATCAAAGCATTTTTATTCGGAAAAATTTCTCACTCAGACGAACTATTTTATATGTATTTTTATATT
The DNA here is from genome assembly GCA_963675445.1 of Linnaemya vulpina. Taxonomy (NCBI): domain Eukaryota; kingdom Metazoa; phylum Arthropoda; class Insecta; order Diptera; family Tachinidae; genus Linnaemya; species Linnaemya vulpina. Next base: position 117,177,431 of record OY776277.1, on the reverse strand, counting down.
GAATTAATTTGTTTAAACAACACCAGCATGGGAACTTTTCTTTCAAATACATTCACACGAAGACTGTTTTCTATAATTACAGCAGTTAATGTTGTAAATAAATATATTTTGTCTCTCTGTTTAATTTGAAATTTATTGTTTTGCCTTAAAAAAAATAATATATCTTTATTAAAAATGCGATATTAAAATATGTAGTCTGTTCCCCAGTGTAATTAATAAATAAGTGCACAAACATGTCCTTAATATTACTTTGAGCCCAGCCACTGCTGAACAAAATACATTTATCGTGCTTAAGACGCACGAATAGAATTTTTAAAAATTCAATGAATATTAAAACTAAAATTCTAACAAAAATATCAGCAGAGTTCAGTTGTAGTATGAAATAATTCCCTCAACAAGACACATTTTCGTGCAACATTCCCCGTGTGCTAGAAAGAGACAGAACATGCAGGGATTAATGTCTTTTACATCCAAGACTATTTTGCACTTTTCACTACTTAAACTGCTATTAAAAACTGCATTTATCTGCATGAAGAAAACCAGTTTGATATTATTGTATGAGTTCATTTTATAAGGAATATATCGTACAAGTGTGTGTGTGTGTGTGTGCAGCAGTGTGTGTGCAGGATGTTTGAATATGTTTAATATGAGATATTTCATTGACATCGACAATAAGTTGTTTAGTGCTCAACGTAATCTCTGAGAACACCCATACTAACACATGTTTGATTACACATACATGCACACATATACACACAAAGGGTGACCCAATGTGAACGAAATAATTCTAATATATTTGGAGAATATTTTAATTAAAATCTTGAAAATTTATGTCTCGGGAATGGTGGCCACGATCAACTTCTGACACTTCAGTTTCGCCATATTCATTTTTATTGGACTGTTCTCGCTCCAAGACATTGGAACATTATTCGCAGATGGTGTTCCACGGCTGGGAGTAAACAACGTTTCATTATTTTTCAATACTGAATATGAACAGCGCACTTTAAAAAAAAAGTATGCCAATTATTTTCTCCGACGCACCAAACAGTGCACTTGAACGGATGCACTTGTCGCAGTCCTGTTTTTCCCGAAGTCCATATCCGGCTTATTTGCCTTTTGGCGAAACCATTTAACTCACGGCTCGCAATCAACTCCAACTGTATTCTCTTCCACTGTTCCTTGCAAAAAAAATTATAATATTAACAGATTAATAGGGAAATCGTTTTTGGGCCACCCTGTACATGCACGAAAGCTGTGGGTTAAATACAGCAGCTTAGACGTCTTATAAAAATATTACTCCTTAGCTCCTTCCTTTATTCCTTCCTCTATGCCTTCCTTTATTCATGTTCTTATCGTCATGGCGTCTTCACTAAAATAACATGTACAGATTTCCTACTCCAGCATTCATATTCATGAAGTATGACATTTGAAAACACTGTCGGCATCATGGACTGAAAAGAATATCCTCTCCTTCAGCCGAACACACACACACACACGCACACACTCACAAATACTCGGATTAGTTTATTAAGCATCATAATGAAAAAAAGCAGCTGCGAAGAATAACATTCAGAAAGAAATTCTCGTTACACTGCGAATATTGAGGAACACACGCGTGCATGCTTCAGTTCACACTCGGGTATTTAGAAGAGCGCCTCGACAGATTTGCTACAAAAGAATAATATTTATAATAAACAGAAAGTAAAACACAATTTAAAAGCGACAATAATGAGTTTAAAAATATTTCTAATCCTTCTTTTGTTTGGCGGGATTTAATCAGGGTTTTTGTTTCCATTAAAACGTACTTGCGAATGAAGTGTTTGTTGCCTCTGCGAACAGTTGCCACTCGCATTTGAAATGTGTGGCGCGCACACGAATGGGGCAGATGTGTGGGTGACGAAATACATACCAACAATTATTTAAATTTTCCTAAAACGAGATTTATCTGACACAAAACTAAACTTAAATGAATTTTTATTTCTACACAAAATACTCGGGCAAAGTGCCGCATTCATGGAAACCAAATTGTTCGGATGTGACATGTGGCTGACAGCAATCAGAGAACATTTTCTCTCACTCATCACCAGATTGAAATTTCAAAAGCAGAGAAGCGATCAAAGAAAACACAGAAAATATTATTTTAAAGGGGGAGACCTAAAAAGTCAGTCCTACAAACACCCCGCGGGGCAATACCGGAGTTTCTAAGTGACTAATCAGTTGGTAACAAATTCTGATGCAGCTGTTAAGCAGGTTTGCTGAGCTCAAGTCAGAAGTTTGGATTTTGTACCTTTTACGTAGATCCCAGAGCATAGTTCCAAGATTATCGATAATTAAATCCAATCAATTTCACGCCGATAGATTTGAATAAATAAAAAATTAATCCTTAAAGAGAACTCTGATTGTGTGGGTTCTCTTTTACGGTTTAAGAGATATTCGACAAAAAAAAATCGGTTGGATTTTTTTCTTAGTAGGCCCACTGTCGTGTTGATAGGAGAGACAAATCAAAGCGCATAATGTGAAACTTTATTTTGGAGTCCAAAAATTTTTTAAAGAAGCTGCTCTCAGTCACACACTTTTTCACAAACACCAGGAAATGCTGAGTGCTTTCAAATTTTAACTTCAACTGTTGCTAAATTTTTACTCAGTATAGCTTTCTTAATTTTGGTTTTATATTTAAAAAAAACAGTGCCCAAAGGCGGGAAAGACAGTTGAAATTTTTATAGTTTTAGCCTAATATATACCCGCAGAACCAAATCAGGCAATTATGCTCCGTTCAATTTTATAACAATCGAATCAACACCGTCTACAAACTGCTGAATTGTTTTTATGTTGTTTACTTCCCCTGAGCGCTGAGAATGTAAGAAACGAACGGCTTTCGAAATATTAATTATACGCCATCCCCACAGAAATCAGTTCAGGCATTATCTGCTAACCCTTTTCAACGTTGCTCTGCAGGCGTATGATTGATGTTAAAAATGTAGGGCTATAAAATACTCATACGCCTGCATAGTTTTAAGATAGACAACTTCGGCTTATGATGGAACATGTTTCTATAGAACTTCTAGAAACTGCTTGCAGAATGTTATGGAACTTAAAAATCCTTAACAGCAGGCTACCACTGAGCGAGTTGCACTATGCAGCAAGTAAATCCTTCTAGAGGCAAAAGTGCTTCCCCTAGTTTTAGAAAAATTGCCCTTAAGCCCCGGATAATATTTTAAGAGTCAAGAAAACACCTTCGAAAGTCACAGAGCTGTTCAAATATTTTTCTCACTTTGAGAACTGCGACCAAAAAACTATTTTCGTTTTCTATTATCAGTTTTTAATTTTGTAACCGTTTCCCTTATTTCAAAACTTTGAACGGAGTTACATAGAGGATAAACAAGGCTTTAAAATAATACATGAACTATTTCCAACAAATGACACGATAAAAACTTATAGCCTATGAAACGTATTTTTTTTTTTAATTTTTGACTTGTTCCCCAATATATTAGAAGCACTTATTCCAAGCCTACTTTTCCATAATTTTGTTTTAAACCACGTAAAATACTAATTCATTTGAAGCCTTAATTGTTAAGATCGGACAAGAACTGTTGGTGCTATAATTTTTTTCTCGATTCAGTTCATGTGAGACAATTTTAAATTTTATACGCCTATAATAAAGAGTAATATTTTTTTCATTTATAAAATACAGTAGCGTCGTACGATAATCCACAAGAGGCTACTCCTGCATGTATTAGATTTAAAATAGAAAAAACATAAAAACATTTTGTACAGATTTTTGGGAATTTTCGTTTTTTAAATCTCTTTAATTTTAATTATATGCTGATTCTTTTTTCCCAAAGTCTTACTAAAAATTCAAAGCGATCAATCGAGCATTTCTTCCATAAATATCGCAGCACTTTTTCACTTGTAAAACTCGAGGAATTCTCAATGCGAAAGCTCGCAGAGTAGAACTGAAGCTTTCCTTAATCAGCGTTTACGGTTCGAATAAAATTATAATTATGGATTCAATTAATTAACTTTCGATATTGAAACAAAAAACAACATCGAATCGACACGCGGACAAACATGTTGCAAAAAAGAATTTCATTGCAAAATAACAAATTCAAAACGAAATCAATTCTGAAACTCTTTAATTGCTTCAGATCCCACACCACAAGTGGGAGTGCGCATCGTAAACTTTTCACGCCTTTTTCTGTTGGGGAAGAAAAGCTAAACATGCGAAACACTTTTACTGCCAAACAAGAGTTGGCATTAATTATTTAAAATGTTCTTCTTTTCTCCTCTTATTTTCATTTGCCTCTATCTCCTTCTGTGATGACACTGATTTTAATGTATGACTCCCAAAAGAGCTGACCCAAAATTTTCCAAACACTTTCTTTGGCTTGTCTCTGAACTGAACATTTAACACCTTCGCCATGATAAATAGTTAAGTGCAGGTTTACGTGAGTGTGACTGTTTGATGTCCATACTTTCGTTTACAACATGTCCGGCTATTGTGTGTTGTTTGTGTGTATGTGTGTGTGAGTGAGTGAGTGAGTGTGTTTAGACAGCAGCAATAATACTTGAATGGTCCGTCGGACGGGTTTAAAACGCAAAATACGAGAAACGTTTCTTGTTTTTCCAGTTTTTATTTCATTTCATGTTCGTTTGCTCACAAAACGACCACAGTGCATCGTAAAAAAGGGTTCAATTGTTGTTCTTGTTTTAGACTGGGAATTTAATATGAGAACAGCAGCTTTCGAATATAAATTAAACAGAAAAAGGTACACTTTAACAGTTCAATCTAAAGGATTTACAGAAATAGAACATCATGAGATGAAATTGAAAAGAAAAACGCATGAAAGGACTTTGTTCCAGCGTCGGCTTAAATACATGTGGGCGTATAAGTGAATGAGTGTGCAGGTGTGTGTGATTGCACATTTAATTTCCTTTAAATAAATCCAGTATCGTTTATTTATGAGTGCCTGAGAATGTGTTTTGTTTTACTGGATTGATTATTATCACTTCAGTATTTGCAACTCTTATCCTGTCGTTTTCCAATCAAAATAATCCCACAGACTCCTTCTGGCTTCCTTTGTAAATCACCTGAAAGTATTTGCCAATTAATACGTTCATGTTCGAATTATTTGTGCTATTTTAAACTCAATTAAGATTTATCCGTCATTTTTTTGCGTGTTATCATCAGAAAGACATGATAGACATTGAAACTCGCAAGTGAAGGTCAGCATCAATTTAGTTGTCGAACAGCAGAGCAGAATGGTAGTTTTCAAAAGACGCCACGCTTTTTTGCTTATCACCTCTTGTTGTGTCTCAGTTGAACGCGATAACAGAAAGTTTAATTAAGTTGTTGCATGTTGTTCCTCACAAAGGAAGTGGGTCCTAAATAATTGGCGTTTCTAATTTTGTAGCACAAGCATTCAAAAGTTTCTGTGTAATTTTACAAGGAGTTAAAAAGTGTAAAAACGAACGAATGCAATTTCGGAATGATGCAACCGAATTTATTTATTATTTCGAATAAAAAAAAATATGCTCCAATTTCAATGAAGGAAAAGTATTTTAAGGACGTCTGGAGTTCCGTTTCGATTTGGAGTAACCTGCACTTGGGCGTTTGTGCATGTCCTCGCATGTAGGGACTCATGTTGACATAAATATCCTTTGAAAGTGCTAGTGCGAGTGCGAGTGCGTTTGTTAAGCGTAAGTCTTTTGTTTTCAAATATTCGTTGCATTTCGTTTATGTGTATCAACAAGATTTCCTTCTCTCCGTTCGCATTGTGACTGTTAAAAGTCTCAACTTGTTTCGAGTGTTTAAAATCTTTTGCTGCTTTCCAAGTGTTTCATTTGTAGCTGCTCCTATTGACGTTAGTAGTCAAAAGAAACACAAGCCGTCTATTTGCTGCAAGCGTGTAATAAGTCGATAAAATGGTTTTACAGAAAATGCCATTTATTTAAGACTGGTCACTCTATCGCTCAACAGGTGAGTGCTCTTGGAAATTTTATAAAACTTTTAAAAAAGATGAAACACAATATTTTACAATTATGACTGGACTATGAAGATGATTTTGCTGCAAATGATCGATGTTGTTCGACGTTTATGGAAAAAATTATCCATCAATTTGTCTGCTGTCTGGAACACCCGACTTTTTGTTTATTTGAAAATATAAAACGCTGATGACAAATTTCGGATATAAAATTTTCAATTGCAGCAATTTGTCTACAGAAAGTGTTTGCAATTATGTTCATCACACAAACAAGTTTGTTGTCTTTGTTTTTCTACTCTCATGTTCTAGCCGTAGTGAACACACACACACACACACTGGCACACATGCCCTCATCTTTGAGTTTTTACTTCAACGTGCCTGTCATTTGCGGTCTTTATGTTGTTTGTTGTTCCGTTAAGCTTCTTTCCTACTTGTCGATATTTCACTAGCAAAATATATCTCTTACACATACACACATACACACACACACACACACACACAGATGCACTCACACACACACACACACACACATATGCACTCACACACATTTTTGTGCAAGACAAGTTCTACATGAGTGTTTGCATTGCGTCCTACAGTGGCGATTAATGGCTTTTATTACTTTCCCGTTACACCTTCACTCGTGATATGTAATTTTTCAATAATGAAATAGTAAATAAAATAAACAAGAGCTGGAACAATTTTATCAAGCAAAAGATGGACACAATCACCAGCACATATAAACCCTGGCAACTGAAGTAGGGACTGAACATCGTTGTGACTATCAAAGACCCCGCTTTTGTCTCCGCCATTTGTTGCACAAATGAAAGAAGGAAAAGAAGAACTTGAACAGCTTAAGTGCATGACCACATGGCCAGTGTTGTCAAGTTATTTTTCTATTTGGCTCGGGAAAATATCTAAAAAGTGTTTTCAAGGCACGTTGTCTAATTGCGAACACAAATTTATTAATATAAAAATTTTAATTTCAAACTCAACCGCCTGCTCGTCGAGGTCGCAAACAATTTTTAAAATTTGTTTTTGTTTTATAAAATTTATTGCTTCGATGTATAGACTGCGCTATCGGCGAACAGGCAGTCAAATTTGCTTTTATTTCAAATGAGAATTGTACGAAAGGAATGTTCTGTCGATTTACAACTTTTAGCATCTCCAAAAAGTTGCTAAAAGAGTTAAGTCTGCTGGCTTGACAACACTGTTCACGATAACAAACTGGCAGTTAAGGAGTGCGTTTGTCTGCGTTGGGAATGTAACAGCAGCAATAAAAGTAACACCGAAAGGATACACAACAACTTTGAATTTGTTTATTTTCTCTGTTCTCCACATTGTGCTATTTTAATGTTTGTGTATGTGGGTGCGTGTGTGTGTGTGTGTATGACAGTTTACACTGAGTTCATAAACAAACGTTCCAGGTGATTATTTATAAAATGTGAAAGGAAACTCGAATACCCACCACAACGTGAACGTCGTATCAACGAGGAAGATTAATTTGATTTGAAATTCGCATCAGGCAAAATCGAATAGAAACTACAAGGAAATGAAAACGCTACAATAAACTAAAACAATAAAAGTAATAATAAATAATAACAAAATCATGTCTATAAAATATTATGTGTTACCAATTCAATTGTTCGTGACTCCATACAGGAAGCGTTGGTGCGGCGGTGTTCCAAAATTAGCAAAAATTACTAGAACTCTATATTTTCGCAAAGAGTTAAGATTATTAAAATTGTATTATTATTTTTTTTATTATTATTATTACTATTATTATCATTATTATTATTGCTATCGAACTAACGCTTTCAGCTTCACTACTGCAGGTGCACTTGCCGCAGATGATAATTTCAAAAGGATTCAACTCGGTGGGCATCTTTATTCTTATCTCGTCATCACATAGAAAGGCAAGTCTAGTTGTACTTACAGACGTCCTTCGACAATATTAACACAAATTCTTTAATGTTCCCGTGATAAAACAAAAAGGGCTAGTGACCCAATTCATCCTTCACCGAAATGATAAGGACTCAAGCTCTTCACCTATTTAATAACCTTGAATGCATTCACATGGCAGTAGGGCACAACTCATCCGTCAAGACAATGAAACAGTTAAGCCAACTTTGTGGCAGCAGAGGTGAATTGCGTTTTATCAAGCCCCAGTCATTACTTGAGATATATTCAAGGCCAAATGCAAATAAGTTTAGTCGGCGCGGCTGGTGCAGTTATTAATTTGTTGCTGTACTACTAATAGCCAAACGCTTTAGGCTGATGCAAGGTATCCCCGGCTATAGAACTGAATTATTACTTTGAATCCCACAAAATATTTATGTTTTTGTTCTGATCAACAGATCATTTACATTCTCCTTATAATTTGATTTTTGAAAATAAAAATTTATAAATATTTAAGCCTTTTAAAATTCCAAGGCCACTTCGCAAAAAATGGAGTTACTCAGTGAAAAGAAATATTAAAGGCGTAATTTATGAAAAGTATTTTATGCCGGAGTTGGTGAATCAGTTGCATTTCATTTATTTATTTCATTATTGTGCTTTCAGAAGCATTTAAAAATATGTGCTCCCCATCAACGAGCGGCCGAAATTATAAAATCCATTTCACAACGTCCCCCACTCCAGCCCGCATTCAAATTAAAAATAGAACCATCAACGAGGATGTTTCAAAATTACATTAAAACGATGACATGATAGAACATGTTGTCTTCTCTACCTGGTTTTTATTATGTTCTTTTTATTGCAGAAGCTTATCATCTGTCTTTTATGGCTTAAGGCTGTTTGTTTTTATATTATAACGTGCAAACCGAAAGCAGAAAACACACAAACACACAACCAATCACACAATTTTCCCCACATTCTTATCTGACACGGCAACATTTGCATGGCAGTCTAGATACAATTTGAGTACGTTTGTATGCCTGCATGCACGCACATACGAGTGTTAAATAGTCTACCGAAATCAAGAGCAAGAACAATTGGAAATCCAAATCCTACCACAGGCAAGTTTCCATTCTATTTTTATTATTGAACATCAACTTCTCAGGACGGATTTAAAAACAAAAGGTGTTACTTAACGAGCATGACGATACAAGACAATTCAATGCAATACAAATCCAGCCGTTATTTTCTTTTTATGTTTATGGGAATCCTTCAAACGCTATAACGCAGCAACGAAGTGTGTGAGAGAGAGAGAGAGAGGGAGAGCAAATTACACGACCACAACTGCAAACAGCACAGATCATAAACTCTAGTCGCGTAAAAAGCTGCTATTAAAACTCAGAACAATGAAATCCAAACAACTCCACAAAGTGGTGCCATTTCGCAGCTTCTCTGATGTATTTCGAAATTTTCAAGTCTTCAACGCGGAGTTCTGTTTGGCTAAAACAGCGGGAGTTCGCAAAAGGAATTTATTTCGACTGAAAAATAGTTTATCTGCTCATGTTTTTGAAGTATAAAATATTTCTATATCCCAATTTTATTCGAACTTACGGAGAGCGATAAATTGAAAGCAACTCCAGTTTGTCGGGTAGCGTCAAGTAACGTTGCGATAAAATGTTAACAATTCATGCAGAAAAAATAAAAGTCTCGAATCGATTTAATTTTTCTTTTCATGTTATTTGACAAAATTTTTACTCGAAACCGTCTCAGATGCGTTTGTTTTGAAGTTCTTAATGACAAAACGTTTATCGCTACTGTAGCAGAAGCTCGCCGGTGATGACAGAACTAAAACTGTTTAAGAACGACTCTACATGATCTTGCTTATTCCCTTCTATCCAGTCCAAATAGTCGCAGAGTTCCGGAACAATGCGTTCAACGAATAGAAATAATCGTATCGAATAGAAATGCCGATCCGAATAAAAAATTGTTATTAAATTTAATTGTATTATAAAAATTGATTTGTTTTTAATTTATGATCTCTGACGCTGCGCTTTTCAGATCTCAGTTAAACTGGTTTAAGTTATTCTGAAACCATGTTTTCGTCGTAATTGCCAACTTCGCTTACAAAATTTAGGCGAAAATGTTTGTCTCTAACGAAATAATAAAAACATCACATTTCAAAGGAAAAATCAGATTTTCAGATTGTGTTAAACTACTCACGGCCTTATTGCACGGAGAGTATTGCAAAATCGTATTGAGTTAACGTTAAAGGTCTTTAAAGTGAAGTCCTTAAAGATATATTCGCTGATCTTCTCTGTTGCGTGTTAAACTGGATCAACTTTACAAAGTTCAAGAGCAGTCTCGCGCGAAGGAATTTTCTCTTAGTCGACAGCAGTCTGCGTACGTCTACGCATAGATTTTGTTCAAGTCCTGCTTAAAGTTAATTTTACATGATGAAATTCTGTTTCGCATGCATTTTATTTAACTTTTGCATGCCACACGGCTTAAGAGTTGTAACAACAGCGACAAAAAACGTTACAAAATATCTCATGTTGCAGTCGGTGTTGGTTGTACTCACATCCTGTTTCCGGTTTCAAGTGGAAGACAAACAGACCTTTTTCTTGTTGTATCTTTTTTTTTTTGGTGCTTCTCTCCCTGCCACAAAAATATTCATTTTATATTTTGCATAAAACATTTCACAATTTTGCATATTTTTTAATTTTCAATGCACTCTCCGCAAGCACATGTAAATGCACGGCATATAGAATATTGCATGAAGCACATGTGTGTGTGTGTGTGTGAGTGTGTGTGCGAAGAATATTCGTCCTAAAAATACAGACTGACATGCATATGCAAATAAGCAAGAAAACCTATTTTGATTCCAGTGCTTATACTGCTTAACTGGCATTTGGCCAAAATAAGCAGAAATTCAAAATACTCCAGCAAAAGACAAAGAGCAACGAAACAACTGAAATACACACACACACACACACACAGAGACATACACACACACTCGTGGACTCATCCAAAATGAACACAGCAACCAGCAGCTACTGCAAGTTTAATGGCAAAAATATAAAACAAATGGAAAATGCTGTACTTCTAAGTACGAGTCCATAAAAGCGGGATGGTGGGGGGTGGGGGGTGGAGGAGAGAAGGCACTGGAACTACATGTTGGCAATTTGTGCCACGATTACGCTTGTGCTTAAATAACCTGAAAGACACATAAAATATAAATAGAAAACAACCAGAATTCAAACATTCCGTTTTAGATGGCACACAAAAATTGCAAATCAAATGCCGAAATAGTGGACAAAAGGAAAACTGATTCGAAATTGAATTAAAAAAATTTTTAACATTTTTATTGTTGTTGTAGAGCTGAAAGCAGTACCGAATGATTTATACGGCGAATTAATCACATAAAAGTGGTTTAAATGAATTACACGGTCATTAGGAAAAGCAAACATTCAATAGACCGCTCGTATTTGGGTATGGCACGCCATTCATTTCTCACTTGTATTTATTGGAAGAGGAGAAAAAAAAGAATTAAATAAAAATTAAAAATTAAAATGTGCAACTGAAATTAAGAATAACATTCCATTCCACTTTCCTAAATTCATTGACGAGGACAAATCTTTTAATGGACGAGCTGAGCTGAGCTGAACTGAACTCAGCTGAGCAAATTAATGTCCAAGGATATGCACTTGTATGTGTTTGTGTGCATGTGTGTGCTTGTTTCCTTATAATTATATTATTTTTATTTGCCATTTATGGTTCCCCCTTTCGGCATACTCGCGTGCAGTACATTATTTGCAAACTTTAATAAAAAACCGCAGACACAAACACCAACCTACATAAAGCGGCGCTTGTGTGTGTGCATGTGTGTGCACAGAGCCTTGTCAGCACACATTTGTAAACTGTACAAGAGTCGAGTCGCTGCAACACTTGACAAAACACACGTTCTTTAATATGGACCCATAAGAAAAATCGCCAGGACGTGACTTCATTTGGTAGCGTTTGTGACTGACAGACTTTATTGATGTAAAATTGCAAGTTTGTTTGTTTGGGTGTGGGTGTGAGTGTGTGTGTGCATTTCCCTCGCCTAACAACTGATACACTCCCTCAGCACAACAACATGTTCGATTTTCGGAACGAATAAGTAGTATCACGGCTATTTGATTCGTCTTATCGGTTCGAGCGCTCGCTTGTTTGTGTGTACGTGTCTGTTCGTTCGTTCGTTTGTTTGTGTTTCTAAATCGGTTTTATTGTTTTTGCTTTTATCATAAACTCTGTTTTTGCTTTTGTTGTTGGTTAATATTCTGTTGATTTCCTAAGTTGTATCGTGGAATAATTCAACTGAACTGCGCTCAGGTGCGCACAATGGCTTGGAAACTTTTTTCGTTGCGGGAGTGACTGGCAGGAATGGGACCAGTTACGTTAAATGGATTACGTACACATGACTCATGCACTTGCGAACACACACACACACGAGTGCAACTAGAAGAGTTAATAAGTGGCAAATTTATTGAGGATGAGCCGGCAAAAATGTAACCATTTTTTTTAACTCCTTTCAAAAAACTTCAAATTGATTGAGATAATCAAAAGAAAAATATAACTTTCAAAAACTTCTTTGTGTTTATTAAAAGCTTGTGAGCGTTTTGGAAAATATTTCCGAAAACGAAATAAATCAAAGAAGGGAACACACAAATTTTTATAATTTTCTCAAAGGCCTCACAAAATATTTGAGATCTTTAAATAGAGCCAGCGCCCTCTTGTGCACCGATCCAACATAATGTCACCACTGAGGGCAGATCCTGGTTAACAAATTTTCAGGATAGTAAATATTCGTACAGTTCAATGTTTTTGGTCAACAATTGCATTAATTTTATAATATTTTTGGCTTACCATTGACCCACTGTGCAAAAGTGGTCATAATCGTTCAATCAAGAGATTAACTCAACGAGCTATTAATTGACTTTTCAAAATTCTTTTCAATCCAAGTGTTTTCCTTTTCCTAAATACCAAACTTTGCCACTAGCACCCACTCCTGATGGTTGCGAATGACCCCCTCATCCATCCTTTGCTCCGAAATCCATCCTGCATGACTAATTCTTCGTTCCAAACTTGTGAAAGGAGCTCACCGGAAAGAGATTTCATTCCACTTCTGACATCACCCCGCACACAAACAGGTGATTTTATGAGATCATCAAGTCTTACATTTTTGAATAAAATATTGTTTTCTGAAAATGTATGTTTCATAGTTCCCACCCTGATTCGCATTTATGAATTTTTTACATCCTTTAATTTTTGCTCATTTCCCAAAATAATATTGTGGTTACGTGGGCAATTAAACACTCGCGTAATTGATGCGGCGATCCTGCCGCATCATATTAATTTGATTTCAGAATACGATCACCTTAGCCACGTTTGTACTTGTATCGTATGGATTTATATGTTTTCCCGAATTTCTCAGATCCTTCAGAAGCATTCAAATTGTGTTAAAGATCTTATTCTTCAAAAATTTTGTTGGTGGCAAAAATACTTCGAAATAATACGAAAACTGCTGTTGGATGCTTTCCCACTTTGTTCGACGATAAGTCGACAGACAACTGCTGCGTTCAGAATATTTTCCTTCAAATTAACAGGCGACGAACCAAAATTTGCATGCAGTTCTGAGATTTTGTAAATATTTTTTTTTTTTCGTTTATTCTGTTCATTTTCATATCAAAATCCAATTACGCTGCTGTTGTGTCGCATAAGAAACGTTTGACTTGAAGTAAACACACTCATACCAACAGACACACACACACACACAGTGCTCACATACCACTGAGTTAAATATCAAGGATTATGTGTACGCGTTGCAAAAATGTTAATGAAATATTTCTATTGAAGCAAACAAAATAACTTTTTTTTTGCCTGAAATATTTTGTTGTAACAGACATGTTCCCTCAGCCGTGCACACGCACACACACACACACGCGCCCGCTAAGAGCATTTTTATAAATATATTTTCTTGTGTCTACAATATTTTGCTACACGAGTGAAATAATTTATATTTTCCATTGAAACGTTTACAACCTGCTTGTGCGTTAATACGTTTTTGAAATAAAAATTGCCCGTCAACATTTTTGTGCGGAGAAATACAAGTAATTTTTTCCCCTTTTTACTGCGCTGCCTAATGGACAGTAAATGATTATTTCTAATATCCGTAAGCTCTTAGTCCAAATGAACACACGCACAAACATGATGCTTCTACGCCTTTACCCGTCTGTAGAAAACACTCTGCTCCTCCATTATTTCTTCATTCATTCTTTGATATAAAAAATACACTCATTTATTACTTTAATACGCTTCGAAACATGTTAACCGAACGTACCCGCACTCGCACTCGCACTCGCACTCCCAGGCATGCGACCTTAAATATTTATTTATTAATCACGTTGACTCTTTAAGGAATCAAATCGTTAGAAGCTGGCAAATTAAGTATTCAGCTTTCGATTCCGGTTCCATTTGCGATCTCCCAACAATTAGTTGGCAGCTCGTGGTATCGGCATCGTTTGGGATAAACAACACCTCCAATAAAAGTGCTCTTTCAAGCTTCTGCATGAGTGCATGGAATGGGTTTGTACGTTTGCGTTGTTGTGTTGTTGTGTTGTTTTGTATTATACGAGCAAAAGGTAGATGGTACATTTTTTATATTTAGGAAGACTTTGCTAATGCTGCAGGGCGTTTTGTGACAGCATCACGTAACAACTGAATTTTCTACAGCTAATAACATTGAAACATGAATTAGTTAGAGAGGAAAAAAATAAATAAAGAAAAGAATAGCAGAACAGCAGAACAGCACAGGAGAAATAAAAGTCGTGTCTTCATTTTCATGGACATGATGAACCCTAAAAGCGAAAACAACTTACACACACACACACACGCGCTTGTACGAGCATTCCACAAGTATGTAGTGTCGTGTGTGTGAACATTCGTAAAGTAGCCTCCATACATCTGAACATGCTTACGTGCATGTGTAGTTCTGCATGTGTGCATGTGTGCGATGAAATGCCTATTTGCTCCATAGACAACGCGGAAGCCTCAACAGCAAATGCTACGCGTGTCCCCTCAACACAATCGATTTTGTTTTCGTATTATTTTTGAAATGGAAGAAAATATTTAATCATAAATTGTCACTCTGATTGTATTAACCAATTTATGACGTTGCTGCCATGAGAGTAGTGGCAGGCATTTGTATCGATTAATAAACAGCACACAACTTCCTTTGCCAATTTATGGCCGACTTGCTGACACAAGGAGGCGGAGAGACCGGAAACAGCCAGCCATTCATCTTCAGAGTGGAAATGTAAGTTGAAAGAAATTGATTCTGCCTGGCCATTAAACTGGTTATTAAATATTTCAGTCATTTTCTCTTTCGCTTCTGCTTAAAATGGGCTCTTTGATGAAGAAGCGGAAGGAAATTCTGCTGTTAAATTTAAAAGAATCAATTTATATATGCAAGCACAACATATACACACTATATGCGTATGCGTGTGTGTGAGTATTCATTTAAACAACGTTTCCTGCATTCAAGTCACATGAAGAGTTTCAAAACTATTCGTGCACCCGATTTATACGATGATTTTAAAATCACGTTCTGTTGATTGAAAATTTATTAAAAAGATGCTTCCAAAAACCGCTCACATTCATTCTCTCCCATATTTCCTGCTTTTAAGGGCAACGTTTTTTATTATCCTTTTTAGTATTTTCTTTTATAAAACAGTCAAAAACTAAAAAATGTTTTTGTATTCTGAAACAGAACCCGGAAACATAATAATTACTCTTGAATTTCAAAATAACTTCAGAAAATCATACGCTTTTGAGTTTTAGATTTTAGTTCTGCTATTTTTTATTTGTATTTATATATTTTTTTTTCTCAGATATAACAACAGATAAAGTCTTTGGTTTTAAAACTTCTTTTCAGTACTATTTATCATATTCGCTATTTCTTTTTCTTTATTTTTTATTATTTGTCCGGCATATTAAGAACGTCAGCAAATTGTTTGTTTACAAACAGGACGAACTGTGTTCCTTAAATTTATTTAATCGCCTTCAGCCCTCTATTATTTACTTAACGTGGCCGCTGAGAACTTCTCTACGAGTTTATCGCCGCAATTAACTGCCCACTTGTAACGTTGTAAAAGCAACTGAAATGTCGTATTTTAGTTTTAATTTATATAATTGAAGTGCTTTAAAAAATCGTAAATTTGCTGTTAAAATGAATTTCCCAGTTGCGGTTCTAGTTCGCAGCATTTTTATAACATTTAAAATGGTTGTTCGATGAATGTCGCAATTGATCTGCATGATGCTGTTAACTATTGTCGTAAATATATTTTTATGGTAAATAAAAGTCTCTGGTTTCAGCCATTAACTGCTTGCTGCAGTAATTAAAATTTCCTTAACGGCCGAAAGAAATTCAACGCAAAAACAGTTTGAGACTTTTTCATTGTGTTGCCTTTTTTATGTACTGGAGCGTGTTTTCGAAAGTATAAAAATATTATGGTCTCAACGGTGTAAATCATATAAATAAAAATAAAATTTACGATATCTTTTTCTCATTCCAATTTGTCGTTCATCTTCCATTTTTAAAACGTTTAGCTTTTTTCATGCGCAATTTCACTACTCAAAAGTCAATCACATTTCAGATGTTTAAATGTTGGCAGGATATTCTAAGAACTTCAAAATAAAAAGAGTAAAACAAACTTAAGAACTATGGACTTAAATATAATTGCGATCGTCGAAATGCGTAAAAATCAAATTTCTTTTAGAAATTTAACATCTAATTCCGAAGATGCGTTTAATATGTTTCAAAATTTCTATCATTTCTCTTCTGGAAGAGACTCCCACTCAACGACAACGATATTTGCAGATGTTTGCAGGGATCTTCATGTTTTAGGTGACTAGTCACGGGCCATAAACCAGGTGTGCATGTGCGAATAACAGTCGTGTTACATGTTGTTCTCATAAATAAAATATTTGCTACCATTTCGTGAATGGAAACATGATGTTGAATTGGTTCTTCCTTTTTTTCTTTCTTTTTTTTTGGACAATTAACATTTTCATGTCGTTGAAATGTAATTTGGAAACCGGACTAGATTTTTAAACATCAGATTGAATGCGGAGTAACAACAAGGACAACAACAACAACAACACCTTCATTGTTGTGTTGCTGTGGCGGCCTTACAGATTTGATTGGTACGAACATCCTTTTGGATGGACAATAAAACATTTACCCTAGAATTTAATACGTCTGCCAAAACTAGTTTGGGACAGAGAAATGAGAGTCACAAAGTCCTCTGGTGTAAGACAATATTCAAGAATTACGACTGCCAACAACCCGCTATAATTTAGCGTTCCACTGCGATACTAATTGAGCTGATAAAAATAGATATCAATAAATTTTTGACATTAAGACGCTTAAAGCAAGTGAAGAAGTTGTTGTAAAAATTGGATGTTCCAATTGGACTGCAGTTTTTTTCGCCCCTGCATTGCAAGTGTTTCTTTTGCTTGTCTTTTCTTTTCTATTTTTCCTGCTACCAGACCCTGCCAGTTCGACTTTAACTATCCTTAATAAAACAGTTGCTATTCAATTTTTATTTACTTCTATTTTTGACTGAAGGAGATTTATTTATGAGATGCCAAAGGAAAATTTCGAAATTCTGAAATTTGCAAACCTGCAATTTGAGAAAATGCGTCTTGAGATCCGACTTCCTTCAAACTAAGAAGTTTTAATATAATTTTTTCGAACTACATTTTGTTTTTCAAATAGTGAAATAATTTATGCAATTTTTATAATGTACCAAGATAAAGCTCTTGCGAATCGGATTGAATTTGACTTCCGTCTTAACATATATAAAATATTAATACTCAAATTATTTCGTGGGATATTTCCAAAATAGTAAATAAGACCCATACATTTTTATTTTTGCAATAAAAAAATCTGCCTGAAGGAAATGTTGTTTGTAAGTTCGAGGTGACATGACATGTTCTTTAGAGAAATAAAATTCAATCGGCGAACAAAAACTTGAAATCGTCTCTTGAAATACTGTTCGGAATTTTATTGCAATCGGTGCAGAGAATAATTTTTATTAAATATTTTTAAAAATCCCTCACAATTATTTTCGTTTACAATTCGAACAGAACACAACGTTTCCACTCAACAAAATATTATTTTTAAGTTACGATATTTATTAGTCGACATCATGTCAAGTCGTATCAGCAACGGTTACCGCTTTAATTATTTTGAGCCAAGTTGGAGTGACGTCGACAGAGAGTTGCACAATAAAGGCTTTTGTGTTGTTCTACAAATTAGTAGCATGTAAATAACATTTGGCGGATTTCGTGTAGTGCGTGGGAGCACTACACTACGCTTTTTCCCAGCGTGTTCTGGGAAAAAGCCATGCCAACTCTTATTTAAAGCGTGTCAACACTTAAAAAACAAAATTATTCTTGTAGTTCTTCTTAAAAACTTGCAACTTTATTTCACTCATCGCACTTTTCCATATTAAATTTCCATTCTGCTCATTTCTATTCCACTCCATTCATAAATTTCTTTAACGCATACATCCAGACGTACACACACACAAGCACACATGCACATATTTTATTTGTTTGCCCACTGTTAACTTTTCAAAAGTTTAAAGTTTAAGGTTTTCAATGAATCCGAATTGTACAAATTGAGGATAAAGATAAAATGCTTAAAATAATGATCAGGCACAGACAAGCGGGTTCATGCTGCCTGCCGTAAATTAATGACGAAAGAACGCCCAACCTCAGCTCCCTCCAAGCAAATACGATTAACTTGGAGGATGATCAGAGAATGCGATGAAAAATTTGTATTAGCTGAAGATGTCACTCCCTCTCTCTCTCACTCTTAACTTTAAGCAAACTTGAAAATTTATACGTTGGCCTTATTTTTTGCCAAAGAAAAACTTATTTCTTTTTCCCAACAAATACGCTGAAACAAAAACTCACACAGAAAACACAACTACACAAGCATGTGATTATTTACATTTAATAAAAATAAAGAGACTCTTAGATTCGAAATTAACACAAACTCACACATGCACGCCATCACACACACACACCCGCACACACACACATCCATATCTGCAAATTATGTCCCTGCTTTAAAAGTAATACGCTTTTATAGTAAATTTGTTGTATGTTTTTTATCTCGTTTGTTCATTTGATGCTCTGATAGTGTTTCATTTGTTTGTTGTTGTCGCTGCTGTTGTTGTTGCTGCTGCTGTTATCATTATTATTCTTTCAGCTTTTATTTAAAACTTTTTTGTTTGTTTTTAGTGTAGAATACACATCATGTGTGTGTGCCTGTGTGTGCATGTTTGATTGCGTAAACAGGGAAGAGGGTTAAAAAACCAGAAGTAGAGTAAAAACAAAATCCAAATAAATGGCGGCATAAGACTGATGACACTTAACAGATAAAATCCGGCAAAATAGTACTTGAAAAGAAGGCGTTTGTAGCATGATTTACTTGGAAATTCCTTAAATAAGGATACACGAGCAAAACCACACACACACACACACACACACACATTGATACTCACATGAATGGGTATACGACTCCCCACAGGAGTATATTCATCAGTGGATGGTTGTGTGCGTACACCAAATATTTTAATCGTAGTGGTTGTGACAGAAGTAGAAGTAATTCAATGTGCTTCCAACTTCATATTCACACAAGTATATGTTCTGACACACACACACACGCACACACACTCCACTCACATATTTATTTATATTTCGCTCTGTATGCTCTACAATTTAAACGAGTATTAACGATAACAAAATAACTTTTCGTTTTATGAAAACATGGGAAACTTGCGAAAGTATTACAAAGTCAAGAAATTGAATTTTTCCATCCTTGTTTGTTTTCCATACAACATAAAAATATAACAACATGGTGACAGCAGCAACAGCAACAACAACAATAAAGCAACAGCCAACAACTCAGGGTATTCCTTTGAAGTGCTGCTAATTTTTAAAGGCAACAGCAGAAGTTCAATTTCACCAAGAATTCTTCCAACAAATTTTAAAGATCAACTTCGCTGGCTTTTATTTTTTCTTACAGCTGGAACGTCAAACATACAGGATAATATCCTTTTTAGCTTCCTAATGTGCTCTAATCCTAGTTGGCCATAACTTGAAAGCACGAATTATATTTACATTTCCTTTCTACCCGTACACGATATTTTTTTCAATCAGATCCTGCTCTCAGGAGTTGATCTCATACGTGTAATGCATTGATCCGACGCAAGGAAAAGAAGTAAACAGCGTTGGCCGGATAGATGAGAAGACAAAAAATATGTTGTCACCATTTCATTTGCTATTAAATTTATTTCGCCGACGCATTTGTTGTGCTGCAATACCAACGAAAGAAGGTGCAGAAGCTTTTGTTCACTTAACACGGCCTCGATCTGAGACAACGGACGTTTTTATCTCACAACTTGAGAGGAGCAAGTTCTTACAGAGTTTCTATAAACAGTTTTTCACTCTTTTCATTTTTCACAGTGGAGTAAAAACTCGAAACCCGTTTTTCTTCAATTAATTTTGAAAAAGTGATACATTTAATAACCACTCAATTATCAATTTCAGGAACTTTGTTTAAATTCGCAGTATATCGCAGAGAATCGTGTATAACTCACATGCTAACTTCGCAGGTAAGAAATTATGTTGGTTAATTAATTAATAATTACTTTGCATAGAACGTGAACGCCTCTACCCTCACGATGCCCCAAGAATTTGTCGGAACTTACGGCTACTTTTAGTATAGAGATCTTCACTCACTCTTCAATATTTATTTGGGACTGGCATGAAATTCAGCAGGCTCCGATACTGCTGTTGTGAAATGGATTAATTCTAAAAAAAGTACTTTTTACCCCACTGTGACATGGTTTGAACACCTTTTAAACACTTGAATAATCAAGTATTTCTTCTAAGTGAGCCTCGAGTACATATCGAATTACAATAAAAGAACTTTAAATTTCAAAAATTGTCCAGACTTTTTACTGCCCAAATCAGATTCTGCAAACCAAGAATTTATCGCCCCAATGTGCAAGCAAGAATGTTTGTGTTCTCGTTAATTGTGTCGTTGTCATCACAATTTCCTTCGGCAAATGATAAATTGCAACCATCAATTACTTTGAAACCTGTCCGTCGTCATTTGCAAGGCTAACAATTGATGAATCGGCTGTTTAGGAGATAAACTTTTGTCTTTTTGAATAAACGAAAACTCCATTAGCGGGAGGAATAAAACATGTTGATCAATGAGAGTGGTAACCATCTTGCAAATGGCAAAAAGTCTTCTGGGTAATTAACTGCCACACCTGCAGTTATTAATTTATAAGCGAATAAAATGAACACGACAACGCAAACATTCACGCACGCCACTACAGTCGGTCTTCTATTGCCGCAAGTTAACTGTATCAGGAGGGTTTGTTTTGGCGTTTTATATCCGCATCTCCTTTTTTGTTCCTTCTCTTCTAACAAACAATGAAGTTAATTTATTTGATCCATTCATATAAACTTTTCTTTTATACTGATTCGCTTATTAGAAATTTCTTTAAATGCCAGTAAATGAAGGTCAAGTGATTTAATTTTTCAAGTTGTTTGAAGAGCAGCAACCAGCTGCTGTAGTCTGGTTGAAAATCTGATTCGGAATCTGCATTTCAATGAGATTTTCACATTCCTCTTGTTTGTTTGTGCCAGAAGTCATACAAATAATTGAAAACTTTCCTTCAGAATGTGCTTCTTAATCGCAGAAAACTTAATAAATGCAATTTGTTTTCCTCAGACAATGAAAACTACTTGCAGGATGCAGAGATGCAGAGATGCAGAGATGCAGTAGTTTGTTGCTAGATTTTACTTTCATCATCAATTAATTTGAAGCCCACATTCAATTTGTTTAAGAACTTTTGAAAACCTTTACTTTCTCCATGTTCGTGTTCCATAACTCGCTTTTGATGTTTCTATTTTATTTTTTGCAAACTCATTCTGCGGAAATGGGGAGCGGGTGGGACGGAATGAAAACAAGATTTTTAGAAACAAATTTTCAATGACTTGCAGAAAATATTTGCAAGAAAAAAATGCATTTTATTCAACTCATGTACAGACGTAAACATGCATCCCAAACATGTTGCATGTGTATTTGTGGAAGTGAATATATGAGCATGTTTTACTAAATTTATACTTCAATTATACCGTCAAAGTTTATTCGAATTCAGCAAAGCAATCGTTCTACAGTAGTGCAAAAAAATTTGCAGACAGAAGAGAAAACGAAGTCAATTCAAAGGGGTTATACAATTGAATTATTAAAATAATTGAATCAAGTTTTGGTTTTGGTTTCAGCAACACGTTCGCATTTTCAATGATGAATACAAATATCGCTTAAGGTGAAGACACAAGACACGCCTGGATCCGTGAGTGCGACAAATCATACAGCAGGACTTGTGGACTTTCATACTCAATCAGATGACAACAATATTTTCTTATTTTTGTGCAAATAATTTGTTAGGGGCTAAATTTCGTTTCATGTTCTGAAACATTTCATTTAGGCTACACAGAAAACATATGAACCAGTTGATTAAACATGTGTTTGACGCGTTCCCAACCTTGCAACTTGCAACTTGTGTAGGAATGTAATGCAGCCGCCTGTAAGGCGTTTTCTGAGTTCAATTTCTATTAAATGCCTTTTTAAATTGATATTTAAAATAAAGTTTAATTTGTTTTATTTTATATTATTTTAATATATATTATTTATAATATAACTGAGTCTTGTCAGTTAACCATTCAATTGAATGTTAATATTAAATTTCCGACTTTAATTGCTTAAATCGCATCATATTTTCATTTGAAACTGTTGAGTTCCATTTGCAAATTTTATGGAGATTTAAAAGCGAATGGTGCTTCTTAATTAAGTCAACTTTTGCCGTATTTTTTAAACGTTTTCGTGAAAAAAATTGTCATCACAACTTTTAATAAAATTACTGTAGTTTAAAAAAACCCCTATTAAAAAAAATTTGTAATTCTTATTTTAGCCAACCTTGTACACGGACTTTTGCTGTTGACTGTTCTCAATGGGGAGATGCCTTAATGTGGTTTTTGTAAAAAATAACAATTTTCGGTACTAAAGAAAATGTTTTATGTTTATCGTTGTATGAAGTTTAAATTAATTCCAACTGTAGTGCAGCTGCTGGCTTCCACACAATAAACGAAAAGATTCCCTTAAAAAGCAAAAGCATTATTATTGACCCCACAACTTATGGAGTTTATATTTTTGCTGGAAACCTCAAATGGAAATGGAATAGAACGCAATAAACATATTTTTAATAGTAACGCGATTAATCTTAGGCGAAATTTATTCAGTAGCCGAGAATTAAAGTCTTGTAACAATTTACAGAGTGGACTTTCTTATTTATTTACTTTCTTTTTTTGTTTTTTATATTTTCCTCTCACGCAAAGAAGTTTTACTCTTCGATACTGTTCGCTGATAAGCGAAATTCTTGGACTCTTCCATAGTTGTATTCAAATTCACTTTGCTGTAGATCGGAGTAGTTCCGAAGATCATTAAAGTTGATAAGATCATGAGCAAAATAGTATTGTGCAACTTTCCAAAAATTTATATAAAAATAAAATCAAAACCGATCTCAGTCATGGGCGGTCTTGTGGAAGTAATTAGAGTTGATGTCAGTGCTCTCCCGTCAAAAAAGAAATAGTTGGTCGTGGGGACCACTTCTGTTTCAAACTGAAGATAATCAGCCGTACAAAAGAATTCAATTCAAAATACGGATTGAACTCGGTTTTCGAAAGGACATGCCTGAATGGCTGTTAGAAATTCGAGACTTCGTGTTAAATCCAATTGTTCGCTCTTTAAAAGAGATCTACATTTTATATCTTCTTTGCTGAGTAGAGATTCGCGTGCTATCCGACATACAAAGAGAAGTAGGCCGGCTCCAGGCAAGAAAATTTAGTGTGATGAACGATGGGCAGAGCACATGTTTCATGTATAAAAAGAAGCACCTGCATTCCATCGCTGGCGCAGTTCACAGACGACTCTTTCTTTGGCCAAACTGCCCGTGTGTGAAATGAAATCCTTGCCAGAGTCTTTGCTGCCATATTCAACGTGGGCCAATTCCCTTTATATTTTTCCCGCAAACAATTTCCCAAACTGCATCACAATGCAGCGCTCTACTCTTAATAAAAAAAAGTCCTGGTAACAGTGAATGTGTTGATTGTGTATGTCGTGTGCTTGGCAAACGGAGTTCTAATTTTTATAATTTATCTCGAAATCGAAGAGAAAAAATCTTTCAAAACACTTGCAGTCGTAAAAGTTGTAGCAAAAGCCAACACAAACGTGTTGTTGTTATTGTTATTATATTTTTAATTTACATTTCCGTCTTCAACACACGACATCCTTCTGACACTAATTGCATTAATAAAACACTTAAATTAATAAACGTACAATTAATTTTTATTTTTATTTTTATTTTTTTTGACATTCTCTTGTTATCCTTCAGAAAAAGGGGATCTTAATAAAACTTTAAATTACATTTCTTATCTTTATAACGAATTTAATTACTTGAAAATAAAATACTCGAGAGTTTCGCTTCTTGTCGCATCCTGCAAAAGTATACCAGAACTCATTGTACATCTGACTGTGGCGGTTTGTCTGTGTGCGTGCTTCAGAGATTCAGTGGATAAGTGAGTGGAATGGATTGTTAGTTGAACGCTGGTGGCTGCTGGCTGCTTGGAACGACGACGAAATAAAAGTATCACTCAAAATAAGCAAATGATCCTGAAAAACATTATTTACACTACAAATAAATTTGAATTTATTATACTTAATCGCACAACACCACTCCAGCCATTGAATTAACCAGCAACAACAACAGCAACAACAACAAATTATTTGAAATAATAAAACATTAAATAAAGAAACTGTAAAAGAAGGAACTCCGAGGAAAACAATAACATGAAGAATTTTTATTGTATTTTTCTTCGCAGGCTTTAGAAAAATGTACTTAGAAAAATGCAAGAAAAACATCCTCCACGAGAAATATAAAAGCATTTTTTCCACTTAATGAAAGATGATTGGCCGTGAAGGGGAGAGTGTTTACACGGCACGTACGAGGGTTTAAATAGTGAAAGAGTTCCGCACATCATCACACGGCCCCTTCGCTTGTATGCAGGACACTTCCTTCAAGTAAATCTTGATAATTTTAGCAGAGATTTTCAGTTTTCGGGTACCGGAACTTGGCAGCACCCGGTTTCAACACACGTCCACTCTGCCAGACATTTTTGGTTGTCACGAGTCATTTCCGAAATGGAAACCAGTTTCAGGGATTTTCTTACGCAACTAATTTGAAATCTACATGAAATCGAACCCGTCTTTCGTTTTCAATTATATTCCAGCTGTTGTCGAGCACCGTGGAAACCGGCCTTCAGACACTCGCAAACTTAATCCCCTCAAAGAGAAGATAGACAGACCGTAAAAATGGGAATGAAGTGCAAAAGAGAAATAAAAATTTAAGCTCACATGAACACTTGCAGCGTTTTAGATACGCGCATCTATTTTTATTAAAAGCAAAAAGGAAAATATTTATTTCATAAATCTGGGAGGATTATGAGAGACACTTTGGAAAAATGAAATTTATTTTTAAATCGGTCTTTTGATTTTTTTCTGTTTTCATTTATCGCATTCATATTTCTTCACACAAAATCCGTTCCAGTTTGTTTTCTTTTCTAAATTTATACCTTCCTCCTGCTTAATGTGCAATAATGGCATCAAAGTCAACAACAAGATCATCCTTTAAAGGAACTGTAACTGTAGCTGTTGTTGTAGGATGTAGTAAATGCTTCTGTTGCTGTTGCTGTTGCTGTGGCTGCAGCCTCTGATGTTGAATATTATTTTCTTTCATGTAGTCGCAGTACAAACACCCCCAGCTCTCGATAACATCCGGTTGCATGGCTACTAGAAGTATTCCACTGCGTTGCATTAAATTATATGACAATAATAATACAGCCGTCTTCTTGGGCCTGGCCAGTGAAGTGGAAAAAATGAGAGGAAGTGGAAAGTAGAAAACAATTTAATCGTGTACACAACTACGAAACATGCAATACGTCCGTAACAAATACATCTAAATGCATTTCCTCTTCGCCAAATTGATACTTCTGTTGGAATCATCATCTGCCAGCAGATACTCTAAATATTTTCCTTTCTTTTATTGCACAAATACCGCACAGCTCTTGATATGTTTTGCTTATAGAAAATCACTGCGAGGAGATTTAAATAACAATTTTCTTAAATATTTGGACTGTAGCCCTCGTAAAATTTCTTTTCCATCGCATAAAAAATAGAGTTTCATGTATGTTAAATAGATCGGCTTGCAAAAAATTTAATCCAATTCAATTAATCGTTGAACTCATAAATATTTTCTTGAATGTCGGTCTGTAAGACGACCTACAACTCCAACGAATCATGCAGTGACAAGAACTTTTTTCCTCAATGGGCTTAAGCAAAAAGAGTTTGAGGGAGCTGTTGGCTGAAGTAGCGAACACAAGACTACGATGCCTCAGATCCCGAGTTGGACTCCCCACTCAGTCATGAGTTCGATGTCGAATTATTCTGACCTGCCTTATTGAATGGTCGTGTTAATTCCCGTTTACCTGTCAACCCTCCTTCGTCGGTACCGGTACCAGCTACAACAAAAATGTCCCATTTTCATCAAAAGTTTTAAATTAATTGTTCGATAGAAAATTTTTTGTTTGTTTCAATTATTCTGTAGTTTGTTCAATTGCAACAACTCAAAGAAGCGTTGCTGAGTTTTACTACAGAGTTATTTATGGTTTCATACCACCTCCAGTCAAACAAAATCTCAAGTCGAGCTAATAATTTCACGCTGATCAAAAAAACTCAAAAGATTTTTATTTAAAGTTTTGTAAAATTTTATTTGCTGCCTATTTCACCTTGCACACTGGGGAGTTTCAAGGAAGAAAAAAATATATATCGATATAGCCCTACAGTTTCCAAGCGAGTAGTCCGATTCTACCTGAAGTAACTCTTTTGTATATGGCGATCACTCAGCTCCTAGATCGCGAGCAATATTTTTTTTATCAGCGTGAAAGCTCGACTTGAGATTTTTTTTTGACTGGAGGTGATCTACTAGACGGTATAAAGCCGCAACTCTATAGTGAAACTCAAAATTAAATACGATGAAAATGGAAAATTAAAATTTATAACGCGAGTGTGTTTTAATATATTTCTTGCCATGACGACGTTGGTAATTATTCGCATCAGCAAAAGGAGCTGGACTTGAGCCACTCATTGACGGTGCACCCAAAGTTAACTCTAAGGAAAAGCGAACTTTAAAGCTCTTAAGGTCTGCTTTACTCAAGACTGCTGGTGTGATCGAATAAATTTATCACCAGAAATATTTCTCTGTACGCAGAACAATCAATTGCAGCAGCTCTTAACGATGTCCGTAACCATAAAACGAATACTTGAATTCATTCAACAAAAATATCCTGCATTACGTGCCCATCATTATGGGACACCGCACTTGGATTTAAAATTAACTTTTATGTAATGCCAACAACAACAACAAAAGCAACAAAGAGACCGAAATCAACAATACGATCAATAGCAAATAAAATTTACTGACGTTAAACCAAGAAAGAAACATCTTCATCGGACAGCATGTTGACAGGCGTTAATGGTACTCAATCTTCCACAATCATGCAACGAAAGCGAGATGAAAAGCATTTATCTACTCCCATAACGCTTGTATAGGTGTGTGCCTGTGTGTGTGTGTATGTGTGGGAGGGTTTGTATGGATGTGCACGTATGTTCGAGCTTAATAAACAAGAAGAATTGTGACACGAAGAACAGAAATGAAACATGTTGAATGCGTGTGTGAAGAGATATTAAAATTTCTTAATAATAATTTTCGGAACGAATTTTTCGGCAAACAAAATTAATATTTAATAAAAATTCAAGCAGCAAACAAACAGTCTGACGTTGTGTCAAAAGACCACAACGAATGTGTGCGAGTGTGTGGCGTGTTTGTGCAAAATTCATTTTGTATTTCAGTTGCTGCTGCTGTTGCTGTTGCTGTTGCTGTTTTTGCTTCTGTTTGATGAAGAATTTCAAATGAAGTTGAAAACTGTCACCTGAGATATCAACTTGTGATGACAACGTTTTTTCATTTTTGCTTTTGTAATGCTGCGAAAGACGTTAAGCAAAATTGTTATACTTCTTCTGAACCGTTTAAGAGATGACGACAAGTAAATCGCATGAAATTCAACTTACACGTCACACATACACACACATAAAATTTGGGCTGTGGCCCGAGAGAAATATTTGTTCAGTTTTATAATGTTTTGCTTCTTTTTTTTCTTTGCATTAAACGAACATGTATGCGTGTGGATGTTTGTGTTGTGTACGTGAAACAACACACACGCACGGGGAGTGACAAGATTTCAAGGTAAAGTTAAAGGAGAAACTGTTTGTTATCATTTTTGTTACTTATCAATTAAACTTTTATTAAAAATTTGTTTTTAAATAATTTTTACGTGAAACAGTTTGTTTCATTTGAGTTTTAAACTCTCATATATTTGGCTCATGTTCTCTCCCTTCCCGCTCTGTGTGAGACTACTTCTCTTTCAGCAGTTAATCCATCTCTTTGTTGTGCATTCTCTTCTTAGTGGCTGTAAGCACATAAAGCGCATGTCCTGCACGGAACCGGATGCTGTGGGCTACAAAACTACTTCTCGCAATGCTACAAGAGACAAAGAAATTTTTTCGCTGAAAGTCTACAACAGTGAAATGAGAACAAATTCAACATGATTTTGTTGGTATCACAGATTGTGTGGAAGAAAGTGTTACAAACGTTAAAGTCTAGTCAGTACAAGTCCTGTGATTTTTCAGCACAGGACAGCGGAGGGTGTAGTTGAACAACGTGAATCGCTTTAGACACGATATCGGAATTGCTGAGAGCAAAACGAAAAAATAAAAATCAATATGATGTATTAACTTGTTAATACATTTTAAAAATTAACAGCAATTAAGTGTAAATTAAAGTAATTTAAACAACAACAGTGACAAACAGTTATTGTAAACAAAAATATTTATTTTTGGCACATGCCAACCTCTCATTTGACATTTTGAAAGTGGAGAGTTGTTTGGACTTAATACAGATTTTAGTACTTACAAACGGTACTAAATTTCCGTAGACGTCATTGTCCTTAAAGAAGGAGACTTACATCCTTTCCCAACACAAACCTACAAACAAAAATAAAAAGTATAGAAAATAAAACGAAAAGAAGACAACAAGAACGAAAATAATAAACAAACAATAAACAAAAAGAATACAATTCAAAACAGAAGAGAATACAATTTACAGCACACGAACATACAAACACACACACACTTACACAAAAGCATTGCTGATATACTTTTTGAAAACATTTATTTGCATCGTGTAGCAAAGACTTGTGAATGAGCCCGGCTAATGAAGCTTCGAAGTGTTTGAAAACAAGCCCTGAGAACTCTTGCAAATAAACTAAACAAACCACAACAACAACGAGACACACACACACACACTCACACGCGAAAACATTGTGACGTCACAAGGCAAATTACAAAATCTTGAATAGAGTAATAATGACGTAAGCATTTGTAGGTGACATTCAAAAGATTTAAAACGCCTCAATAAATTCTTCGCAGCTCGCAGTTCGCAGTACAATTAAATATTCTGCCAAAAAGTACAAACAACAGGGCACAAGACAAACATTAAGAAAACAACATAAAAGTCACGTAGGTGAAGGTGCATGTATGTGTGTGCATGCTGGTGTGAATATGTTTTATGTGCACATTTTGTGTGAAATAGCGAGATGTCCGTTTTACACTACAAATCATCACTCTGGTGCCACTTGAAATGGCTCTGCCTACTGGTCGTCTTCATACTGCTGTGCGAAAGTGTTCAGGCAAATCCCGATGCAAAGCGTTTATACGATGATCTACTCAGCAACTACAATCGTCTAATAAGACCCGTTAGCAATAACACCGACACGGTTCTCGTAAAATTAGGCTTAAGATTATCGCAGCTTATCGACTTGGTGAGTAACAGCCTTCCAGTTTATTCTTGATGCAACATGACTTGGCAATAACAATTCAAGCAGCAGCAGTATTTCGATAAAATGTTGTCGAATATCTTATTTAAGTGTCAATATGCCAGACGAGGATTTTGTTTATGGACGTCAGCTCAATTAGCTTCAGTTCTTGGTTCCCCAAAGCGTAAAGGCGTTTGTCGTCTACATCAAAAATGTATTTTTGACTCGATTAACTGTCAAAGTCCACGAAAATCTTTTATCGAAATTTTTGTTTTATAAAATATAAAATCCCTTAAAGCGGAGCATTTGCTTCGCTGGTTGCAGGTTAAGTGGGTCCATACGCCTGCATGTCATCTGCTCCCACATGAAATCATGAGCAGACTTCAACTCAATCCAAGACATGACAAGGCCTCTCAGGTTACGAATAAAGTTTCAAAAACTAATTGAGAATTGCACAAGAAAATGCAACAGCGGGCTTTGAACTAAAAACAAACTCTATTCGATACGAATCATTTATAATTCGCTACCTCCATCCATGTACTTTTTCATTCGTACGCAACAAAAATCGAAATAAAATTTATGGTAACGAACTCGAAGTATTTGATTCAATTCACGAAACATGTTCTTCGTTGCTGGTTCAAGAGCTGAGACAACAGCGAACAAGTCAGGCCAATGTTTAATAAATTAATAGAGCAATTGAAAGCATGAAAGCGGCCAAGACTACGGTTGCTCTCAGGGCTCCTTCAATAATTTTAATATTCCGTCTTCCTGTCCGGTGACCACAAAGGAATCTTATCCCACACAAATACTCTCATTAATATCATTTCGTAAGAAAAAGCTATCCGAAATAAGACTAATAATATTGAGAGTTAATTATCTGACCGCTACTTAAAATTATTAACTCTTTAACTGCTTCAAAAGCTAATTTCAAACAGATTACGGGTATATAAACATTTAGATATATTGGAGTTAATAAAAATTTCACTAACTGGGTTCAAATTGAAACCCGGTAGTGTACAGATATTTACATGTGGATCACAGATCACCAATCAGTGGTGTTTTAGTTACTTTTTAGTGTCTCACAAGTGTGTATTAACTATCAGAATAAAATCTTTATGATGTACTCATCTTCACAATAACGTTGACTTATAAATCTGAGTTGCAACGCAAATGAGTGTCACTCCATCATACAAAATCAAACTTGTTTGATCCATAAATGATTTACAAGCTCAAGGAAAATATTTATTAGGCTTACGAAAATGGGATCATGCTGAGTAATTCAATGCTCATATTTTTTGTTTGGCTAAATCAGCAACGTCATACATGTTGCGACGTATAACTATCATGAATACGTCAAAGTTTTGACTGCGTATGAAGGCCGAGGCACATAGAATCCGACATACGTTGTGCGTCGACTTTTTCAACTGACAGCTAAGTTGAAATAAGCGTTTTCTTATGAGCGTGATCACATACAATACTTCTCCGTCAACGCAAAGCACAAAGTTGGGCAACTTTTAACCTTTGACGTACGTTGAGTACTTCGACAACCTCTCTCTCACTCTCTCTATTTTTTCAATACACGTTCGAGCTTTAAAAAAAATATATGTATAAAAACAACTGATTTTCAATCCGTTAACAGAGTACTCAATGTGCCAACCTTATGCGTCAATACGTTGATGTCAGCTGAAAAGTCGACGCACAACGTATGACGGATTCTATGTGCCCCCGCCTTGACTCGCTAGAACATTTCAATAAGTATGAATGTAGAGTTGTGCCAAACCCTGCTCAAACCTATGAAATTTAAATGGGTTTGATCCTAGCTTCTTTTAAAAAAAGAGCGTTTGAAGGAGTTCAGACAACTCTTATAGGAATGCGTATAAGTGCCACCAATTTCATGTCAGGATTTTCAACCCTACTCGCTTTTTTAGGACTCATTGCAGATCTCTGATGAGGATTAAGAAATTTATTATTATTTTGTTATTCTTTTCAGTAGATCTATTTCAAATATTTCTCAACAAACACATTAAACTGACTTATTTCTAAATTTGCTTTGTTTGCTGCAGGTGAAAACCTGCAAAATATTATTTGTGGCATCTCAATAAATAGTTTTGAAATATTTCTTATTTTAATTTAGTATATTTTAAGTCGAGAGAAGGAGTACGTTTATATAAATAAACTACAGTTGCAGGAACAAAACACTTGATGCAATTGGAAAAAATTTAATTGACGAAAACATTTGCAAGTCATATTTAATTTAAAGTTTTTTTTATAAAAAATTATTGCCATGTTTGTACAGCTGGTAAATATTGAGATTAAAGTCTTATCAAGTTAATGCAGCGAATATTGTGAGAAAAGCGGAGATGAAAACGAAACTAGGCAAAAGCCTAAATGACGTTAATGTATTGCAAATTCTGTTGAAGTTTTTATAATTAATTTTTTCCAACTCAACGTCATTCAAACAAACATCAGCCAGCCAAACTCACAGTATTTGCAAGATATTTACATAAAAATTGTTGCTGCTTGTTTCCGTTTTGCTTTGGAAAATACTGAAACTGAAACTTCGGAGAAGTAAAACATGACATAAAACATGA
The DNA here is from genome assembly GCA_963675445.1 of Linnaemya vulpina. Lineage (NCBI taxonomy): Eukaryota > Metazoa > Arthropoda > Insecta > Diptera > Tachinidae > Linnaemya > Linnaemya vulpina. Next base: position 117,144,790 of record OY776277.1, on the reverse strand, counting down.
AATACTTGGACAACAAAAATGAAAAGCTACTGACTACATTGACGTTAATATTTAATATTGAAAAAGGAATCGAGCAAATTCCAACATGTCTGTCAAACTTGGAATTTCATGAGAAGAAATTGAATTCCAAGGAAATTGATTGAGTGCCTTCGCTTAAAGTTTATTGAAAGGAAATCTGTAATTGAAAATTATGATCTATTCAATTAAATTTGCGCATACAATTATTTTGAATGCGCTTCAACTGGCAGCAGATACGATTAAACGGACTGCAGGAGGAACACAACAGCAAACGTTGTTCCAACGGCCAAGAGAATTCATTCCGTTTAATTACAACTGCTGTTTCAGAGTTATTGACATCAAATGAACATTTTATTTTGTTTTATTAATTTTCTCCTCCTCAAGAACTTAAAAGATCAAATTCTAACGACAAACGTGTGGTTGGAGCACGAATGGCAGGATCATAAATTCAAATGGGATCCTTCCGAGTACGGTGGAGTCACGGAGCTGTACGTGCCCTCCGAACACATCTGGCTGCCAGATATTGTGTTGTATAACAAGTAATTATTGATGGAAAATTTCCAAGGGCGTGATAACAGTTTCCCTTTCATGACTTTCCAGTGCCGATGGAGAATATGTGGTCACAACAATGACAAAAGCGATCTTGCACTACACCGGCAAAGTGGTCTGGACGCCACCTGCTATATTTAAGTCATCCTGTGAAATAGATGTGCGCTACTTCCCCTTTGATCAGCAGACTTGTTTTATGAAATTCGGTTCTTGGACTTACGACGGTGATCAAGTGAGAGACTAAACAATAGAGGCGTGCCCCAACATGCTTAAGCTTGTCTGTTTCAAATTCAATTCGATTTCAATAGAAATCAAAAACATATATCTATTAAATTAATTAATTTCTCAGTGACTTCCAGTATTTTTGGTCTGATCATTATGACAGCGAAAGTGTTTGGAAGCAACACGCTACTTTGGACACGAGTTTAAGTGTGTTTTTGCGAGGGTCTCTCTTCCACAGCTCATTCAACTATTCATCAAATTCAATTTATTTCATATTTTTAATTATGAAACTGATTTAATGCCACTACAATTAAAGATTGACTTGAAGCACATTAACCAGAAAAACGACAAGGACAATAAAGTTGAAATTGGCATCGATTTGCGCGAATACTATCCCAGTGTGGAGTGGGATATTCTGGGTGTTCCGGCTGAGCGTCACGAAAAGTATTACCCCTGTTGTGCTGAACCGTATCCTGGTAAATTTTCATTGTTTTTTAGTTTATTCATTTAGTTTATTCATAAGATTTAATTATACGGGATGACACATTCACGAACACTCACAGAAATTATGATTTCATTTTAGTAACTTTAGGAATCATTACAAACCTGGAATATAAATTTTCGACTTCTTTTTTGTATATTTGAAACAAACAGTCAGTCAAACAAATGAGTTAAGTATTAGAACAGCTCTCGTATTCAATTTCCTCAATAAAATTTGTGTGAATAAACGCTGGTCACACTCAACCGTGCCAACTAACTTGCAGCGGCTTTCGAAAATGCCACTGTTCTGCTCTGCTGTTAAAACTCATTCGATATTAATGTTCGCATGTTTCAGATAATAACAATTATTTCTGAAAAAAAAAACAAATAAGAACTTTATATTGATAATTGTTTTTTCCACAAAAATGTAACAAAAAATAAAAAGCACATGGATTTCGTAAAATTTTGTGGAAAGTCCTTAAAATGACGTTCCCTGTTTCTTGATGCCGGCTTTTGTTTTGTCTTCTAATTATTATTTTATAAAAACTTCGTTCTTATAATTTCAATTTTTAATAATTCAAATCTCGCCAGCAATAGAACTCCTTGTTGCACCGCCTCTTCTCAACATCGGACACATGACGAAGTGCGTTTGTTGCGAATTGCAACACGTTAACGAACGCCGATATTAACTGATTTATTTTGAATAAAATTTTAATAAATTCGGATTTTGCAAATATTCACGTCAGATCCTTTCGATGGACGAACATATTTTATAAAACTCTTCCTTTTAATTGCAGAGAAAGAAAGCAATTTATTTCCCATATACGAATATGTGTGCATGTGTGTGTGCTCAAAGAAGAATTATGGCATCCATAAAGTTTTAATTGCAAGTGGAGATGAGCGTCGCTCACTTGACTGTCACTGGAAGTGAGTGATTACAGCTGCTCGTTTGCGAGTGACTATCTCTTGCATTTCATGTTATCCAATAGAGCCATCCTGTGAATTATTAATTCAGACTCTATTTAAGAAACTGGAAATATCCATATATGATTAAGTGATGTTTGACCCTAAATTTTATTTTAGTTGCGCTGCTTTCCCCGTGAAAAGGACTTGAGAAATTTTAACAAGTTTCTACGGGATTTTACACAGAAATAATCTTTTTTTGTTTAGAAAATTGTAATTCCCTGAAGATGACCAACAGAGTTGGTCGAAATATCGGAGAAATAAATATATATTAAAAGAAAAATTTTAATATTATTTTATTGTATAAAAAGGACCTCAAGCCGAAAAGGACATCACAAACAAAACAAATTTATTCAAAAAGGTCTACAACAAAACATATTCATAATCTTTTTAATCTTATTTCAAACGATAAAATGACAAAGAGAATGACAACTCTCTTGCTGGAGCACTCATTTACGGTGTTGAAAACATGGATGTGGTTTATTTCCTTGCAAGGACACTCACACTTTTATAAATAAAATAAATTGTTGGGACATGCTGTTTAACACCAATTTTCAATTTAATTGCACTGAATTTGTTATTATCTCTTAAAATTTAATTATATATCGAATGGTATGTCCAAGCCACAGGAGCTCCTAGAGAGCTGCAATCAATTTATTTTTCGGTCCATCTGTCTGCTTCCGATTGCATCATCAAGTTGCCGTAAATATATCGGTGGCAAATATCTCCCAAGCAGCTGACTCTTGATCAAGACTGACGAAGAGTGGCTCTCGGCTGTTTGGTAGCTGACATTTTCTAGCCCACTCTCTCATCTCGAATGGCAACTGCAGCAGGAGAAGGATTTCTGAATGGCAAATGAAGTCAAGTTATAAGTAAAAACAACACTCGATTGTAGTTGTAATTTATTTGTTTATTTCGTATTGTTGTCACACGATGATTGAAATCCTATAGGATTTAGGGTTTTATTGAAATAGATTCAATCGTGCTTCGGCTCTTATCATTTATGCCACAACACAAATGCACAGACACGCATACTTATGAATGTATGAGCGAAGGAGCATGTGTAAACAGTACAGAAGCACAGAGATTTAAAATTTATTCAGCCATAAAAAATCTGAAAATATCTCGTATTTGTATGGGTTTGCTTTTGTTGTTGTGTTTGGTGCAAGCAAATATGTTTTGTATTATTTATGTGAAGATAATTGCTTGTGTATAGAAATCTGTGTGTGTGTGTGTGTGTGGGCATGACTGTGGCCAAGTTCAGATCTAAATGAAAATATATATAAATAAATGTTTAGTTGGAAACTATTTTTCAAACAGAATTAAAATTTGCCAGGGCAAGTTTCCAGTGGCATGTAAAAGCGTTTGAGTGAGCGTACGTGTATCTGATGCCAACAGCGTTACCAATCTGTCAACAGAATCCTAAACGACTTTTTAATTTTAATTTCTTGTTTTCTTTTTCCTTCAATTCCAAACCACATAAAAGTTCCACTCCCACATTCTATTCACAACAAATTCAATATAAAGACTCGTAATACTTTCATCTGCTCTTCTTAAGCAGAAGTTTATTCACATACACACACACACACAAACAAGTTGCAAGTGTGTATTCGTTCGTAGTCTTGTTGTTTGTGTTGTCGAAATATATTTATTTTCAGACATTTTCTTCAATATAACACTCCGTCGCAAAACGCTGTTTTACACAGTCAATCTGATCATACCCACCGTGGGAATTTCGTATCTATCGGTGTTGGTGTTTTATTTGCCAGCGGATTCGGGGGAGAAAATTGCCTTGTGTATTAGCATTTTGCTGTCGCAGACCATGTTCTTTTTGCTTATATCCGAAATTATACCCTCGACTTCGTTGGCTTTGCCACTGTTGGGTAAATATCTGCTGTTCACCATGTTGCTGGTAGGACTGAGTGTTGTCATCACGATTATCATATTGAATATTCATTATCGTAAGCCGAGCACCCACAGGATGGCGCCCTGGGTTCGGTCGTTCTTTATAAAGCGCTTGCCGAAGCTTCTGCTGATGAGAGTGCCAAACGATTTGCTGAGAGACTTGGCAGCCAGCAAAGTTAATTATGGAATGAATTTCAACAAAACGAAGTTCGGCAAGGCCTTGATGGATGAGATGAACATAAACTCTGGCAATTCGAGTCCAGATTCCATACGGCGTATGCAGGGCAGAGTAGGAAATGGTTTAAGCAGTGCATCAGCTACAAACCGGTAAGAAATTCCTTAACATTTTCATTTAATAAATTTCACAACTATTTAATGCATGAAAAAAATTAAATCATATTGGAAAAGTATAAAATTGAGACATTCTGGGCCGAGTTTCAATTCAATAAAATTTAAATCGATTGCGGTGATTTAAAGTCTCTGAAATATGACAACGCTTGTCACGTGTTTAAGATTGGAGTCGTTTTATTTTGAAAAGAATGCGACAACTGTAGTTAAGATATCATTTGTTCGTATTGGGACTCTAGATAAATTTATGGCGTGAATAGTCAGTTCAGTTATACAACTGGAATCTATTTTCCAAAAACGTTATCAAATCTTAGAGCTCATCGTTTTTGGTGCGCTGCTTTCTCTGACAATAATTTTGGAAGTTATTTTCGGAAATCATACAAATTTATGTGATAATATTTTTTAATATTAAATTTGTTACTTTTCTATTTCAATGTTCACACTGAATTGAAAAATAAAAATGTTTGGAGGACATGCAGATGAAAAAGCACCGAAAACAGATTCGGGACCTTTTTCTTCATCCCGTTATCAAAATCTATTGAAACCCTGGTTTTACAAAACATGGGAACTTGTGCGACATCGATACTCGCAATACTAAAAGAAAAAGAATTTTCTAGTGCATCACACATACACACACGTTTATGTGCTTTTAAAATTATGGCATTAGAAGAGCTGCAGAAATCCTCTTAAAAAATTCACTCATACGAACTTTTCTTAATCCGTTGAAAATATAAAACAATTTTCTCCATTTTTCATATTTATTTACAATTTACAACAACAACAACAACACAAAAATAGGTTCAGTGGCATGATGGGCGTTTTAGGTGGTGGTCTCAGCACTCTCAGTGGCTACAACGGTCTGCCATCTGTTCTCTCTGGGCTGGATGATTCGCTAAGTGATGTGGCCCCTCGCAAAAAGTATCCCTTCGAATTGGAAAAGGCCATTCACAACGTCATGTTCATACAAAATCACATGCAGCGTCAGGACGAATTTAATGCCGTAAGTATTTGTTTAGTCAAATCAGTGAAATGACAAATTTATTATTACAAATATGAGCGCAAAAAGAAAACGTTGATTGAATTTTTAATTAGAAATCTAAAAACTTTATGCAAATACGAGCACCACCTACAGTGGATGCTCTCTTGAGTAGACAGAAGTACGTGTATGACATCTTCGTGCAACATTCAAACTTTGGGGGAAGTAACGGAATCGGTATGAAGCAGTTGTTGTTCTGACTGTCCCAACTGGAAGTGTGCACAAGTTGTTTCATTGAAATACGAGAGCAGTGGTCGCCAAACTGTATCTTCTTGTACAGCATAATTTCGCAAAATATTCCAAAGATGCTGGTGAAAAACTCCAGAATTTGGATTTTGTATCTTCAAAAAGCCTCCAGACCCAAAAAATTAGTAATACGAGGTTACTAATAATTCATGACACCCTGACTATTGACGAAATGAGACCGCAAACTTCATTTTGGCGTCGTCTTGGAAATTGTTTCTTAACATTAAATCCAATTAAATCTGAGAGCCAATAAATCGCCAATTTCGAATTCGTTGTGTTTTAGTTTATTTCTCCTTTCCCGGACGTCCACGCAAACAGTTTTGGAAACCCCCAAGGAAAAACCGCATGTTAAAGAACGAATGACGGCGGCTAAAGCGGTTAGTGCTTCTGAAGTGTTTCCAGCAAAATAAAGTGATGAACGTTTAATGCCAGAGCAGCCCCCGAAGGGCTGTACTTAAACGCTTATCCCGCTTTAATCAGGGGAAATTTTTAATTTTTTGGCAATTTTACTGCAGATGTGGGAAGAAGAAACTCCACTCCTTTTGTTGTTCTCCTCTTAATTTTGCCAATAAGTCCGACAGATTTGAAAAACTTACAGCGATAAAATCACAAAGTGGTCACTCCAAGGCCGTTTGCTCAGTTTGTTTTGAACTTCTGCATAATTACATGCACGTCCTTTGAGGCCAGTTACAGCTCAATGTGGCATTTTGAACGACGAGCAAAAAGCGCACTTGGAAAAATGAAATGAATAACAGAGAGAATGTAATCCAAATACAAGATTATAAAATTTTAATTAACAGTTTCAACTGAAGGATGATGACAGCCATGATGCTGACGAAGGATGATGAGCTGATATAAATACATCGACGATATTGATTGAGTTTTGAACAGCATTAAATTAAATTGTACTCTATTTGATATTTTAATTTGTGTTGCTCTTCTTTCTGCCCTTTTCCAGTGTAACAGCACGGTTATCGATTACGTTCAAATTCAAATGTATGTGTGTGTGTGTGTGTGTGTGTGAGGGTATATGTGCCTGGTCTATTTGTAAGTTTTTGGCATTCGGCCTCGTTTTAATCCGCTTTTAATTGCTTTTGTTTCACATGATTGGCCAACAATCTATTTGCTCTAGACAACAACGACAACAACAACTACAAATTACAGTCGGGCTGTTGATTTCCTAAGAGAAAAAGGATACAAAATCAACTGTGGCAAAGAATTTTTATATTTAGAATAGATTTGTTAACAATGTTCACGTCAATCATTAATATGATGGCCGACAAGCTGACCAGCGAAAAGAAACGGAGAAACGGAAAAATTCAATTTTGAAGTGACTTCAGGCATTTGCTGTGAACTAGTCAGCACACATGAAGAGGAGTCGTTGATACAACACGGCTTCTTTATTTATCTAATCTTAACTCATTCAACTGGGAAAGAAAATATGTTTCGTCATGCCTCACAGGGAGGGAGAAAATGTTGTGTTACATTTTCCTTGGACGTGTTTGCATGAGATGAAAGCAATTTGAGGAAAATAACATGGAGCTCTTTTGCTATTCACGAATATATTAAAGAATCCTATTAGGAAATCATGTTGCACCCCCCTACACCCACAACTTCCGTTGACATTTTAGTCACAAAAGAATCTAATTTTGCGAACTTCTTTAACCTCTAAAGTTGGCTCTCAGTAATCAGCAAAAATCTTCAGCATCTGAACAAATCAACTGTGGCTGAATTAATTGATGTGATGATTCTGCTGCTCCTCAGCCGATTTGCTTGACAAACTGTTGGCGTCATGTAGTTGGCTCTTTAGTTACAATTTATGAAATTCAAATACGTGTCAACAACTGCGAGTAGTTCGATGAGAGTCGAAGATCACCTGTTGTTCATAATATAAGTTGGAGTGTTCATGAATTCATGTCCTGAGGACTGGACAGAAATTAATAATTAAAATAGAAATATTTTGAAAACGGACAGCCTGCAATCAAAAATTAAAAACTCGACAATTTTCATTATTTCATCACAATTGTACTGCGTTGAGATAAGAACATTTAAACATGGAAGAGATAAAATAAATTTTTTCAAAACTGGAGCGTCATGTGAGATCACTGTTTTCACATATAAAAAGCCCTCGAAAGTACACCAACAAAAATACATTAAAAATGAAGTAAATTTTTATGTAGACTAAAATTTAAAAAAGTTTTTTCTTCATTTTAAAATCCAGCGTAGAAAAATAATGCGAAAAACCAAAAATAATTATTTCAAACAAGAGTCAAGGTTTTCAAAAAAAAGGTGTCGCCCATAGTTTTCGCTGCACCCAACACAGATACCCATGAAGTAGTTCTGTGCTGTGTGTCCGAGACGAATGGGTTTCATAACAGTGGAAAATTCTTTTAATAATTTATTTACTTATCAGACCGGAAGTTAGCAATTCCGCAAACTTTGTTCCCACAAAATTTCGCATTTCCAATTCAACTTATAAAATTCACTCTTTTTTTATTTTCTTCTATTTTAGGAAGATCAAGATTGGGGATTTGTGGCCATGGTTTTGGATCGTTTATTTTTATGGATTTTCGCTATCGCATCGTTAGTGGGCACGTTTATGATCTTGGGTGAGGCACCTTCCCTGTATGACGACACGAAGCCTATCGATGTCCAATTGTCCGTGATTGCTCAGCAAATCTACAACTTGACTGAAAAGAAATCCTAAATTGTACTCAATCTAATGAAAATACAACAACTACAACAACAAGTGACAACCAAACGTTAACAAACCACAAAAATATTTATAGTTTTTAGCAAAACTTACACACACACACACACACATGCACACACTCACATCTTACAACAACTTAAATATTTAATATTAACTTTCACAAAACAAAAGCAAAGAAAATAAAGTTGGTAATAAGAAAATACGAAAACAACAGAAAATGTTTCTTCTTCACGTGGTTGCAACAATCAAAATTGCTGCAAATATTCTCAACAATTCTGTCATTTGCAGCAGCTGAGTACCCACGAACTTGTATGCCAAAAATTACAGGAATTTCTTGTGAACAATAAAATTCTAACGTGAATATTTAACAACGCAAAAGCAACAACTACAACAAACCACTGCAACAAATAGTTGGTAACTGTCGAAAGTATGTTGAAATTTTTGAGAATGATTTCATATCCAAGGCAATCATTTGGCTAAAACAAAACAACACAAAACAACACACAACAAAATTCCACCCAAAGAAACAGCAGCTACACAAAAAGAGAAGAAGAAGAAGAAGAGCACCAACTAAAGTTCCTTCAGATGAAAATATGCAAAATAGTAAATAAAAATGTGAAAAAACTTGCTGCAGGTGGAGGAGAGTGGGTACAGCAACTGCGAATGACACAATAACTGCACTAGTCGGCACACACACGCACACACATCCGCACACACAGAGAGACATGCATGTGCATGTACTCATTGACACACTTTGGCGTGTGTGCGCGTGTGTTTTTGTTCTTGTGGCATAATTTCTATTTTTTATTATTTTTTTGTTGCATATTTTCAATTATAAATGCCATTAACAATATGGCACACGTTCAAAAGCATCGCTATCGCCTTCATCATCATCAACTCAGTCGTCGTCCGCCTCGTCATCGCCATCGTCGTCGTCGTCGTCGTCGTCGCCGTCGTCATCATGTTTGTGTTCTTTTATTTCTTTCGTTGTTTAACACCAACACAACTCTGTTTACTTATACACTCAACCGTTCTCTGTGTGCAGCACATCCTCAACTCGTACATAATCACATGCCATTGACAGTAGTGGGAAACAAAATAGCAGTAACCACCACTCCTCTAAAACAACAAAACAGAGTGAAGATGATCTGGACAACTCTGCTAAGAAATTTACGTGCAACAATAATAAAAGTTTGGAACTTTCGAAAATCTTGTTTTTGCTTCCATTCAAATTCAAGAGCTTTTCAAACGCATGCAAATTCTGTGCGTTTGTTTAGTGATCAAATTGAGAACAATTTCTTAAAAACTTCTCTCTTTGCTTTCCATATGAAATTCACTAGCGCAACGTGATTTACAAAACTACGGCCTCTCTTTATTCTTCCTTCAACATGTTGCACACTTTTTGGATTTTTACAGATTTAAAATTTTTAAGTTTAACTCTGATTTTTTTGTTTCAACCAGGACCCGCAGCCAGAAGATGCACTCTGCCAATGCGTTGTATCGTACCAGAACTATGAAAAAGAGGGAATGATGTTGAAAGCACAGATGAAAAGAGATGAGGGAGAAAGAATTTATTTTAGTCGGTGGCCTTCCTTCTGATGTATTTTTCACTTGCACACAAAGAAATTAATAAAAAGAACTGTTCCATTTCATTTCAATTGCGTATTTCCTTAGTTGAAAAATAATTTTCAAGTTTAATTTGTTTTTACAAATGAAAGGAACTATTTTTTGTTCTATTTCGAAATGGTTGTTTGCAGGAGTTCTTTTATATTTTATTTTTACTTCAGCGAGTCTTTTCAATTAATTCGGAAATGCTTTGAGATTAAAGTTTATTTGTGTTGTTTTTATTAGCGAATCTGTATTACGAAAATATTTTGTCAAATTCTTAATCGCGATTTGTGCTATAATTATAGTCATCACTGTACTTTTCACACACAAATAATATATTTGAACTTCTCTATAACGAAATCCCCCATATCAAATCTAATCAATATCGTCTTATTATACGCTCTCACGTCTTCAGTACCCCGACTTGGCAACAGTTTACTCTGAAACTAACTTCCCTCTTCTGTACTTGTCCCTACAAAATCGTTTCAAAAATAGGATGGCCCAAAAAAACAGCGGAGGTTTGAATTCCTTATAATGCTCTTATTAAAATAGTTTCGAAAAGAAGAATTTGGGAATAACGTACCCAAATCGCTGCGCTTTATTTCTTAAATCTACCGTCCATTGTTGTGATTCAACGCGCATATCCTCGATGTTTGAATGTGTTCCTCAATGGGCTACGGAAAATCCAAGGGTAGCTAAACAGCGATAATGACACCCGATCAAGTGGACCATTTGGTGCCATGCCTCGCGCAAAATCGATTTTCATGGGCCTCCGCGTTCACAGGATTCCTTTCAGATTAAATAAAAATTAATAATCATGGAATGTCCCAGCAATCAAAATACAATAGACGCGAGGAAATCAGCAACACGACATCTGAAGTTTTGTGGAAAATTTGCAGAAGAAGCACGAATATGCGAAGTGAGATATAATCACCCTTATCGTGTTTGGCGTTTTTCACCTTTAAATTCGACATATTGTACCAGATTAAAGAAAACTTTTGCTTTTTGTCTTTAATCTATTGCAAATTGTCGAATTTCGAAAGCGAATACGCCAAACACGATAAGGTTGAATATTTCATTATTTTTATTAAAAACAAACAATAATAATTATGAGTGTCATAAATAAAAAGTTACAGCGAACTGAGACCTCTTCGCTCATTTTGAGACACCCTGTATGTGAATATATTTTATTTTTAATAATAATTTTGTAAGTTAGAGATCCTTTTATACAAAAAGATGTTAATTTAATTTCTCATGCTCCATATTTTGTCACGCCTTTTGGTAGCTTTTTCCAGAATATGTAAAACAAGTGGTTTATTTTTCAATGCGGCATAACAGAGTTCGACTGTACACTCGAGTTCTTGCTTCTTTCATTTGCCAACTTGTCACTTTAAATGCGCATCAATGTGACACAAATGCAGTCTGAAATTCGAAACAGCAGATTTCATGATGACGATGACGACGATGAGGACGATTTTGACGACTGCATATCAACAAGATTCATGCTCGTTTCCATGTAAACAATTTCTGCAGAAGAGTATTGGAATACTTTGTCAGCTCACACCGACAGTTCAGCGCCAAATTCCCGCAAGTGACATTTCTACACAAATTTCAAAGAAAACACAATGACGATCACTTCAATTTAAATCTGCTGGCGGAAATGAATTGGATATGAGCAAAATGAAATACTCCCAATGGATTCGCAACCATCTCTAATACACTGGCAGATATGACTTGCCAATGCAAATCCAACGTCGATCTGCATCAAAGTTCTCTTTCTAATTTAAAAGTTTTGTCTTTCCTATTTAAAACCCAACCCGAAATCCTAAAATTCAGAAACTCTAAAAATCACTTTTTGGGGATTCATTGACTAGATGCTGCAATTCTGTTTTTACTTGTCTTCTGTCGATGGCTGGTTAAGTTATCGGATTCAAAGCCTACGAAAAATGTATTCCTGTGAAGAAAAGTTAAAACCCAGAGGTTTGCAGTTAATTTTAAAACTTTACTTGAAGCTAAAAATTATGCCTTCTCGCTTCACATCGGAAGAAAAGTATATATTGAAAGACTAGAGTGAAGCAGGGAACATGTTTTTCATGTATCTTTTGAATTACAGAATTTGACAAGTCAAATGAGTAGTTTAATAAAATAAAATTGTCAAAGACATCTAATTATTCCTGATGCTTCAAACTTATTTGAATTAGAGTTGAGTTTAAGCTGAAAGGCTTCTTTACTAATAAAACAATAAATTTTTAATATTATTTATCCGAGATGTCTTAAATAATTTGTCAATGAAAGTTGATATTACAATTGAGTTTAGTTCTACTTGTTCATTATTTCGCCATGCCTTTGGGCAGCTTCTTTAAGAAACTCGAAAACCCCTGTTTGTTATTCTTCTTTTTCCAAGAAACATGTGAAATTTTTTTTATGTCAATATTCGTTTTTGTCTTTTACTTTAACATTCAGATTATGTTTGCCGTGAAAGTTTGAAGCGCTTAATAAGATGTAACGGGTTACCTATTTAGTGGTTTCAAAAACGCCGGTCTGGCACGGCTATCAGCTTGTGAAGGTTACGTGCTGATTCCAACGAAGTTCTCAATATTAAGCCTGTCTCACGCCATCCTTTTGGTTGCTGGTTTTCAATGATTTTTCAGACAGAATTTGCTTCAGCTCTTTCAGATCGACTGCTGCTTTAGAGGGCATCCTTCAAAGGATATTTCATATCGTACATAATGAGAAGGCTCAAGCTTAGCAGTGGTTAAAAGAATTCATCCAAGGTTATAGGTTTATGTGAGTTTGAATTAGCTTCACTTCCGAAACCAGCAAAAGGATAACCCTTTACATGAATAATTCTTGTCCAATCGTTAATTCCATCACATGAAGTCTTATACAACCCATCGTTGTAAGATGATTGGATACACGGCCTTCCAAATAATAATTTATTTATCTGCATGAAAGTTTCCTCACAATGTCATATTAAGAAAACATCTCTTCATTGTTACTTTGCGTTTAATTTAATATCGCAAACAATTTCGTCCTGATTTATATTCTTTGGCTTTTATTCTTTCTGTTCCTTCCTCTTCATGGCCACACCTTCTCTATCGCTTCTATTCGATTATATCACAAGAATGAATAAATATGAAGCCGTTCTTATTAAGACGCTGGCACGAGCAAGCACAGTGAGTGGATCACATCCAATTAGCATTTTAAATTAAATTAATATTAAATTAAGACGTGTGCACGTGCATCACCTTCCAACGAAATAATTCTTCTCTTTTTTTTATTATTTTTTTTTTTTGAAGCAGCAGCACAAACATATTCTCACACTTGAATCTTTTCACGATAGTTCGCCAATATATTCAGACAATACCCAAACACATGAACATGTGCATGTCTGTGTGTGTGTGTGTATGATGTGAATGTGCGGCAAAGTTTCATGTTTTTCTAACACTCCTTAAGACCAGAAAGAACAAAAATATGTCTTTCAAGCATCGCAGTAACGTTACTTGACATCTCAAGAGATTAAATAACAGATTAAAAAATTCTATTAACTGATACCGAGAAATTTACAGAGGCGTAGGTAAGAGGCACAAGGGCAAGTAGTTCAAGGATTAACTGAATCTGCTAAAAGTTACTTCGTTGCAACATGTTTGACGGCGGAGCTCCTTTAAGGAGTTTGCAATTTCGGTTACTTCCGTCTTCACCACCACCAGCAATCTGTTTTACGTTTCTTTGGATCCCTACACATACATTCACACACACACACACATACAGACACATAAAATTTCTGCATGACATGTCAGCTTAAGTGTATGAAAGGTAAGGGATTTAACTGGTGCTCCTTCAGTTCTAGATACAATTTATCATACTCCGCCTTGTCGCCATCATAATTTCCAAACAATAAGGACAACAACACCAACAACAACAGCAACAAATACCGAAGGAATGTATTCAAGATGTAAATCCTTTATGGACATAAACTGTAGTTTACACTTGGCTCTTTACGTTGACCCATCTACAGCAGTAGACACGTAAGTACAAACACACAAACACACAAACAAACACACACACATACACATACACGCATACATGTGGACACATCCTATGGGAGTGACATGAAAATACGGTAGATGCTAACTTCTACGTACGAACATAATAAATATATTTGCGAGTGAATATGTGTGAGTGAGTGAGTGGGTGGGTGAGTGAGTGATTGTTTCTGAGTATGTGAATTTATATATAAAAAAAGGTCCAGTGCAGGACTGAAGAAACTTTTCTCAACTCAACTCCGAAACTGAATCTGAAAAGTCTTTGGCAGCTTTCAAAATATCATTGGACTCCAGTCCGGGTACGAAGTTCTCTTTGACAACTGGTATCTGGTTTTGACAGAAGGGCACATGAAATCGAATGGATTGACCAACTTGTTGACCTCGTCAGAAACTTTTCTAACAGTGATTCGACGACTCTGCATAACAATTTTCTGCACTTCCTCCATATTTTTATCCTCCAGGGTGAACATCGTCTTTCGCGTCTTCCCTACCCACTTTGGAAAGCTTGTGCAGTTACAAGTATTTGTTTGACTGGCAGCTTCTTGATGAGACACAAGACTGTACTTCTTTTGACATTCTCCTGGCTTTGACCTCCACAAATGGCTACCGAATCAAGCGGATTACGTGGAACTCATCTCCTGCTGTTGTTTTTTACTAGTTTATTTCGTTTGTTCTGTGAGTGCCGACTTGCAGTTCCACATAAAGAAACCGTAAATGCTTTTTCTTTGCTTCTACTCTTGAATATGCCCATTGATCAGAACGGTCGTAATGGCCCTGCAGTGCCCGAACATGTTGTAGCAACCTTTTAAAATTGTTGAGGAAGTAAAATTCACTTCAGCTGCCAGTTGTAGTACAGTTTTTGTTTTGTTTTTCAATTAAGTCCTCTATCAAACCGACTTCCGTTCGCTTTTGTTTTCATTTGAAAAGTATTCTCCGTAACTGGAATGTGTTGGATGGGCAGATTCGGTCTCTCTTAACGTATTTAACGAATAAAATGTCAATTTGTCTTTCATCCTGGCATTCTGGCTTAGAAAATTGGAATATGTTGTGGTTTTAGTGTTTAAACCTGACTTGACTTGACTTGATTTGACTTAACTGCAGGCATGCATGCAATGAGACACACATTCACACACCCGTGATACACACACTTACATACTCGTGCGATTAGATGCTCGTATAAATACAATTTCATTATGGACATGTTGGCTTTTATGAAGACATACAACTTGCTCTCACACTGGATTGTGTGCTGTGAAATAAAAACAAGTCAGCCAGCAAGAATGAGTTACTTTTACACCAGAGGACACAAGTGTTTACATGGTCAAGACATGTGGTTGTCAGTTGATAAGGTAGGCCCACATACACAAGTCATGGAGCGTGTGCGTGTGTGCGCACATCAAACATTCTTGGCATTATACTTATTTAAATAAATTCGTGTGTGTACGTGTGTGTGTGTGTGCGGTGTGCTTTTAAGCAAATTTACTTTTGAGTTTAGCTTTTCTTATGTTTCACCTCAATATCTCCCGGCACTGCACATGAAGTGCTATTCCAAATGCCTACAGAGAGAGAAAATATGCTGCAGGTTCAGGTGTAACTCACACTGATGCAAGTAGATTTTTGGAAGTTGACTTGTCGGAAACGTCAAGTGTTGAATAATTTTGTTTGTTTTAATTTGTAGTTAAAGGGAGACCCCATTTTGGCAGGAAGCGATAGCAGCATCGTACCCAAACAAGCCGTTTCATGATGAATAATAATGTTGCATTAGCAAATGCCATTAATATATAATTTCACATGTACACACTTACACACATGCATACAAGTATGTACTGTTATATACGAGCATGTATGGCTATTGGCAACGTATTTTTGCCAAGTTTGTCAGAAAAGAAACAGTCTTCGATACATTTCAGTCTTTCGATGGAATAGAAAGTGTTACACACACACACACACACACACACATGCAGGTGTGCATACGCACGTGCACACATACACAATTCCAAACAAAAGGAAAACTTTCACCAAAGAGCAACACATTATATTTTAACTATCGAGATGTGTGTGCGCTACCCAAGAGAATTATTAAAATTTGAAGACTCGAGTGCACATCAAGAGTATTAAAAATTAATAAAACTTTTGACTTTTTTCTTCAAAAATATAAATAGGTGTGTCAATCCATCTGATGAGGACGGAGAGAAGGATGAAAAAGAATTATTTTGCTTCTCAAAATTTCTTTAGCGTTGCAGTAGTTTTCAAACGGTTTTAATAAATCGGACGGTCACATTTTGCGCCCATATTTTATTTATTAAAAAGTTTGATGTCATTCAAGAGGAATAAATGCGCCAAAAGCAGTCGAGACGCAAATGGTGCCAACTGATACGTTCTGGTGTCTGTCTGTATCATCTTAAAGCGGCATGGCCAACAGCCACTCACTTTCTTTTCCCATTGATCCGCAACTCTTTGAGGGTGTTAATTCTTTTTTATGAGTTGATGGTAGTATTTTTGCGGATTGATTTATAAAACAAAATTCGAGTGCATAAAATTGTGCATCAACGCATTTGGCGGTGCAAACATTTCAAGCCGAAAGACATCAAATCCTTCTTCCGATTTTACGAGACATTAACGCAGACGTGGCTGCTGCATCTTATGTAGATCTCATTCAGATTTTCACAACTTTCCATTTTGAATTGTCAGCGGTACGATTTCGTTAAGACTTCGTACTTGCCATGAACATCACACACACACACAGTGAATTGTCATTTGACCACCATGTTGGGACAAACACGCACACACACACACACGTCTGCATTCATATACAAAACATCCAACAACTGCAAAAGACGCTCGATTACCTTTTTACACAAATGCCTTCTTACACACAAACACACTCACACACACACGTGCACGTGTCATCGCGTATACAAATTCGACAGGAAACGAGAATAGTCGTATCGTGTTGTTAATCAGATATTCATGACCCTGTTGAAACAGTTGCTTCCACAAACGTCAGCAGCAACTGCCACTCAATATGATCGATGATAATTCAAATAATAAATTTTGCCCACAATTATTTCCATTTCTAAGAATACAACAGACAAGACAAGAATATTATGAAAACAAAATGTGAATAGAGCGAAATAGAATTTGAAACTCTTCACATCTGAGGCAAATTGTTGTCCGTTTTCTCGAAGGACTCTTGTCATCAGCCCAGTCGCATTAATTACACTCCGATGGATTTTTTGCAACAAATGAATTATTCGAATTACACAAGTAACAAAATTTTAACAATGGCCCAGTAATTACACAATGAAAAGTAGACGGACAGACGGACAGACGGACGGACTGAGAAACAGACAAATAAACTGGCCGGCGCACATTCCCTCTTCAGGCCCTCTTCCATAACCGAACTCCACTTCTGTGCACCTCCTTCTGCCACACTTTGTGCCACAAAACAATAATAATTTCTATTGTTGTTGCCATTGTGTGTGCACTGATTGTGTTGAACCGTGTGCCAAATTAAGATGAACAAATACTTTGCGCAGAGCTTGAGGGAGTGAACTTTTCTTCCTTTTCCGTCCTCAAACCAGCACTTTTCCTCTCCTCAATTCAGTCTGTGCAGCCGGTGTGAGTTGAGGAATCATTGAATCACAAAAAAATAAAATTAAATAAATTGTCGAACACAATTTGTTTATTAAAGTGTTAAATTCTGTTGTCGTTTCATAATTAAACAAAAATAATTTGACAGACAGAACGCTTCGAAGGGAAGTAGAAATTTCGTACTGGTTACTCACACACAATCGGAGCGGAAAGAAAACAAAAATTGTGCAGATTTTCAGAAAATTGTAGGGAAAATAAATCGTTTTCGCATTTAATTTAGATTTGAACAACTCTTGTTAAGCGATTTTATATATTTTTCTCTCTCAAAACTTTGCCGTTTTTATGAAGTTCAATCGCATTTTTTAGCGATAAGAAACTGCTTTTTTGAAGGGAGTTTGATCTGCGAATTCATGATTAAAACAAATTTCTATTTGGCAGCATCCAGGGACGGGTGGGGCCGTGGATTTTTTGATTTTGGTGTACATATTAAGAGTTGCAGAATGTTGCAGCCAACGACTAACGGATGGGGCTTCAAAAAACTACCACAGGAAGGAGCCTTTCGTAGTTTCACTCCTCTTATTTAAATTCAATAATGTCAGCATCTTAAAAGAAACTGGAATCGTTTGCAAACTCGAGTAGCATTTTATCGCGTCTAGTGGATCATTTTATGGAACGATGGTCGTGCGTATTGACATGCCAGACTTTGTCGACTCGATTCGTTATTTCAAATTAATCATGACTCGTTAGTTTCAACATTCAACTTAATAAATTGTTTTTAAGAAAATTCTGAAAGACAAAAATGCACTTAATTAAAAACATTTAGTTTAGTTGACTCAAAAGCAGTTGAGCACCTTGACAACAGCACAGAAGTAGATCAAGATCGCAAGAGCTGAAATATTTATTTAGCAAATATTTGCGCAATTTAAAGTTTTCCTTTGCACGCCTCCTCTCTCCGTTCGGTAAATATGATTGATGTTCTTTTTCGCTGCTTTGGTGCTAAGACTCCCATAAATATCTGAGCAGCATTTGGATTTGCAGCAGTTTGCGTTTCAGGTTTGTTTAACAAACTTTAAATAATTACAACTACAAGAAGATAAATAAGCAGCCGTAGCAGTCAGTCGTGGCCAGGAGTGAGTGCGAAAGTGTGATGATACTCGGATATTAAAATATAAAATTTTAATCTTGACAGCAGTTCAAGTATTCTTTCCCTTTTCAAAGTTTTTTTTTCTTTCTTGTAAATAATTTTTTCACTTGATATTCGCACGTTCGTACCTTTTATTTTCGCCAGAAGTTGGGGCAAACAGTTGCTGTTGCAAGTGACGTAAGCATTCAGTTTATAAATAAGTATAACGATACGGTTGTCCATTGTACTTCATGGCAACAAAATAACTAATTAACTTGAATTTAGCTCGCTCGCATTTTGTATTTCAGGCGACAATTGCTGGAGAAACAACAACACCAGCACACACACACACACACACACACACAAAACCTGAAACGTTAATATCGCTGTACAATGGAAATAAAACGGAAAATTAAAACAACAACGACAGCAGCAGCAGCAACAGCCACATCAACAATTCATTGCTGTTGTTGTAGTCGTCATATTTTAATTGCTTTTGTTGGCATGGCGGTGCTAATTGTGAGTTATGGCGTAAACACAGTGCAGATGTCAGCTGGGCCACTTAGAAATGGAAGCAGCAGCAACATCAGCGTCGACAACAAAAACAGCATCGTTCCGAAAATTCTGTGGAAAAAATATGTTCAACATGTTGCCAACAGAAACAGCAAAAACAACAACGATTTGCAAACTATTTCTCTGCCGACAACGCCAACATTCCCCGCCAACACACAGAACGATTCTACCGCTGACAGCGTCCAATTCAAATCGAACTCAAATCAAAAAGAATTCACTCTAAATGGCAGACAGTTGAGGAAGGCGCGCTTTTTCGGTTTGTTCGGCTCAAACTTTTCACTGTCGTACAATCTAACAGCGGCAACTGGTGCTTCGGCGGGCAACATTACCGTGGTGGCCCCCGCGCCCGCTTACTACTACTACGCTCCAGCTCCTCCGTACGCGTACTATGATCCCTACAGCTATTACAATCCATACGCAGGCTACGCGTATGGCTTCAACAATCCGTACGCAGGCTACGCGTATGGCCTCAACAATCCGTACGCAGGCTACGGTTATTACGGCTAATTTTGTTGCATTTCCAAATTCAGAAAATAAATTAGTTTCTTGGCTTCGAATTAAACTTGTAAGTTGCAATTCTTCATACCGGACACTTAATTACGCATTCAAAGGAACTCCATAAGCAGTGAAGGCATTTCTTGTCTAACATCTGCATCTGCTATTCAAATAAAAACGCTTAATATTTCGCCACATCTTTTCTTAGTAATTCACCCAAATTAATTTTACATAAAAGAGTTTTTAGTCAAGGCAGTGTCGCTTATTTTTTTAATTCAAAATTAGAATTTTGAATTCTTATCCAAGAAAACCATTATGTTGCTCGTATTTTTCAAGAGGGCTGCCTGTATGCAACTTCAAAACGATTATGAAAACCTTAAACTCGTTTTCTCTAGCAAAAAACGCCCCCATCTCCACCTGCTTCCCTTGCAAAGTCAACTGACTGTGGAAACCGTAATTATTTAATTGAACTTGCAGGGATTAAAGGACTGAAATGAGAACATCGAATGTCCTCCTGTCAAATTCTCGTGCACGAGTATTTTTCGGTTATTTTGCATTCTTTTGTGATGCAAATAAAATAAATTCGTGCTTGCAAAAGTGCTCGTTACTTCACACTCCCGCTTTAGCTCAACTGCGGACAAGGTTTTAACGTGTTCTCACCTTTTTAACTTGATTCCTTAAATGCAAGTGGCTGAGTGCAAGTCAAAGTTTCTCATATTCAACTCAAGAACAAACTGCATACAGGTTTGCCAGTGTGTGGGTGAGCAACACATACTTATCGGGAAAATGCAAAAGCACTTTGCGAGTGTTTAACACCATCATTGACTATGACATTGGCAGTAAATAAGTGAGAAGACGAAAAAAAGCAAAAGTAAGTACTTAAAGACATTAAAAATCCATTTAGCCAGAATAGAATGGCAAAAAAGAACAAACGTAACTTAATTATTTCATGAATAAACTCATCAACATGCTTTGCAACGGGGAAACTGTCTTAACAAGTTTTACGTTAAACTTTAAAAGTTGATTTCGTGTTTTTCTTTTTGTTTTTGGTTTTGGTTTTGGTTTTGGTTTAAATATTAATGATTTACTAACAGTTTGGACTTTTTTCATCTACACAATTACCAACAAGGCTGTGCTTTACGCTTATTTATTGCCGAGACCGACAAATGCTGGTTCGCTTTGAGATAAAGTTCGTCTTTAGCCGATTCTGTGGCAACAGTTCAGTTTGAAAATTCGCAGCAGCCGGATTTCAATTATGTCACATGCAAAACATTTGAAGGGGAGTGTAAATGGCGCACATCGAAAACCGGTGTGTATGAAAACCGAATTAGAAGTGGAACAACAGACAATCGTGAGACATTCAATGAAAGGCCTGACGATATACACAACGCATGTAATGAAAAATTCCAAATGAACTACTTAAGAACGTTTTTTTATATTGAGTTTTGATAAAAACACTCTCCAAAATATGTAATAAATTATTATTATTAATTTGCAATATGCCACTTCACAGCCCTGGATTTGATCTACTGACTAAAAGCATACTCTTGAAATATAATGTTTCATATTCTATTTATCAACAGCTCACCTTCATAAACACTCCTCTTTTCATATCCAGAGTACATTTCCTGGTAAATTTCAACATAAACGTTGTGTGACTGCAACAGAGCTGTTAAGTTAACAGTTCGATGTTACTTAACATACAAAAGCAACACAACAACCGGCCGTACGTTCATCTCACATGCGTTTGCCTTTATTTTATCAACGAATTACTTGCATTTCGTGTAATTTGCGATGCAGGATTTTGCACACACGGTTTAAGCACAACTTTAATCACACTTTTAAAGAAAAATAGATGCATTTTCTTCTTTATTTTTCAATTTAAAGCACACATTTTTCTGGACACTTGCACTTGACATCCGAACTGTAAGAAAATTTCGCTCAAACTAATTTTGACAATGAACACAAACTAATTTTGGCATACACACACACACGAGTGGACAATTGTTCAATAGATCATCTGGAATGTGTGAGAGAGAAAGAGAAGTTAGTTAAATGCATTTAAGTAAATAAGTTTAATGGCTTTTTGTGGGAATATGTGGCGTACAAGTATGGGAGTTGGGAGAGTGGGAAAAATATTACAAAAATATGCCGTGCAGAAAAAAGGCCTTTGAACATCAGGGATGGAAAACAGCTATTTTGAAATTATACGTAATATTTTGTTCCGAATTGTATAATTGAGGATTTTATGGTGTTGTATGCACTCACACATACACGCATGTATCTACATTCATACAATACACTAGTTGGAGTTAATGAGTGATTTTTTAAGAGCTCTCGGATACGATATAAAATAATATAATACAATTTGGAGAAATGTATGACATCTTAATGCGAGTCGACAGCACGATAATGTTATGCTTAGAGATAATTTCATGTAAAGGTTGACCGCGGCTACGTCTTTAATGGGTCGGTTATACGCTGAATTCAATTTTACCATATTCTTTCAAACATATCGGCCGGTATCTCACGAATACATTCTTGAATATTAACTTCACAAAAACAAGAAAAAATAGTATTCAATTCTTTCGCCAGCAGTATTTTAAAAAGCTTTTATTCACGTAGTGGAGTGATAGACGCTGTTTTAAAACTCAATACTATTCTAAACTGTAGAATTTACGATTTTTTACGCAAATATTATATAAGCGTTAACGTTGATTTAAATCATAAACCAAACTGAGCACGTTTAACAATAACATGTTACACGAAAGCAGACGAAAGAGCTGAGAGAGTTGAAAGTTTCAAAACGAAGATCGTTAAAGAAAGTGAGAAATGGTATAGGGAAAAGAATGGACCCTTGTCGTACCGCTGAAATGATATCCGGCTATAACAACTCGCTTAAAACGATAATTGAGAAAGTTCGTTTTTGACTGAGCGAAAGCATTTGCGACACCGAGTCCAATAAATTTCACCAGGAGCGTTTCATAACACATTGTCGAACGTCTCGGATGTGTCTAGACCGACCACTTAACCTTCGCCTACAACATTTCTTGCTGCACTATTTCTCTCAAAGAAATCTTCATAAATCACTCATGTAACCTCCTCCACAGAATCGAATTCTACTGTCGGTCGTTAAATAAATTGTTGTATCCACAAGATGGAAGATAAGCGTACATTCCATCACTTTAGAAATGGCAGAACAAAGCGTGTATGAGTAGTAACAAACAAATTAATAGAAAACGTTTTAATGCAACTAATTCAAATACATAGAAAAGTTCGCATGTGTGTTGCAAGTAATTGAGTGCACGAATACTTAAAATGTCGAGTTTCATACGCAAAATCACGTATTTTTAATGTAATTAAAGACAAGTGAGATATACCAGGGACAGCCCCCAGTTCGAATGCGACTAATATGTTGGCCAAAAGAAATGTGTGGTCAGCAGTTAAGAAATAAAAAGCCACAAATTCAAGAGAAATTCCTTAAGTACAGAAGGACATTCAAAGACTATTTTTGCAATACGAACGTACGTGCAGAACTGCTAATTAAACTGTTGAAGTGGGAGTGTTCTTTTCCCACACCACATGTGAAGATACACTTCGAGAAAATCTATTGATGGAAATTCAGTCGAGTACTTGTGTTCCAAAAAAGCGGTAGAAACTTTTTGAAATTCGCAAAGCCTTTTAAAAAATATTGTGCTTTTCTTAACACCGCAAAATCATTTACGATTCATTTAACCGTGGGGCATTCGTTTTTGTTCTAAATAAAATATATGAAGTTTTCAAAATCTTATGGCGTTTTCTTTTCTAGAAAACATGTAACATTTTTTCACTTATTCTCTAAATAGTGGAAGTTTGGAAAAATTTTAAAGCAGAAACTATTTTTCGTGAGGGATGTTGGCTTCATTTCCAATAAATTCCTTATTTTGAAATTTCAAAATGTTTCCAGTTTCTGTTAGAAAGTGTGAAAAATGTTGCATTATTTTCTAGAAAAGAAATCGACATTAGCCTTCGTTTGCTTCATTATATTTCGAAATAATTTCGAGCTGATGCCAGTATTTATGCCAGTTAATTTACAAAATTCGTTTTGTAAAAAATCGTATTGACTTGCAAAGCCCTTTTCTCTGTGTATCAAAACAAAACTTTTATTTATTTCTTTCAATGGCAAACCTTAAAAGTATTTAACAATGATGCTTGAGTCAGAGCTGAAGATAAATCGCTTCCAAGTAAACTCCTACGACATGAAATCTTGAATTTGACTGGATGGTTGAGCAACGAGCGTTTCGCTTAAAATCAAATGCCAAATGCGGACGGATATTTACGAGCTCTCCAAAATTTATGCAAGCGGCAATAAATCTGCCGTTTTACACGCAATATTTCATGGCATCTACACGCATTCAGTGCCTCGTTCATGCGAAATTTAATCGCACATCTTGAGGCAGGACAGTTGATTTACATAAACTCATTTAAAATAGTGTTCAAGTAAATTAAAAATTACTTCTGGTGCACGAAGAGAGTTTATTTGAATGGCGGCGAGCACAGAGAAACAATTAATTCTTTAAAGTGCATATTTTCATCATTAAATTTGTTCGGTTTCTTTCTGTTGCATGAAATAAAACATCAAATATTTGCATGTCATTTAAGTAATTTGCAACATTTTCTATGCAAACTTTCTTTATGCAACATCACCGAAGTGGAGGCCAAAATAATGGAACACTGTGAAATGCCATCAAAGAAAACGAAATATTAAAATATATTTGAAAAAAAATCCCTCTCTATGGCAAACACTTTAGCACAAGTGAAAAACAGAAAATAAATTTATAAAAGCAAACCGTCTAAACAAAGTTTCATTAAGCACCCGCAGTTGCAACAAAAAATATATTTACCAAACTCTTGAAAACTTAACGTTTTGGAAGTCCGCAAATGCATACTAAAATTGTATTGAACAGCAAAATATTCACTTCTTCTACTTCGGCCATGTTGGATTAGAAAACCACAACAAAAACAAAAAGGAAATCCATTAAAAGCAAAGTGGTGTGCGGGGGGTAGGGGTAGGGAGTGCTTGGTTGACAAAAATGTCTATTGAATTCTTTATTATTTAAGAAAACAAAATAAAAGTTCTCAAGCAAGAAAATACAACTCCCTTAAGCGTGTCCTTTTTCCAATTTTTCAAACTAAATTTAACATGAACATTTTGTTTCAAGCGCAACATGGCATTGCGAGTTAAAGAAACTTGAGAGAGAAAATAATTTACTTTTCGTTTAGAAATTAATGGCCGCTAAGCAAAACTGTGGCACATCATGTTTCCTAAGGACGCGGACCTGTAACATGCGTCATGTCTGCTAAAAAATATATTCAATTTCAAAATGAGTTGTTTATGCTGCAAATAAATGCCCGAATAGATGCGTCTTGGAAACGGACATGTAACACTTCTTTATAAAAGTCTTGTATCCTTCCAGTCAACGCGCAGAGCAGTCTGAAATGAATCTCATAAAATATCAGGCCGATACTGAACGGGGCAACCAGAAAATTTCCGACTGTTTTTCCAAAGGCTTAAGAAAAAACAACGCCACTCTTTTGAGTTTTCCTCGAACCTCCAAAAAGCTTTTCATAGGATCCTTGAAAGCTTTGCGGTGGCATGAGTATGTGTCATGGACGTTGTGTAACAAATACGGACAATAAAATCACATCTTTTTATATGATAATCGCACCTCCGCAATAACAATAACAACAACAAGAAACAATTTAAATGGAAATTAGTTCAAACAAGAGAAAAGAAAAGAACCACAAAGTCGCAAATACCCACACGTTCAGGAATAACTTAAACACAACCGTTTGGTCTTGTTGACTGGCTCTGCGAGTCAAGTAGGAAACAAAGAAGAAGACAAATAAAGCGGCGGAAGTTGAAGTAGATATGAAACCAATAATAACGATAATGACCTCAGGGGATTTTAAAATGAAATTAAGAAATCGTTTAAGACGTTTTGATGTCTCGCTAAGGGAAACGTGGCTCAGGCGAGCGTGTGTGTGTTACGTGTGATTAGATTTAAAGGAAAATTTTCTAACTGCACGACTAGATTTTTACAAAATTATCCAGCAGTATCAGTGGTCATTTCGAATTAGTAGGCAGGCAACGCTTTCACAAACTAAAAGTTTAAACTTTAAAGTGAAATCGCAACGTAAAATGAAACAATCTATTCTCTCTCTCTCTCTCTCTCTCTCCCTCTTCTCACATGAAAGCGAACTGATGTGATCATAAGAAATCCTTTTTTGTGTGGGAATAAAATTGAGGAACGGGAAAGTGTTTTTTGACTAATTTAACCCACAAAAGTAAAACAGGGCCGTTGTTATTCGAATAAAGGCAAACACACAATTATAATTCTGTTTGCCTGACGACACACAACTATTTAACAATTCAAATACACAATCAAAGAATAAAATCCAATTTATTGTTATTAATGGTCGAATTACGTGGCTTTTGCACAAAAAGCTTGGTATTCCATTCGCTCACAGACATGTGGACGTGGGGATATAATTATGTACATGTTAATGTATGTGTATGTGTGTGTGTGTGTGTGTGTGTGTGTGCCTGAATGCATACGAGTAAAATTAGTCAGGCTCAGAAATATGCATACTTGCGTCTTCCATCTGACCTGCTTATTTTGTATCAAACCAGCGGCTCTAACCTTTGACCCAAATATTCATAATTTTTAAAAGGAGGAATATAACAGGAGACGTAGGAAAACTTCATAAAACATGTACTGAAATAGGCGATTTGCTTGTGACAATTCGCGCAGCGTTCATGTTCTTTTAGTCACATCCATTTTTATTTTCCCTGAAGATTTAAGTTAAATTTATTTTTAACCCAACATTTTACTTTTCATAATATTTTTGATTATCTTCCATCTTCCTTTTTTCCAACATTATTTATTTGAACTCACTGGACTGCAAGCGAAAACGGTGGCCAAATAAGAATATAATGAAATCGAACGGGGACCTGATTTTAATTTTTACATACAACAACCATTTTTAATAAACATGCAGCAGTTGGAATAACTAATTTGGTTGCCTGTCAGTCGGTGGTAAATAATTATTTGTTCGATTAATCGAGCCGTGAAAACGGTTCCACTTGTGCAAAAATAATGAATTTCAGTCAATTATTATGTCAATATTCTTAAATTTAGAGATGAATTTTTTAATTTCAGATGTGAGATGTTCTTTTAATAGTTTATTAATTGAAATTTTTGATGAGAGTTTCGTTTGAGTTGAATTGTACAATTTGAAGATGTCGAGTCACACAATTATTTGAGTCACTGCGAATTTGAATTAATCAGTTAAACGATTAATTTTAAACAACAGGAGTGGTAGTCCAGATTAATTGAATATCGAAAGTTGCACTCATTTGCTCCGTGATCTCTCATTGTAAAAAGTATTTTCCCTTCAATTTAAAGGCCTCCAAGAAAAAACTTTGAATACACGAATATTTCTGTCTCCATATTTCAATTGAATTAAAATTGTTTGTCTAAACTTCGCCGTGTTATTTTCTTAAAGACATGATAAGTATTCCAAAAGTGAAGGTAATTTAAACATGAATTTAATATTCCAGCTTGTAAAGCGACACTCAATAATGCTGTTTGAGGAAGTGAGAATGTTTGAGGGTGTAGGAAAAGTTTTTCCAGTTTTTCTTTTGTTTCACCAAAAAAGTTTTAGAAACTATTTATATAATTGCAGATTATCTTTCAAACCAAATATTAAAACACTTGAAGGAAAGAATTTCCGTAAATGCCATTTATTTAATAGAAAAGCAGTTGCTTTTAATGTCTGCTCATTTTCTGTTCATTTTTCTTGCCGAAGCATGAAATCTTTTGGAGGTGCTCAGAGGCGCTTATTTGGGATGGTTTCAGATGACATTTTTTTTCGAATGAGTTGTCAATTCAATAACTTTGCACGCATGTCTTTGGAAATTTTAAATTTATAACCGATTTACAAAAGTTGTTTGCACAATGGCACACATACATACTAACATATGGCATGTGCAATTGCATCTGACATCACCTGCCACTGCTGAAAACAGCTGTGCCTGCATCGCAATGTTTGATTTCATGTGTAAAAGTTATTACAAGTGGTTGAAATCAATTTTATTTTTTCAAAACTTATATGATTCGCTATTCAATTATTTCTTTTTAAAACGCATCAGCCGCTTTTCAATATATTTCCTTCATATTTTGCTAACAAACGTTGGAATTGAAATTTTGTCATCTGACTTTCACACCGGCAGTGCTTTGAAAACTCTCTGAACCATTTCACCTTGTAAAATTTGAAATAAAAGCCCTGCCATGGGAAGGCACCTTTAGCTGGAGGATGGATCGTTACATTTAGCTTAATTTTTTTTTTTTGCAAAAACTATTTACAAGCACATGCCTGCATACATGACATGTGAGTGTGTGTACGTATCAGTAGAATTACGTAAATTATCGTTTAATGTGCAGCTTAAAGCTTTAACAAGAGTTTGAAAAACAACCACATCGAACGCATGTGTTTGCAATTATTCGCGTCACACAAGTGGCAAATGGTGGAATACAACCAACAACAACGTTTAATATTGAAGATGCTGCAAACGTACAATAGAGAACGCATACTGTTTGCATGAGTGCATGGAATGTTGTTAGTGCTCTTCCTCCCCATCCTTGAGAGTCTTTCTCAGATAGAGTGAGTGTGTGTGTGTGTGTGTGTGTGCATGTGTGTGTGTATGTTTCAGTAGAAATAGAAATGTTTGAAAAAGTCTTACGAAAAGGAATTAAAATAAAGTTTCACCATCATTAGCAGGCAAAATGTGTTTTCTCATTAAATTCCTTGGCTTACCTTGAAAAGACTCTTCCTCCAAAACTGTAATCCAAATAATGTAAAAGGTTTATAGACAAAAACTTTATTCGCAACACGAAGAGAGGAGCATCATGGAAAGGGAAGCCATTTCCTTTAAATGTTTGGCAGTTTCAAGTAATTAGAGGCAACACTACCACTCTCCGTCTAAACTGTTTATGCCTGCTTGAGTGTATCTACAACACAAAGTATGGAAGTCAGTATGCATGTAGATGCGAGTGCTACGTTCAGGATACAGTTGCTACGACAAGAGATCGCACAAAATAATCATAAATAAAGTTATTCCGAAAAAAGCGAAAAACAATAAAATATTTCGAATTTGTAATCGCAAGAACAATATCGTGTTTAACACAAATAAAAAGCAGAAGTGCGTATGTTTTTATTTGTTGCCGACTGTAAGTGCTTCAGTCAACATCGTCAGTAAAATAAAGTAAATATGCGTGTGATAAGTACCGCAAGAAGTCTGATTGCCGAAAGACTTTCAAATGAATTTCGTTTAAGAATAAAGTTAGCGGCGTATCGAAAAGCAACAAAAATATTGCAGTTGAAATTACACAAACACAATGACAGACAGCATCGCCAGGTACTCCTCAGTCAGACACGAGATGATGGGCAGACAGACGAGACTTTATCGGTAAAGGGTTGGGGAGGCAGAATGTTTGTTAAACGATATACCAACAAACTTCGTCTGTCTGTCCGTCAATTCCGTGCAGATAAACGCAGTCTTACTTACGATCACTTGCCGATCCTGTCTTGGTCTTTCCACAATCAAGAATAAAAAGGAGGCCACATAAAAGAGATTTTTGAATCAAATCCCAAAGATATCGCCGAGTGGTTTGTTCCAAGGTCAAAAATAAATATATAAATAAAAAGATTTCTTAAAACGTTTGTAATGAAATAGCGTTGCTTGAAAATCCTATTCGTACCACGCCCATACGCCCCATCTCACGGAATGTGCACGGCCAGAGAACAATAGAAAAATTGTCATGATGCTTTAGAACTAAAGCCTTGAGGCTTTTCAACTAAATTGGACGGACGCTTTTAGAAACAGTAAGAAATACAATAACCAAAATGTTGCGCGTATGTGTGTTCCTCCCGGAGTTCTGAAATTAATCTATAATCTTTTAATAAAAACTTTTGATTTCACATTATTTTGCATCACAGTTTCTTTTCAATAATTATTTTCTAGTCTTGCATCCGTTATTTGTTCAGATAAAAGTTGAAAAGAGCACAGCGTCGTGCAAATCTTGTCAACTGCCATTTTTAAGCGATTAAAAAGCTTTCGAGCCAACCTTTCATATCTGCATTGACTATGAAATTTCCCTCCATTGAAAATCAAATCTTAATTGCAGCGCAGACTTGAACTGCATGAAGTGATTTTGGCACAGCCCTTTAAGCCTCAAATAAGAGACAAACTGGCTGACAGCTAAAGTAATTAACGTGAAAAACTCATGCGTTGTAAAAGTACGATGTTTGAGCAGCTACGCGGCCCCCTCAATGCAAATTAATAGTTCCAAGTTGTTTGTCTTAATGCCGTATCTGCACTTTCCAAAATGCTGAAGGTCAACGCTTTTTTTGTTCAGAAGAACTCAAATTAGAACTTTTCCTCTTCTTTCATACTATTTTCTAAATGCAATTGAAATTAATTCTGTATCAAATGAGTTCTTCTTCTTCTTCTGGTTGTTGTTGTTGTCTTTTGTGTAACTTTTTGATGCAGAGAAGTTTGCCTCATTATTTGCAGTTTCTTTTGCATTTGTTGCAGCTCACAATTTCACTTCGAGTAACGTTCGTCATTATAATGCCATAGAAACTTTATTTCGACAATACAATTGAAAATTTTAACAAGCGCACATATTCTTTCAAACAGTCAGTTCACTTGTTGCAGACACAACTGCTGAGTCGTGGTAACAAGCGAACGGAAATGAAAATTCGACTCGAGTGCAAAAGCCCCATGAGGGGATATCGCATTTTCTTGCGCACGAAGAATTCGACTTTTATATACAAGTATTGCACAAACAGACATTTGAAGGCATTTTGTGCGTTGTGTGTTTGAAAGTCTTTCTCGCAGTTAGTGTTGGCCCAAAATTAATCATCAAACATTTAACTCCAGCCGCTGTTCAATAGCGAAAAATTATATAACAACAACAATTAGTTAATCCTAAAATGTGAAATAAAAGTCAATATGAAATTCTTTATCTGAAAAAGGAACAGAAGCCAGAACATGACAAATATTTCCGCTGAAATAAATAAAAATCAGATAATAACAGCTATTCCTGACAAATAAGTTAATGAAATTGTAAATTAAGAATTAATTCTGAAAAAATAAATGTAAATCAAAAGTTTCAGAATCATACAGTTTGAGAAAATATTGTGGGAAACCATCAAAATAATTTCCTTGAGTTATTCTCTGATGTTTTCTTGTTGTTTCTCTTTTCCTCGTGCTCAGCGTCGCCGCGATATTTTCAACGGAAAGACCAGTCACTCCTCTGACGACTACGTGCTGCAAAGTCTTTTGTGGCGCCAGTCTGTTCAAGCTGAGCAGCTAAACGGTGGAATATTTCATCAGTCTGCCGCTATACAATTGAGAACTTCAAGTCGAAATTCACGCTGCGCTGATACCACCGGCTGGATAATGGAAAATAAATAAAATGTTGACTCAATCATTCCACAATCCCGCTCGTGAAATGCGACTACTTAACTTTCGTACAATAATTTGTTTCTTCCACAACAAATTTGTGGCGGCTCTAGAATTTACTCCAGATCCCGGCACATAAACTCTAAAAAACGTGTTCCTCGTATTCAACGATTCGTACTCAACGATTCGTACTCAAGCCGGTACACGATCAATTTATTCACAACTCAAGGAAAACATTTTGCACATAAAACTGCTGCACACACATTTTTGTGGAACTCTTTTAAATAACTTATCGTCCGCCCATACTAACGAAATATAAATGGTTGAACTGATGGTGAAATTAAAGCTGACTTCCCCCTGTGCCTTTGCTGCACAACATGTCCTTCTGAATTTAATACGTTACGGACACTGGCCTGTCATTATTAATTGAATTTAATACAATTAAAATGCTTCTCTATTCCATTCCAATTTATTCTACTACAATCGACACGGGTGAGTGTTATGACGGATAAATACTTGAAAGTAAATTCGAAAGTCATCTCAAGTAATTCTCCGCCTCGACAGCTCTGCCCAAAAAGTATCGGAAACGAACTTGTGTTTTATTTTGTTGTTGCAGAGGAGCAGCTCATACAAGACAAACAGACGGCAGGACAGGCAAACAAGCATCTTATTTGAATTTCCAACATCTTTTGCCAAGTTTTCTGCTTTTATTTTTAATTTATTTTTTATTTTTTTCGTTTGTTAAGTCTCGTTGCTTTTGTTTGCACTAGAAGGACTTCTTGGGCAACTTGCATTTATATTTTAATTTGTTTCTATTTTTGTTTCTGCCCTTGTCTTTCCTTCGCGATTATTAAGAGCAATTATTTTCTTTATTTGATATTTTTAAATGTGCATCGCCATCCCAAAACTTGTGTTACTGCGAGTATAAATATTTATTTTATTGTATATAAATTAATTTTTGTGACACTCGTTGCAGCATCGTTATAAATCAAACGACCAAATATTTTTTTCTCTGATGCTTTTTTTCAAATTAATTTAATATTTTTAGCGTCTGAATTTATCATGTCCTTAAGCACAAACATGCAGTCACTTCTGGCAGAGGCAATTGTGTTGGTGCACATCCAACATACACCCATACACACACACGCAGGCACACATGGGAGCATGTGTGCATACGTGTGAGCATGCTGCGTGAAAGGAACCACAAACGGTCTAATAAACTTTTTATGCTTTGCTGGATTGTGATATTGGTCTCGTACGCTGTCCACTTGCGCTCGTCCAATGGAACACACACACACACACACACGTACAGACATATTAAAACGTATTTTATGTACCCTTTTATTTTCGTTCTGACAGTTGTGGAAATTAATGGAACATCATATCACTTTAAGCTCTCCTTTCAAATGCCAACACGCTTGACCACACTTCAATTCTATTTTTCTCCTTTTTTTTGCAGAAGTAACGCGAACGCTCCTTTGCTGTTGGCATGTACTCCTTACCCATGAGTAAAATGAAATAAAATTTTATTGTAAAAATTTTAAGAAGTCTGGTTTATTATTATTTATGATCAACTTTAATATAGAAAAATACTTCATGGCTAACAAGTTGTGTTCTGACACCAAGAAGAAGGAAAGAGGCATCTTGTCACCGCGTGACCGATTACAAGAACTACAAAAAGGAGAACACAAATTGCACGGAAGAGGATCTGATCTTCCAGAATGTTAATTTCCTTCTGACCAGCCTATTTTTACACATTTTCTATCTGCTGCCTTCATCTGTCCTCTTAACACTACCCCCTCCGCATATGCAGAGATCATCCCCTGAGAGCTCGTTTTGGACAAAAAAAAATAGCTTCTCTCTTGGTTGCTCTACATTCTTCCTTTTTGTTTTAGACGTAACTACAAGGCTTGTTCGCTCCATTCCCTGCTTCTATCTCTTTTATTCTACACACACTTTCTTGATATTCCAAACGGTCTTCCCATCAATGGTTCTTCACAAGACTTCCAGGCAATGGTTGTTAAAAGGATTCCCAGAAAGTTCATATGAAAGAGTTCTCCATTAAGATAATGCAGGTGTTCCAAATAGAAAAGAAGTAGGAAAGGACGAATATATTTAGTAAAAGGCTCGAGGCGTTCTATGAAATCTTCTTTGCAAAATTGTTAAAATGCTGGCCTTTCATTGTAGTGACACACACCGACTGTGCTCGAAGCAAAATTTTAGGCTTTTCAGCTTCATAACGGCGTGATGTGGGCACACAAGTACCCAAGGCAGACATTAAAAGGCAGTTGGACTGGCAATAAGTTGATTTGAGGTTGTTTCTTGTTAATGGACTGCTACACGTCGCGTATTTAACCTCGTGAATTTTAGCCATTCCTTGCACGAGTTGAAGGGGAGTTTCTAGCCCATTTGCGTTACCCGGCATACATTTTCTTGTCATTTACATAAATTTGTGTTTGATTCCGATGTAAATATTTATCATGCAGGAAACAACAACAACACTTGTGTACAACAAATTGTTTCTTAAATATTTTCACATACATTTTTACTCCCTTCCCGGATAATAACTATACCCCGTCTTACCTGTAAATTTCAGTTTTGCCTGGCACCCTTCCAAATGAGAAAAACACAAGCATTTTGCAATTTTGAGGAATCAATTGACAAACTTTTTACTCGAAACATCATTTTTATTTGTGTGCGTTACAGTGTATGTGAGAAGGTGCTTAAGTAAATACTTTTCGAAAAAAAAATACAATTTCCTTTTTGCAGAGTCTATGGTTGTTAATACAATTAATTTTATTGTTTGTTCAAATTCCTTCTGTGGAAGTTTTTGTCTCTTCTATTGCTGTCTGAGTTATTTATTTGTTTATTTTATTGATTTCAATGTTAAATACTGTTGTAAAGGCGAAAGGTATTTCTACGGCTCTACATTTCAATTATCCACAAACTACTCCCTTAACGTGCATTACAGAGCTCCTTAACAATACAAGTCATGCAGGTCAGCAGCAAGATTGTTGGCAGCACGGCTTTCATCATCATCATCATCATCATCATCGTCATCATCATCATCATCGTCATCATCATCATCGTCATCACTAGTCTCTGGCATGCCAATTTTGTATTGAAAAGCGTGAGTTGAGTGAGTGGTTTTAAATTTAATTAACTATTTGACGGACAATATCCGGCGGCAACATAAAGTTATTTTTTCTTAGCGGTATTTCGCTCAGCTGCCGGTCCACTGGCAAGCGTGTGTCATACAGGGAGGGGGATTGGCAGATAATTGCAAAAGTTCCGAAGATACATGACAGCGTAAAAGTCCATAAAAAGAAACGATCCAGAACCATTGAAACAAATTTCCAATCTTCTATAATCTAGAGGAAAACAAACGACATAAAAAATAAATTACGAAACAAAATACTATTTATTTTTAGCACAAAAAATATGGTGCTTTAAAATGTTTTTTCCTTCTTTTGTATTGCAGCGCTTAAAAGCATTAAAAACAACAAACAATCTGAGAAAAAAAACGTTAATTAGGCATAATGAAAACCACTAAAAACTCATCATTTTATGCCTGAAATACAAAATTAGTTTCACTCTCTTTTCTTTCAGTTTGCGTCCAGTCTGCTGTCCCCGCCCTCTAAAATAAAACAAATTTTCTCCACAGTAACCCACTGCTTTTGCAACTGTTAATATTGAGGTTTGGAACACCAAAAGAGCTGAAAGCAAAACGGAAAATTATATCGAAGCGAATCTACAGATGAACCTCAAAAGCGAATAAATTCTTTGAATGATGGATGAATAAATTATCACAATTATTCGCTGCTTTTGGTTTGAAAATGTTTTCAACTATTTACTCTTTTAATTTTTGCCAGATGTTTTCTACTTTTTTTTCTATTAATACAGACGAGGCTGAAACGAATTGTATTGCAAATCAATACGCTAAAATATCAGCGACTCCAAAACTCAACACGTTGTGGACCAGAACCGACTACTGCTGTTCTCTAAGATCTGAGGCTGCTATTTTCAGAAGGTTTGAGCACGAACGTGTTATTTGGTCTGATCCTGTACCACAAGTTTCTTCTTGTGCGATAAAGGCCGTAATTTGTTTGTATTAATGCCATGATTTCATGGTGGAAGTTTTTATGTGACAATGCGAGTAGAGAAGAAATAAGAAGAATTAAAATGAATTAATTGCACCAAAATAGTTGCATGCAGCGAAGGATAAAGAAAGATTATGAAACTGTGTCCTGATAAAAAGTTCGTGTATATTCCTGTGTGTTTGTCTGCGTTTAAGATGTATAAAAGTGTACAAATACCAACCTCGTTGTCTTTGTCGGCATCCTTGATGTGTTGTGCAATAAATCTGACTGCACGTAAAGCCTGCAGGACTTCTGGCGTCAAACGTCGCGGTATGATGTTATCGGAATCTGTCAATTAAACGTCAATATAAAATTATATCTGGAAAGGAATTCGCAATTGTTTAATTAAAGTTGAGCAAGTTGCTGAGTTTGAACAAAACATGAGTCTGACGCCTGCAAAAAAATTTGCCCCTCTTCATGAAAACCCGATTCTTTAATGATTATCATTCGCCATTATTACGCCACTAGATTTTGACAAAACCTCATCAAGTTTTCTGCATATTCTACTGAAAATACTTCATGAAGTGCGTGTGGCAGCAATTCCGTACACTCAGTTGCTAAAGGTACGTTCACACTGGTCAAATACTTCCCGAAAAAGCGTAACCACTGTGTACTAATAAAAACCTTTTAGTTCAGACAAGTGATGATTGAGTCAAAAAGTTTCCAGTAATATTCGATTCTATGCCACGGCCTATTCGTCATGTATGAATCCGTTTTATTTAATAAACACGTTTCTGCACGAAAACATTTTTCGTTAGTATTTAGTGGTTACGCTTTTGTGGGCAAATATTTGGCAAGTGTGCACGTACCTTTACCTTGACAACACAATTCAGATTATTGAATATAAATCTGTGTTGTTTGTATATTTTAGCTCTATTCATTATCTTAAAAAAATGTTCAAAGTGCTGAAACAATTTGTTTAAAAAAATTATTATTAAGTTTGAGATCATTCAACATGGGAAATTGTGGTTTTGAAAATTGGCCATTTGCAGGGGTGGGTCATCCTTTGCTTCATTTCATAGATCACTATGTTTGTGGTACCGTGACGTTTCACAGTTT
Organism: Linnaemya vulpina; assembly: GCA_963675445.1. Lineage (NCBI taxonomy): Eukaryota > Metazoa > Arthropoda > Insecta > Diptera > Tachinidae > Linnaemya > Linnaemya vulpina. Next base: position 117,108,161 of record OY776277.1, on the reverse strand, counting down.
GCTCAACCGTGATTATAACGTTTGAGACTTTACGTAATTCCGCTTATTGCGAGTGGCGTTGTCACATGCCTGCTTAGTGTCGACCACAATTGGCTGCTAATAGTATGCTCTATAAATATGTTAAACTTCATAATTTGATTAGAAAATTCAGGCCTATTACACTATCCTACGCAACCTGCCAAATGTGACATGTGAGCTAAAAAGAGTGTGATGGTGTGGACCAAATATGGAATAATTGTATCGAAAATTTTTTTGAAAAAGGTCATAAAAGGAGTAGCATTTAAGGTCTTAACTCACTATCCTACACAATCGTGCGATCTGCCAAATGAGACATGCCTTCTAAAGAAGTCTATTAGCGCGGTTTGAAACTGTTACTGTGTGACAGATTTTTTGGCAAGTCGTGCCATTTGGAAACACTAAAGAAATTTTTGTAAAATGCGATCATTTTAATAAAGACCAACAATGAAATTTCTTAGCGCCCAAGCCGACAGACGCTTTTACATCATCGCGTGTCGCCTGCAACGTCATTTGGAAGCGATTTTTCAAAACCGGTCAGATTTATGCAAACCGTTCCTGCAAACGAATCGTGCGCTTGTGTAGGACACTTCTGAAAACACATGACGATGTGTATGTGTGTGTGTGTGTGTATGTTCTGTGTATGCATTTACCTATTGAGGGCTGTATGCCGTTGTCGTATACCACATCTTGGCCGTCTTTGAAATCGCACGGATAATCACTGATGCTGTCGCTGAAAATATGAAAAGATCTATTTTTATTATTTTGAAAAATTTGCTTAAATTTCTCACATTCCCAACGCGAGATTAGCGTTCATTTTTAAAGCTAAATTTTCTTCTTCTACTGAAACTTCATTAGAAGAAAAGCTTTATTTTTACATGCAACAACAATGAAGTGACATAAACAGTTTATGAAAGAGATGATAACAACTTTTCATTCATCAACATGTTCGGCTAAAAGTTGTCCTTCAGGTGGAAAACAGTGCGAAAGGAAATATATCAGATGGGCTCGCGAAATAATCGGTCGAAAGCCCGAAATTGAGATTTTTCTGCATTTTCGCTCTGTTTTTAGTGTTTTTTTACTCGGAGCGGATAATTTTTGTTTTTACTTTTTACGAGTACATCAAAATGGAGTGAAACTCTTCGTTGCAGTCTTGGGATTTGAAAAAATGGGGCTTAAACTTGATATTTGCAATAAAAAGAGATAAATTTTTTATGCTACATTTTGAATTACTATAAATCTCATCAGTATTTTTGCAGAAAATGTTTCTAATGAAAAAATATTTCACTTAATTTTCTTGCGAAAAAGGAAAATTTGTAGCTAATTGACAAAGATTGGACTTCCCTGTTGGCAAAACAGAAGGTCAAGGCAGATACTCGAAGTTTAAAAATAAAACATGCACAGAGTGTTTTTATTATCTCTTGGATAGGAGGTCTCTCAACCTCGAGGTCTCGCCCCTTTTGAAAACAAAAAGTCCAAAGTCTGAACTTCAACTCAAATAGCACTACGCGGTTGGAAGCTGCCGAACTATTTCCATCTTTTTCTTAAGTCTTCCCCCGTGGGATGGCAAAATAAGTGCCATCGGCTCCATGCGCATACGTAATAGCAAAAATTATGTATTCGGGTATACTCTTTGGTAATACATACTCAGTCGTTTGTACATACCCAATTGGCCATATCTTCAAGACTTGGTTTCTTTTTCATGGTTCATTTAATAGGTTGAAGACATTGTCACCCGTGTCGTCACCCACCTTCACTTAAGATATCTTGAGAAAATTTAAGCGAAAGAGCCCATGTCGCTATTTGGCCAACTGGGTACATACATATATATGTATGTGCTTATATGTATGTACATATTTACAAACACCCATTTGGGCAGGGTTGCATTTCTTTTACATTAAAAATCTTGAAACTGTTATTACCGAACATCAATTTCGTTTGTGTAGCCGTTATATTCCGGATAGTAGTTGGCAAAATCGGGCATGTCGACTGGTGACCGCTGCATGAACATTATTTTAGGCATGAAGCTTATGAAAACAGTTCGCACCCATGGAGACATCTTGTGCGTTGACGGCGACCTACGAACAAACGATACAAAATTAGAAAATTCACAAGACATTCAGTACGAAACAAATTCATTTGCTAAATAATGAGTAGAATTGCAAATACTTACCGAAAATGTATGTTCAACACACACACAGTTGTCCACACAGACAACGACACCAATATCATTGTAAAAAGTAGATATTTACCCAGTAACGGAACGGCCAACGAAGTTGGCGGTATAATTTCAGCCAACAGAAGGAAGAACACAGTCAAAGACACAAGAATTGAAATACATAACGTAACCTGTCAACGATATGCATGTAAATCGATACGATTTGGATGGCCAATAGCATTAAATCGCGTCATGTCGCATCGCATCGCATTGAGAAGAAATGGAAGTGATGAGGACATTGAATTTATTTATTTTTTTTGTTTCTAACGGCTTCAAATTTTAACAAACACACACGCTAACATATTATCTTACTCGTACAGACATACAACAACGCAAATTAATTAATACATGTATGAAATCTTAATACTTACAACAACAACAACAACAATTTAATAACACACATGGTCGTACTACCTTTTCGAAATTATACCATGCAGGCACACACATCACTTTCAGTCTAAAAGAAGCGTCTATGAGTTTTGAGTGAAGAAAGAGAACAATTTCCTTTATCTGCCTCTGCGTGTTTTTTTATTTTAATCATAAAAAAATCTCCAATTGCCTTTGATTTGCCAAACAACTAACAACATCCTTCCAAACATATTCCATTAAAGCATTTAAAGGAATTTATTTGAAATATTGTCTCCGTTGGCAGAACTCTAAATTCAAACCATTCTAAAATGCTCCCGAACTCTGTTGTTTCAAATGTTTTATAATTCAAATGACGAAGTATTTCAGTTGTTATTCTTATCGCAACTGATTTAACCGATTTAGTTGTTCTTAATAGTTAAGCAAAACCTCGTCTTGGCAGTTTCAATATATTTTAAAATTATAAAATTAAGTCCTTCCGCGAAATGGTAAATGAACAATGATTGAATTGAAATTTTATTTCGATGCACATAAAATTACGAGTACATTGTGCTAATGCGGTGTCATAAAAATGCAAAACGGCAACACTGGCTGATCTGTGAAGAATTAATTTCGGACGGTGCTCTTAAACTGATTCGCATTACAATTCATTTACAGCCCACTCGCGAATAGTCTTCCTTCGTTATTTTTCGTATTTTGTTTTGAGTTTTTATCGTGAAAAAGAATTTCGTAGGATTTCTTTTTACTTTTAATACAAAACTTTTAAAAAAGAGTTTTGATTAAAAAAACATTTTTTTAATTAATTACTTGTTTGCAAGCACGAAACCAATTCAAGTATATTTAACGCCTTTAGTAGCATCATTTTTAGTTGGAGCAACTTCTGCTCAAGAAGACTATTTTCCTTGGGAAAGAAACTCCCGGACATATTCGCGCTTGGGCTGATAATTATTGATCGCATTCGATAACCGAAAAACTGTTTTCTTGTTGTATCTGCTCTTTTGCACAAAATCTACTTCTTTAGAACACAAAACTTATTTTACTTCTACATAAATTTAATTTGTACTGGATTACATACACACAAACGAACAACATACATCCGTAACAATTAACAATTTACTATAAGATTTATTAAATAATTTTGGCAATTGCTCAATTCTCTGGCTCTGTTGTATCGGGAAAGTTGTATTCCAAACCAAAAATATTTTCAATTAAACTGTTTACACTTTGAGAAATTTTGTTTGAAGATGTCTTTTCAACTACAACCGCAAACGATATAACAACGCTTGAGAATTGCGCAATTGTGTGTTTATGAATTGTTCTGCAACTCTGCAAATAATAAATATGTATGCAAGTATTGTGTATGCGTGTTGAACAAGTGTGTGTTGACTTATGCACCTCAGGGAGTCTTGGAAACAAGTGCTCATGTTCACGTCCCCTCCATAAGAACGTGTAAATCGTCCGAAATACAAAAAGTTTTGTAGTCAAAGTTGACTGATCTACTGATCATTTGGTGCAACAACCAAACGAATGAAGTGCTGTTTACAGACCATAATTGACCACACAATTGTATTATTATTATTTTTTTAATACATAAATAATATTTATAAATTAATGGAGATGTTGGTGGCCTTGATATGCATTTCACTGGTGCTTTTACCACATCATCAGTAGACTTGAACAACAGTTTTAAAAAGTTTCAAAGCTCTCGTCTTATGCAAGGACTTTTATAAATTTACAAATTATTTTGAAAGAATCAAATCATGATGAGCGTAGTAGACTACGACACTTGCACAAACCAACGAAATGCATATAGAAATTGCTAAGCCACCAACAAATAAAGTTCATTTATATTAAAAGGACGAGCATATTTCATGAAAAATTAACTAGTATTTGAGTAAACATTTTGGAAAAATATTTAATTTACTAATTGAATTTTCTTTTCTATTTATTGATTCATGAGATCCAAGTGACTTTAGGTGACACAAGAGTGGCCCATCACAGTGCACACACATAAAGACACACACACGCGTTTTTAACCGATTCAATACATATTGATTAAGCACACACAACACAACTACACAATCCACAAAAATGATGATGGATTTTCAAACATGTATTTATCTAAAATATTGATTCACAAATTACATTCGATGATATTTACGTTATGAAATTTCACTACTCTTGAATTAATACAACAAAATGATCAAAACGATTTTACATTTGCTCGTACATACGTGTGTGTGAGTGTATGGAAGAAAGCAATCTTTGGATTTTCGCAAGGCCCATGCGGATCATTCTTGTCGGTCTATCTGTCACTTTTTAATAAGTTCCCTGTTTTGTGCCAGTCTGTCCTAAACCGGAACATCTTCTAACACATAAATACGCCACACATTTGCAATTGACATTTTTGTGGTGCACTTTAAATTGTCCTATCGCCCGCCTTTATTCATAAGACGTATACGATGCGAAAGGTATTTTTGTGTCGATATGCTCAACATAATTACTTTTTAAGAACGCCTGGTATAGAAGCAGTGAAAAACCTGCTTTAAATTTGCTTAGGAGCAACCACAAAATTACTCTATTTGCATTTGCTTGCTAATATTTAAAATTGAGCCTCTAAAGCAGAGGGCACACCATGGCACAGTGAGCCATCGCAAGCAAACGCAATATTGTCTGGCGATGCCTCCAAAACTTTAAATTTTTCAATAACAGCACAAATGCGTTGTCGGGTAGCAATTGAGTAGGTTTTCATTGCAAACATGAACAAGTTGAGGTCAGAAAAATCAGTGCAAAACTGTTAAATTAATTGCTGGTGAGTAAATTGTTGAACGTCAATATATTTGGACATTCAACTCAAATGGACAAGACTTAAAGAGATCAGAAAGAGATCATGTGTTAACCATAAGTCTTAGATTCTGTGTCAGAATGATCTATTTGGGCTTTTGAGCGGCTCTAAGATTTAAGCTTTTAGGCCATACACGTACACCATCACAAACACATGCATGCGCGTGCATGCACACATACGTACTGGCTTATGTAAAAATGAATTATATTTAAACGTGTATGATCAGTTGTGTTAATTTCATGAAACAGAAGTTTTTGTGTGTTTAAATACGTTAATAAAACTAGAGAAAAGAAAGCGGGGAAAATATAAATTATAAATAGCAACATTAATTTATGATGGTTGGGGTGGAAAAGCTTTAGCCAATAACATGGAAAATCAATATCAAAAAACTCATCGGAAATTATTAAAACGCAACAAAAACTTTTTAGTTGTACATAATTTTCTGTTCAAAATAACATGCGAAAGTTAACATCATCTGACTAATTTTTCATACAATTATTTACTACAAATGGAACAATTAAGCATAAAATTGTAGCCGATCTTGATCGATATTATTCGAAAGCAAACAGCAAAATTTAACAACAAAAAAAATAAAAATAAAATAAAAAACAAAAAGAGAAGACATGGAGTCGTAGATCAAATAGATTTTACCTTTTCACCCGAATCGCTGGGCAAGTAAAACACCAACACCGTTAAGAAAGTGAGTGCCACACAAGGAATTATCAAATTGACAGTATAAAACAGAGTTTTGCGGCGCATCGTCAACTTAAATGTGATGTCTGCATCGGATTGATGATATACAATTCATATTCATGTTAAAACAGTTCGCTTTAATCAAACCATCAGAGATCTACCTGAAAATGGCTCTAAAGTATCCGGATAATATTCTTCATTTTTGGTTGCAGGAACTTCCAAAATATCCCATTCGACAGATAAATAAAATTCACTCAAGTCAATTCCAATTTGCACCAAATTACTACCAGGAACCTAAAATGGAATATTTTATTTATTGAAATAGTTTCATGAAGTCCCTTGAAAGTGTTTTAACTTGTTTTAATTAACAATTCACAAGCCTTTTTGCGCCATTTAAAGTTGGATGAACTGCAATGAAAGTTTCAAGCGAAATTGTTATTTGGATGATGCAACAAGGCTTGTAAATTGAGCGAATGGCCCAGTTCAAGAGGTAATACAACATATTAACAGAAGTAAAAAATACGCACTTAATACTTTTTAACGAATTGCGGTGGGAGACATCCCAAAGTAAACGGTCTCGCAATAAAGATGAGATCTACCAAAATATAATTTTTTATTTATTTGTCTCTTACCTCTGACGCAATAAATTAAACTGGAAAATGTATTTAATATAAAATTTATTTTAGTGAAAAATAAAAATATTGTAGGATTCTCGAGGATCCTCAACGAGTTTTAAGAAGTTCGCAAAATGTTTTTGGATCTCAGCACGTGGTACTTCTTGCGAAATATGTATATAGTGGACGCACAGGTCCAAAATTATAATTTTCTAGTCGTTTGTTAAATGCCGTAGTAGTGAGAAGGCAACGATTGAAATCGCTATGGAGTGAAAGTTAATAATTCCTTCAGTTCTCCTTTGAACACCAGCTCTTTATTGAGTCCAAAGCCTTCTCAAATTGCTTAAAACAAATTTATAGCAGCACTTAATTTTATTGAGTCAGAAAAGGGGATTAACATTAGTTCCGTTCCAGGTACACAAGTGGTCCAAGTAAACCCGTTTGCGCAATTTTAAAAATTTAATTGAAAAAGTGATAATGGTTTCTTGCCTTCCGGCAATTGTGAACAACTTTGACACTCTCAGAGAGTAATCTATTAACTCTCATTAGTGCAGACTGGAACAGACCTATTGTTAGGACGGGTGGAACGAATAGAACAAATATCAATAAGTCACTTACAAGTGATTTCGTGTAAGCCTCGGAATGGGGCCGCGGGTGTGTTTAATTGTTTTACACTGGAATGTGCTCACGTGATATTAAGGAACTTATGGCCGAAAGAGGACTGTTTTGCCCATTATAAAAGGAATTCGTTCCTTGGCCGAACGGTTCGTATGTAGAACCGTCAGAGGTCTTTTCCTCAACATTTAACTTGAGGAACTTCAAATCGAACGTCCACAAACACCACTCCCTCTATGCTCCTTGCCGTAAACAATTTTGCATCGCATATGAAGGAGCCATCTCTTTAGTTGTGGTCCGAATTAAAATAAAAAATATGGTAGGATTAACAAGGATTTGGCGGCGAATTGTTTTATTTTCCTTTCTTCCAATTAATAATTTCAGCTAAAACACTCAAGCCGGATGAAATAACTGGCATTTGGTTTCTGAATTATTTTCAAATCTGAATTATTTTCAAAGTTTTTTATACGATTTATTTCGATCCAATAGCAGGATAATCAATTCGAATTTCTTATTTGTAGTAGCTGATCCATCTATGAGAGATGAGTTTTTCTGTGATTTTGTTTCAGCTTAAAAACTTTTCAAACGTTGTATTTCGTGGCTTAATGTTCTCTTTGGCATGAAATTAATTTGAAATTTCTTTTTATTCTTACATACCTGATCTAAATGTTTCAAATCCACTTGTGCTCCGTTGTATGTCCATGAGCCGAATTTCATGAAACAAATTTGCTCATCGTAAGGAAAATATTCGACATTCATTTCGCATGATGACTTGTAAATTGCAGGTGGTTCCCAAAATACTTCGCCCGTATATTTTAATGTTGCTTTAGTCATCAAAGTCACCTGAAATTATAAAAGGCCCGACGGTATCAAAGTCCATCCACAAACAACTTTAAATAACATGATTTTCGATTTCCATTGCTGATGAAAATCGAACGAATCGATCGGATGTCTGAATTTCTTATTAACTTTCTGCGATTTTCTGATATTAAGGTATTTAAAGACTCCTTCTTCGAAATTGTGGAAACTTGGCGAAGTTTCTTTTGCAACTATTCTTCTATATTTACATACAAACATACAAACACATACACAAATGCTTTTCGGATTAAAATAACTCCTTTTTTGGACTCTCAACACGTTGTGCGGATGACTTTTGGATGTTATTTAATCAAAATAATTGCTCATAAAGTTGTGTCACGCACGCTACAACATACAGATGCAACTTTGAAGGTTTATTAGATGATTGATTTTGAAAGCTTTTCGTTGGTGGAATATTTTTAAAAATGTTCTGACACAGAGATCCGATTTTCCTTACGTTTTCCTACCGTCCTTCTATACGAATTTGGCAACTTGTGCCGACTTTCTGACAGAATTTGGACTAATTTGGATGTTGTGGACTAATTTGTGTGTTGCAAAATATTTCCAAATAGTTGTTATGTTTTCTGCATCGACAGTTTTCGAAATAAGGAATTAACTAATTCGTATATTAGAAGAAAGTACTTTGCGCCAAATACCACATCATAATAAATTAACAAAAGCTTGATTTGCAACATACCTCATAGTTGCCATCCCAGTTGTTGTATAGGACTATATCAGGAACCCAAATGTGTTCGGATGGTACGTACAGTTGTTCTACTCCACCGTATTCTTCCGGATCCCAACGCAACTTATAATCGAACCATCTCTAAGAAAATACTCACAATTTAAAAACACAAAGTTTGAAGATCTTTAGAGCAAATTACCTGTTTAACCCATAAATTAGTTGTCATAACTTGATTTCTTAGATTGACTTCAATTAATTGTGATAGTTTAAGACCCAACCACACGGTCAGTGTTTCCGTGTTGTTGACAACTGGTCGAATGAGACGATTATAATTGCTTAAAAGGTCATCGTACAAACGTTTAGTATCTGGGTTCGCCTCAAAGCTTAAGGGAGCTAAATATTTAGAGAAACGAAATAGTTCTTCCTGCCAATCAAACCTGTTGCTTCCACATGGTTTAAAAACAAAAGATTGTTTGTAAACAAAATATAAGAATTGGGCTCTCCGCGTTTTATTTATTTATTTTTCTGTTTCATTTCTGGAGTCATGCGCACTCAGAGGGTGGCTCCGCAAAGGGTAGACACCAGAAAATTTAACTACATATTTTTCTTAGCCCATTTCCTTTAGGTTTTATTCAGAAACAAATTGCTTACAACTTACGCATTGAATATGTATGAGAAATCAATACAAAAACTAAAATAACTGACGGTTTGCACATTTTCACACAGCGATTGTAATTGTTTTACATAATTTTATAGGTATTCCCTCGATGCTGCGAGCACGATGTTCATTCTAAAGGATGACTATTAATACTAACTAAATCGATAAAAGATGCTGTGCGATTTGAGGAATGTTGCGGATAAATAGAAGAGCAACTTACATGCAGGCACACATACTCATGTGTGTATGCATGCATGCGAGAGTGAGGCAAGGCAACTCTATTTCTGAAAATAAATGCTGAGATTATAACGTTTATAAATCAAACTGTTTGAGAAAATTGAATCTACAAACACTTTTTCGTATGTATTTGTGTATGCATGTGTGTGGGAAATAATAAATTCGGCCACTTAACGGTATAGCCAATATTAACGGCATCAATTTCAAATTATTATATGCGGCACATAATAATTAGGAATGTATGTGCGAGTATGTGTGCAATCTAGCCTTTGGCACTTCCCATACAGGTGAAGCAAATATGATTATTTACAATGAACCTACGCCAACATTGTAGTGGTGAACACGAGCACCGACCAATACATATAAGTACATAAAGTTGGCTTCAATCTAACAAACATAACAATAGCAAATGTCCCTTGGCCGTTACAGTTCTACGCTACGCAACAAAAAGTTGACATGTTTAAGAACATGTTGAGAGATGAAATACAGATTTTATAACAACAATTCGAGAAGTCCTTGTGAAGAATGTATATTGAACCTCTTGGCCCCTTTCTTATAAATTGAATGTATGCAAAGCCGCTCTTAGTTAGTCAACATCATAAGCGGTTAAAATTCGGCATCTGTGCCGCGATACTTTGCAAAGTATGGTTGACATAAATAGATGCGTTCCAAATGTTATGCAAATATGGACATTAAGGAACAAAAATATGTAAGTCAATAAATACGGATAAGTACCTTTGTTTTTCATTTCGGACAAATTTCACAAATGTCGTTACCAATTTAACATGAAATAACGGCAATAAGGAATGCCACTTCGTTTATTACAAAATGGTTGCCAAGCAACCGTTATTTTGATTAACGAGGAAAACAAACTGAAAAGAAACTTTGCGAAACCATTTTCGAAATAAACACCCCACACATCACAATATATAATAAAATACAATTATCGAAGAAAAATTTTAATAGTTTTTAACAAAAATGACATTCAATTTCACATACAACTATCCTCAGGTGGCGAGAGACTCCGGATTCAAGTTGCGAAATTACAAAGATGGACCTTTGGACTGGCGTTTAGTAGGTAAAATTAGAAAAATTGATTTTATATGAGGAAATGGCACACATTCACTAGTAGACTAGTAGACACGTACATATGTGTACATATACGCATGTACGTATGTATATACGCGTATTCATTTCTGTCATTGCAGGTTCAATGGAAATAGAACGCATTTTAAAGGATCAAAGTTTTGAGCAAATTGATGGTGTTCTACACCATCTTTCTGAAGTGCCTTTGGGCTCCATTTTAGATTCTAATATTTTAGATAGTGGCATATCTAAATACTTTATGCTTTCACAATTTTCTCTACAATATTTGATATTTTGTCGAAAGTTTTTGGAAGAGACTGTAACAGATTTGAGAGAAACCCACGCCGTCTCCCAGATGGAACTTGCGACTCTAAAGAGAAATTTGTCTGAGGCCAACAACGAAATACTGCAGCTGCATAAGAAAATAACGCAAATGGAAGCTATACATGAAGTTATTTACCCATGTCATTTATGCACCAAAAATTTTGTAAGTAACGATGCACTGAACTTACACATTTCTCGGAAGCACAATGAGTACCCAGCCAAATCAAGCAAACAATCTGAAATAACACAACCGCTATGCAAAGAACGAGAAAACGATTTGACATTAATAAAAACTATTAAACTTGAGCTTGAAATAAAACAGCTAAAAGAAAGGTTAAATAATGCGGAAAGAGAAATCAAAGACAAAGGCTTTGACTCGGATATAAAAAATGTGCCCAAAATTGAGTCCTCAGTTTCTGACAAATCTGAAAAAAGATCTTTACGCAGTATTGGCATTCAAAGCAATTTATCCGAAATAAAAGAAGTGGACGATATAAGTTCATCCTCGTTAAACGCACAGCAACTGTGTATACTACAGGAGAAGCTGCAAGACTTTGAAAAGTGGAAAGAAGAACAGAAACTTGAAAATTCAGAATTCTTAAGTCTAATCAATAACAAACTCCAAGATATTGGCTCTTCGCTCGAAATGACCAAAAATCAGAGAATCGACCAAATAGATGCTGTTAAACAAACATCGTCTGTTGAAGAGTTAGAAACTCTGTTGAACAAAAAAGTGGAAGAAATCGGTAAGGCAATTGCGGGCAATTTAGAACACACCGTTAAAAAAATGGAAATAAATTACAAAGACAAAATACATCAGTTAGAAAATGAATTGGTCAAGTTAAACGAACAATATAGGCAAGAAAAACATTTCAAGGCCACCTCAAAACCTTTAAAAATTGGTTCTGATTCAACAAATATTCAATATAAAAATGAAACTTTGAAAATAGTTGAAGTAAATGGAAAGATTCTAGACTGTTTAAACAACACAGAAGATCTTATAAGACCAGCTGAAGACCAACATCATTCCGTTAAAGAAACTTCAGCCTCGGAAAGCAACCATACTTTTGTTAAGTGCGCCAATTTGTCCGAGCTAGAAAGAAGTAAGTAAACAACCAATTCATTTAGGGATTGTTACCAATATAAGACAATATGTATTTATGTAGGTTCTGAAAACAATAACGAAGCTGTATCGAACTCTAGCATGTCTGAAGACAACAGTACTGATGCTTCAGGCAGTCTTTTGGATGAAGAAAATACAAGTGATGCTTGTAATGAGCCAATAAAAATGGCCACCAACAAAGCAGACGTTTTAAAGGAAGATAGTTCTCATCTCCAGTGAGTACAACATGTGGAATTTGCTTGTAATTTATACTTACATTCGTGTATGTATGTTGGGTGTACAATTTTTCTATTATAGCCTGCAACAGGAAGCGCAACAAAAGGTCTTGTCGAAAAAGAAAGCCAAAAAAATGGCAGATAACTGTTTATCTTCATTAGGCGTGGATATTAAAGCTAAAACTTTAACACCTCTATTAAAGAAAAAATATCTTGTCGATCTCCATGAAAGAAGGAATAAATTAAAGCAGGTAGATAGTTTTGTAAAAACGAAAATAGATGCTTTAAATTAATTTAAATTGTTTGACTATTGTCAGTTAATTTATTATACATAGTGCATATGTACATACATATATACTTTTGTTTGTTGTGGGCGAAGTACGTCTATATATGTAAGTATGTATGTACATATGCCTGAATTTCACCTCAAATCATTAGTAAACATCAACCCAATTCCAAAGTAACAAATCCTTTTAGCTCGTGCAAAAATAAGATTAGTTCGTTGTGTTTTCTAAGAGTTCGAAAGCCCACTGTGCGCATTCTTGTGCAATTATCAAATGCTTTTTGAAGGTGTGCATAAACTGAGAGGTTTTATTATTTTCGACCCAGGTGGAAGTCCATTCTACTGATTTGATGTGAGAACCAATAAAATGCAGCCAAATAGACGTATCTAACCCACAAATCATAAAATATTTTTTAATTTCTATTTGCATACATATATCCATACAACACCTAGAAGCATCCACAGTTTCATGTCATCAGAAACCGAATGAAGAAATTTGTTGATAAACTATGTTCAACGAAAATGCCACCAAATGCCAAAGCCCTGTTAAAGGCGACAAACCGTTCCAGAACCAGGGTTCAAAAACATCTTAATGATTTCGAATATGCTTTATCAGAAAAAGAAGAAAGTGTCTCCTTAAAAGCTTCAACTCCTTTGAACGAGACGCCATCAACTGACGGAGAAAACTTTAAACAGAGACTAGAACGTATATTGGCCTCTCCCATAAGGAAGCCAGATGATTATCGTATAACTGCCGTAGTTCACAGCGAACATTCAAATAAAAATCCAGTGCCGATGCCGCGCAAACGGGTCATGTTTAATTATCCTGAAATACAGGATAGACATTCAAACCATTCTCTAAGCCTAACTGATAGCGACGAATCGTATTTAATTGAACGTCATGAGGAGTAAGCTTTAAAAAAGTAAACCACTTAACGTATTGTAAGACAATTCACGTCTTAATATTTTTTATTAATAACTTATCATACTGAAGCGATAGCACAAATAATATTTAAAAGAAACCGAAAGTCAGGTTCTAAATATTATTTGTTCGAAACAACGATAGCTTGCGCCATCGGCGAAGAGACCGTAAATTTTACTTTAGGTGTTAATATAATTTTAAAAAATATAAAAGTTTAATATATATTATTGTACCGTCTTAGGCATCATAACAGTTTTACTTTATTTTGTTGTATTAAATCGGCAACTAATTGATAAGGAATTATGTGTTGGGAACCAGCTGCTAAGTCAACTTCCTCGTCATCTACGCCAACAACAACAGCAGGAACTAAAAATATACAATATATATTACAGTAAAACTTACTTTTTTGTAATATATAAAAGTGTAACTATTTGTCAATGCCACGCGAAGACTACACGTATGTATCTAGATTATGGCACGTAATCGTTGTAGGCAATAACAAACTGTTTCCATTTCTTGGCATGCAGGTGACAAATTGTTAAGAAATATAAACAAATTTTTTTGAGCTATAGTTCAAAAATATGAATTCAAAAACTTACCAGATACATTCGCTTTAATGAAAACATGACTCATTAAATTTGGTCGGACTACTCTTTGATCAGATTCAGATCTTTGCATATTAGGCATATATTGTAAAGCTACCTGCTGAAAATATTCTTCAATATTATCGTGGTATTCCTGGGCAAACTTGTTTTCTTCAGGGGATAAACGCTTATCATCTTGTTCTCTAGTGGATTCTTCATTTAATATATGTTTGGTATATGCTTCAATTTTTTGTATACGGCACCTTAAATAACTTGCTATAACATAACGAATACGTTCTAATTCCATTTGATGAACAATGTAACGAAAATCATTTTTATCTAAATCCTTCATATTCTCTTCCATGTGTGCCACTTGTCCCATCATTAACTCCAGCATATCACTTTGATGCGGCAAAATCTCGGGCGCACAGATTTCATTGGTCCAAGCAGTCTCTAAATATTCCAATACTTTCTGCGCGGTTATTTCTTCGCCTTCATCATTACAACTATCATAGTCATGTGTCTCATGGGTATGGGTCAAAGTGGTCAAATCACTATCACTGCCAGGATGCACACCATTTGTTGTTTCCGACATTTGACTAATCAATTTAATTACAAAAACCAGGATTTTTATTGATATCAGTTGTAAATAAATGCTTCTTCTCTTTCAAAACATTCACATGATATAACTTTTTGAAAGTATGGTAGCGCCACATATCAATATACGTTCACGTGAAGTACATGTATTGTATATTTATCTTATTTTGTGATATTTATATTCAAGAGTTCCGAAATAAAAGATTAACAAAAATCCTAACATGAGTTCAGAAGAATTTCGGAAAAACTATCGCATTATTGTTGAAAAAATATTTAACAACTGGCAAAATCTACGCTTAGCAGTTGAACATGGGATGGGTGGCAGAAATGGTCAAAAAGTAAGTTCGAATAAATGAAGAAATTGGACTTCAAATATTTGTTTAATGCAGGTCGCCATAGATATTATGAATTACACTTACGATTATTGTATTGGCAATGATAACATTACACAAGGAGAACTGCAGGATTTGCTAGAAGAATTGATGGATCAAGAATTTAACACGATATGCGAAGATGGATCAGTCATTGAGATATGCCACCATTTACTACGATACAAAGAAATGAGCTTGGATGGTCGATACGCTGAGATAGAATCGGAGTTAAGTAGATTACCAGAAGGTAAAGAATGGCTGAAACCAGAAGTGAAAATCGTTTATACTCCAATTGCGGGTGATTCCTCATCAGAGGATGGGAGCTATTCAGAAGATACTGATAAAGATGAATTTGTTGAACCGGAAGAAGGCTGGACCACAGTAAGAAATAAGAAAAAGTGAGTTAAGTGCGTGGGCACATAACAATAAATCAACCATATTGCAGTTATTAGTATTTCAGCTGCGTTATGATATGAAGTTATATCAAAAAGATGAATAACAATAAATTCTTCTTACAAGAAAAATATAAAAAATAACTTTGTATCGCAAATACAAAAAATATTAATAAATACTTTGTTTACCTATAATACCGAAATATCGCTGTTTCATGGTCAAAATTAAATCTTCAAGTCGTGAACAGCTCTAATTATCTCAATACAAAACCTGTAACTCGTATTTTTAAGGTATATTATATTACATGTATATTATTCAAAAGTTCTATTTATTTCTGCCAAATCCATAAATCTTAGCTTATCAATTTGATGGGATGATTTACGTTTAATATGGTTTTCTACACAATATGTACAAAATTCAGTTAAATTATCGATTTTCTGGTCTGATTTCACACTAGGTACAAGTTCTTGTTGTAGGTCGCTCCAAGAATGGATGGATTTTAATTTCCCATTTAATATTAAGTGGGCGTCAACAACTGAGGCCATCTCATCTATTTTTGCAGTAAGCGACATATTTATAGCGGGGTAAATAAAGAATGCAAAAAAAGACAATCCCATCAGAACCAGCATAGGTAGGAGTATGGCAAAATATTTATCCGGCAAATAGGTTAAACCCCATTCTTTGGTTGGCAGCAGAGCCCCTAAGACATAAAATACAAAAAGTGTTGTAACGAGCAGGTAAAATGCGTAGCCATAAATCGCTCTATGTGGCGTTGGTGCCGGAGTGTGTTCCGGCATCTTTTGCTGCCGATAAATCAAATGAGTTTATTGTGTCTTTGCAAAGAAGTAAATTCTCAAAAAACGAAGTTATTGCAGTTCTTAAGTTTTTCACTTGTTCAGCTGTAAAATGCACTTCAATGCAGTCATCCACTAAACGCAAATTCTTGCTTACAAAATTTCGTTTTGGTTCTTGATCAACACTTAATACTCGATAGGCAATTTCTGCGAGTAAATGCGAGTCGAAAGGAATTTTTAGGGTCCTGCACAAAAAAGACATGCTAAAAGGATTAACTTTAGATATATATTTATATTGTGCTCACGCTTCAGCAGTTTTATTTTTCTCCAAAGGCATTATAAGTATTTAATAAATATTATATTTATTTTGTCACACACTATACTTTTATGATGACAATGAATGTACTGACAGCCATAAGTAAAACATATCAACAACAACTAAAACGACTGGGCGAATTGGATTCGCCTTGGTTCGAACTGTCAACCACCACACGAATAAACACAAAGAAAATGGTATTTTCTGTAAGCAGCCTTATTTGCATACAAATTTTTAATTGTTGTGTAAATATATATATATATATATATATATATATATATATATATATTTAAATTAGTAAATTTTGACTGTTCTAAAATGTTCAAACGGAATTGTCTTCAATATATGTTATTCCATAGTTCGGATATCATTAGGCTGCCCGTGTTTTTTCGGCTCTATCCCCAAAACGGAACTTTTTATCCCCAAAACTCCCTGAATTGGAGTTATCATCCCATTAAAATTTTTTTATATATCATCAATTCAATCCGACTGCATTTTGAACGATGCAAAGGTAATTTTTCAAATTCTTAATGATTGGAGAATCGCCTACACAAATGCATGAGTAATATATATTACTTGGCAAGGGGCTTGCTAGATTCAGATATTAATTTTGTTCAATGCTACAATAACTCAATACAAAACTTAAATCTGAAATTATATATTTTAAGGAAAAATCCCCAAGTGATGCAATTATTACTCCCCAAAAACCCCAATCCAAACTTTTTATCCGCACAAATATAATAGATTTCCATATTGGGGATAAATCCCCAATTATTAAATTGTTTGCCTCTATCTTAATAAATTTTGTTTATTCAAAGTTCTATTCGAATTTGCATACACCAAGTTGTGTTTTTGTAGTAGAACATATTGAATATATTCTGAACTATGAAGAAGTACTTATGTTATATGTGTTTACGGAAGTGGTTATTTGTATATTGATAGTATTTTAATTAAAGTAAATATCGATAAACGTAGTTAGATGGTTTAAAAATTTGATCATTTTTTAACTCATAATAACAGGAATAAGAATTTTGCACATCATTTCTTTATTGAGGGTGGCCAACTATTTATATGTTTATCAAATAAACCAATAATTTTTAATTGGTATGATTATGTGAACATTCTCATTCTTCATCTTCTTTACGATGAGACTTTTTCTTCTCACTGCGTGTGGACGAAGATGAGGTGGATGATGTCGCAGTTTTGCTTGACCGCTCACGTTCTTTGTCACGTGATTTTGAGCGCCGTCGAGATTTTTCACGACTTCTTGATCTATCACGTCTAGAGCTAAAACATTAACCTGTTAGGAATATTTTTTGCAAATGGTTTCAAAATTACCGATCTCGATCTCTGTCACGTTCTCTATCTCGTTCTCTTCTTCTGCGTTCGCGTTCATCATCAGAACGATCGTTGTCCTTATATTGCAAGTCATATGTAAATAACACGAATAGAATAATAAAAAAACACACCTACCTCAACTTTTTCAGTTCTATCACGTTCCCTATCGCGATCTCGATCTCTTTCTTTTTCACGGTCCTTGTCCCTGTCTTTATCACGTTCCTTTTCACGTGATTTTGATCTTCTACGAGACTTTTCACGGCTTCTTGAGCGTTCACGCCTGGGTCTTAATATAAAAAAATAAACAAAATGTTATGTATATTTATGTAATGACACTTTATAATACCTCTCCCTTTCTCTTTCTCTTTCTCGCTCTCTTTCGCGATCCCATTCTCTTTCCCTACGTCTTCTTTCACGCTCATCGTCAAGACGATCTGGAGGGCCATTAGGACCCATCATTCTTGGCGGTCCCATTGGCATGTGCATAGGTGGGCCACCAGGTCCACCTGGTCCCATCATCATTCCCATAGGAGGTGGACCCATACCCATATTTGGGTGTGGCATTCCTCCCATCATAGGAGGTTGCGGGTGTCGCATTTGAGGTTGCGGTCCTCCCATTTGAGGAGGTGGCACACCCATAGGCGTTGGTAAGATCCCCGGTGGAGCGGACATTTGTTGGGGTGCTGCTGAAGTCGGTCCCGGTGTCAGTTCTTTAATGCCACTAGGTACCCAATTCGGATTATCCCCTCCCCATTGCGAATCTTGAGTCGGTTCATACCCATAGTCAAACGGTTCTGGCTCATGAAAGAAAGCTTCTTCGGCAGGTCCTTGACCACCAAAATTGGGCGGCATTTGTCCAGGCCTTGAATATTCACGGCACTCAGCCGTCATAACCTGAATAGCATTTTCTTTCGTTCCTGGTTGAATAAGAGGCCTCGGCCCACGCGGCATAGAGCCAAATCTTGAAGGAATGCCTTGGTGGGGACCCTGATGTATTCCGGCTGGTGGAATCATTCCAGGGGGTGGCATTTGCATATGTTCTCCTAATTGCCCTATAGCCATTGGAGCAGAAGGCAAAACACCTGGTTGTAAACCTGCCGGAACATTGCACTCCGCTTGTCTATCAGGCTGTGGATTTAGATTTTGAGTCAAACTTGCTAAGCCGACACCACTCTCAGCCACGCGAAATCTCTTTTGCCGTTCACAATATGATCTCCAGGTTTCCTCATTGAATCCATAATTAAAATAGTCGGTTATATCGGCACCAGGCTTACGCCACGGTTTATCTTCGAGAGAATCTATACTAAACTCATGAGCGGCTACTCCGTTAATAGCACCCACTCCTTCAAAGTCTTCGATTGAGAATTTTCCTCCCTGTGTTGACTTTGACTTTTCTTGAGTACTTGCACCAGCTAATAAGTTTGAACGTTTATTTATGTTGTAAGTACTAGGTGCAGCTATAATATCGCCTATTACCACATTTATGTCGTCATCGGAGTCATCATCATCATCTTCTTCACCATCATCCGCATCAACGCCTGTGTTCTCATTTAAATCTTTATTTTTATCCTTATCTTCAGTATCAGTTGTGTCCGCTGCAGTAGCTGCTGCTGTAGCTTCTTCATCTTCTTCCATTTCGTGGGCCGGATCCTCAAATTCAAGTTCATCGCTGGGCGGAACATCTTTTTCACACAAATTATTTACACCATCACCTTGAGTAACAGCGGCAAGAGCTTCATTTTCAGCTTTTGCCAAATCTTGCGAGCGTAGTTTTTCGGTGCCGGCTTCATCACATACATCATCTGCATTTAACCGCTCTTCCTCATTGGTGGTGGAGTCGGGATTGGAAGTACCATACAACCAGCTATCTTCGTTGGTATCATCTGCCATGTTCGTTATTAGAGATTTTACTTTCAATTTTTTATGAAATTGGCAGCAAATAATTTTTTTCTAATCTCTCACAAAATGTACATACATTCGTATCATAACCAATGCCAAAATGTGCAGTTTATTGTCAATTAACACATGCTAATCATTCCATGTGATTTGCGACAGTACATTCTATTATATTGTTAAAAGCACAAACACGAGCTAATTAAAAATGAGTTATCATCTACTAAATTGACAGACCATTTGACCAAGTGGAATTACGGTGGCAATTTTTTTCGAGGCCATAAGTGTATATACTTATACATATATATATATATATATATATATATATACATATATATGTATAATTATATATATATATATATATTTATATATATATATATATATATATATATATATATACATATATATACATATATATATGCATATACGTATATATATATATATATATATATATATATATAAAATATTCTTAATAAGGCTCTTCAATAAGTTTTCTTAAAAGTTTTATTATATCAAACATTTGTATTATAAATTGTGTTCTAATAAATTCCCATATACATATGTATGCCAGGTTTGCCCTTGTTTTTTCGAAATTTCACTACAAATTAGTTGTTTCCTAAATTAATATACCTCTTTCTCCTTTAAAATTAACTATTGCAGAAAATACCTGTTACATATGTACATCTGTTTGTGTCTTCTTTCCGACACTGTTATACTCAAAGTTGGTACTCAATTTTATTATCTTAATAAGAATATTATTGGTATATAGAGTTTGGACTTTGCTCCGAGAAGCTATAAACATTAAGTCAGATAAGCAGAAATTAGATGGGCTGTGTGCTACTGATACATTCTCTGAGGGACGTACATGTATAATAATAATTATGAATTGTCAATTGCATTGCCTAAAGGGACACTTGTCCGTGGTGGAGTGCATAGTATCTCAAACCTGTTATAATTTTTAATCTTCGTGGTTATAATTATAACATACATAATATATAATATCTAATATCGATTTTGCCACCATGATTGCATTATTTGGTGTGTATTTTCATAATACCAACATATGACAGTATAGATCATTGTACCAGTATATATATATACTAGGTCGTCGAAAGAGTGCAACAATTCATATCGACAACAACTTACATTGTTAACTAGAAATATATGTTAATATCCCATGATGGCAAATGGTTCTTCGAATTCTCCGGAATGTTTGCATGAGTAGCAGAATAGAGGGAAAAAATACCAATATCCATATTGGCCGAATAAAATATTCAAGTTAAGAAAGCTGAAGTGGCAACTCTAATTATTTTAAAGAGACGAAAAGTTCTGATATAAAAGCCGCCATCGTCTTAATTTCTGCACTCTTTTATTCGTAATAGTGGTGAAGTAGTGACTGTTTGATTTCCACGAGTTCATATAAAAGTTTTCACAATGGGTTGCTGGGAAGGAAAGAAATACAAATTGGACAAGAGTGAGAACTTCGATGAATACATGAAGGAATTAGGTAAGGCGGAATTATTTATAATACAAACCATAGTATGTATATCCGCTTTGATATAAAGAATGTGTTAAGTAATGGAGCTTTTTCAAAAACATATGTATGCATTGATGTGTTATGCACATGCATACATGTTTAGATAGATGTATGTACATGCATGGATGTAGGTTAACGCCTTGTTACTAAATGTATAAGGAAAAATAACGGGTATATATGTGTTCCCAGATATGTACACGCATGCATAAATATAAAGTATACGTGTAAATATAGGATACGTACCAGTATTAAATTATTGGATGTACATACATATACATATGTATATCATGTACTAACTAACGAAGCAACGAACCAATATCCATATCGTTATATGTATGTTTTCAAAATGGGAACAACAAAATTCAAAGTATACTTCTTGATTGACTATGGATGCCGTTTTTCAAATTACGAGATACTGCATCGTGTTCCACTCTTGCAATTAAAAATAATATCAACAATCTGAAACTGAAAAATGTTACACATATTTGGAATATTTTTCATATTAGAGATTTTCTTGCTTGTGTGAAATTTGTTCAATAAAACTTCGGACTTTTTTTAAAAACATCAAAATATGTATTTAAATGGATTTAGGTAAATTATATATGTATGTACATATATTTTGTGCTTAAATGCTTACCCAACAAACAGGAAGGTGTATCATTTAAATTTTGCTATACGACATTACATAAAGTTGGAATTAAATACATATAAATGCATGCAGATATATGTATGTGTATATCTAACTACATACATATTAACGGAAACAGCTAACTAATTTTGTCATATGTAAAGTAGTAGTTACGTTACACTACATCTCGAAAGTTTCAATTCAGAGTTCTCCTCTTTCAATATCTGGTGACATAGTGGCACAGCTGTTAATTATTTGTCCTATTGAAGTTTCTGAAATCTGAGGCTTAAATAAATTTTACCAACGCTCGTAAATTTAAAATGAAATTTTGCATGTCGGTAGAAAATTTTAAATGGTGGAGTGCATAGTTTCATCCGTTTCATCATTTTTTATTTTATTTTTTGTTCGTAGAAAATTTATTTATTTATCCAATATGCCCGTAGCTTAAACTATCATACTTTAAGCTATAAAGTGTGCGATGCGACATTTTAATGGAGAAATTCAAAGAGAAGCTGACTTCCATAATGCGCACAAAGATTTCTCAATCTAATTACTCTTATATAAACATATTCCTTTTTGAAACTAATCTTTAATGCGAATTCTTTTTCTTTATATATAGTTTCCAGAAACATTGAACCGGAATATTAATGCACCTTAAATTGGGTTTAGTTCTTGGCAATGTTAATATGTTATACCAACCTATTAGTAGTAAGAAAATGTTAATGATATTAAGCAATAATTTTACTTATATGTTTCTCGTACTTATGTGCATACATATGTATCAAAAACGTCGAATGTGCATTAACTTGACAGATTTGATACAATATCAAATATCCATGCTTGCTGGGTACATATGTACATGTAAACACAAAAAAAATTCCGGCCGGTTTTTATACATGCTATGTACGTACAATAAATGCTTACGCATGTATGCCGCTTAAAAAGTTCATTTTATAAATAAAACTTATTTCTGATTATGCTACTATTAAAGGAAATATCGACTTCAACTTCTGAAGCCCAAAAAAATTTTATATAAAAAATAACTCCCTTAATTTATTTTTTATTGATTCTGAAAATATATAGGTATAACGTGGTATGTTTAATAATCCGTATTGTGCATACATTTCTGCTGGGATACTATCGATAATTTTTAAAAGTATGTGCTTGTACTTTAACAAATTTTTTATTCGGATACAATTTCTTGCTATTACAAATTTATTGAAAGAAAGTATGTATGTATGTAGTCTTATTTGATCGAATAAAACTGCATACCTACCCTATATTTACCTACCATGTAGTATATATTTATTACTTACTTCCATTAAATAACTACATATATATTGCAAGTACAAAAATACATAAATACATACATACATATGAATGTACACACATATACATATGAGCTTTATTTCTGGTGTCTTATCAACGTTTTTGCAAACTTTTGACTTTATGGACTGTTATGTATAATATATTATTTATTCTTTGCAAAAAAAGGAATGGCACGTAAAATAATTAAACTGTGATAACAATTTTTTTTTTTTGATATAATTATGTCAGGTTGATAAAAAAAAAAATTTTTAATCTCATTCGATTTTAACATATAGCTAGAGGATATTTCTCGTTCTTATATGTATGTATGTACATATATGTGCCTACATATATATACCTATATATGCGTTTGTATTGCATGGTATATTGATATACAGTTTACTTATATCACTTGTTCCTCTAAAAAGAACCAAATTGAAAGAATTTCAATTTGCTTTGCTTTAGAGAAAATGAGCATTATATCGAACGTATTTAGAATCAGGCGATTTTGAAAAATTTCAGGACATACATATATGTATGTAAATACATGTGTACTTACATGGAAAAAAACAAATAGTTGCATTCAAAAGTATTAGCTATTGAATACGTATTTATAGTCAGCATATACACACGCTTATGAAACTTTCGGTGGGTTTTATATTAATATGTACATACATGCACAGACACAGAAGTCCATACCTACATAAAGTAAATGTTCGTACATATGTATTTAAATATGCACATACGCAGACATTTTTCGAAAGCAATTACAGTCAATTGAATTTCATTTGTTAGGTATGTGAATGAAGACTTAATTGAATTAGGTTTTAAATGCTATTCCACCTTTATAGGGGTCATTTACATTATAACTGTATCAGTGTGAGTACAAATACTTATTAATGTATGTATATACACATATATGTACATACATTCCTACAGTGTCTATAATATGCACATTTTATGGGCAAGATCAACTTAATTTATTAAATAAATTGATGACATACCAAGAATTCAGCTTACACAAATGGACTACTCTGCACAATTGCAATAAGAAAAATGCACATGCATACGCTTTTACTCATACATATATGTGCATATATTTATATACATAGTTCCTAGAGGGAAAAAGTAGTAGGAAGCCTTCTAGAAGGCCTCTGTACTTCATACATACATGACATATATGTACATATATATTTGATGCCATTGCAGAAGTGATTTACTCCCACTTCTCTCTCAATGGCTGATAGAAGGCCATTTTGAAAGCTATTAATATGCCTCCTGTTTTACAAATGTACATACATATATAGAAAAACATACAAATATTACACCATTTTACCATTTCTAACAGAATTCAAGATGAATCCTTTGCACGGATGGGCTGAATTATTATATCAGAGAAGGTCTTCTTAGTTTTTACGCTGTCGTATTTTACATGTAGGCAATTTGAACAATATTTTTTTTTATATTAGGGTATTGTCAAGATAATCGAGCTTAAAAGTATTCGAAAAATCGTTCTTTAGCTTTGTCTTACGCTTTTTGCAAATACATAATGTGAAAGGTTTGCGTTCGTAAATTCATATTAAAAACAAAACAATATGTTTTTGTTTTAAATGTACAATAATATAATTACTTTTAATGTAATAGATTAAAGGTATTGTCTCAGTTAAATATTTGATTTGTTTGTTGAGGGGTTGAGTATGTCTTTCACCAAATTTAAATATCGATCGATATCGAATGCGGTAATGTGTATGTCCCTGTACGGAAAAGTTAGTAAGAAGCTTACCTTTTCATTTAAATAATAAAAATAAAGATGTAAAACTGTATAAAATAGACAGAAATAGTTTATGAAATAACATACTTTGCAATATTTAACAAGTTAATAATAGTATTGATTGTTATTTCTAGGTGTTGGCATGGTCCTCCGCAAGATGGGCAATTCTGTATCTCCAACTGTTGAATTGAAGAAAGACGGTGATGTTTACACATTTACCACAGCCTCCACTTTTAAAACTTCTACTATAAGCTTCAAATTAGGTGAAGAATTTGACGAAGAGACTCTAGATGGGCGCAAAGTTAAATCTATCTGTACTTTGGATGGCAACAAATTGGTTCAAGAACAAAAAGGTGACAAACCATCAACAATTGTTCGTGAATTTACAGATACTGAACTGATTACCGTAAGTTAATTGGAAATTAGATCGATTTATACATATATAAATTTATTTACTGTTTTTTTTCAAAAATTTTAGACACTCACTATTGGTGACATCAAATCTGTTCGCGTTTACAAAGCAATTTAAATTCACTAATTAAAATATTTCAAACTTATCTAAACTTTTCATATTGAATATTTCCATTAAGTATAAATGAATAACTGATTTTTTTTATATATCTCGCTTTAACGATCTGTAATAATTATTTTATGGCACACAATTGTTATTGAATAACAAATTTACACATCTATGTATTTAAGGATTATGTAAGCCAAAAATAATAAAAATGCATTTATAAATTTAAAAACATTATTTTTATATATCAAGTAAAAAAATAAATTTGAATTTTAACTGCAAAATCTGCACGTAGGTATTCCTATGCATTTACTTTGCAAATTATTAATTGATTTAAAATTAAAAAAAATTACATACATTGACTAACAGCGCCAGTTACAAAATAAATAACCTGTCTCCAATTTGTACTTGAATATTGGGAATGCCAGAAAAGTCTTAATTGTAATTTAAATTAACTAATCTTTGTCCTCGGCTGCCACATGTAACATTGCGTTTGGTAGGTGACAACCAAATTAAGGTTTTCTGTTCATTAACATAATTTCCAGTTAAATTTTTAACTGAGAATTTTATGATGAATTCAAATTGTGTGTAGAGATAAATATCTCAATATCTAACCCGTCGTGTGCCATTTCGACGAAAAAATATTGACAAGCGATGAAATTCAACAAGGAATTCTGCTAGGCTCCTAAATCTTGACAAAATCTTACCCAAATTGAATACAACAAAATATCTCCGTTTATTCACGCATTTTCAAAAATGAGCCGAGATAACCCTCAAATCTAATTTGTAACTACGAGCCTCTTAACTCCTGCACTAAATTTCAAGGAAACAGTTTAGAATTACAAAAAACTAAAGCAAAAATAATAATGAGTTTTAATTAAGCTATACCGTTCAAAGAAATACCCATGAATATGATTTTAATGAATCTGAATAGCTAATTGGTTTCGTAATTAGCGTACTAAACTTAATCATTAACCATAAAATATTCTTAAATGTCTCAAAGGAAATCTGCTACATTTTAAGGAAAAGGAGGCCCAAGACTATGCCTTGAAATTACGAGTTAAAATCGTTATGTGGAATGCAAACAGATGTGATAGCCTCATTTGAATCTATTTCCGAGAGCTGGCAGCACTAAAAAAATCATAGTTTTCATCATTTTCACAAGCAAGATGTAAAATGCCGGCAAAGTAATATTACAATTCACAGCTCCACTTGCTCTTGAATTGAAGACAAAGAAAATCATATTTACTTCAAACTTAAAAGTTATTTCAAGATACGTCTACAGAGTCTGCATATAGAAAAAAGCAACTTTATGCTCGTTACGGAAGGTATGTATGAATGTCAGTGCCTAAAGATATACTATCGATTTTTCTTTTATATAAATCTGCAAAATGCTGGAAATTAAAAACATACCGATCCATCCGTTGATTCACAAAAGCTTTTAAGTATATATTCAAAGAACTAATTATTTGCGGAAGTCAAATTGCCGAAGTTAAATTTATGTGAAAAAAACAAAATTTCAGAGTAATATTATATTTGGGTATATGAATTCATTTATGATTTGTTTCTTATATTTTCCAGTTAACTTTCATTGACTCGCAATTCCTAATAAGAATTATGGATAAAGTACAGAGTCCGTTTTACCAAAGAAGAGACACAACCAACAAAGGCTTCGCTGCATCATCATCAGTATCTGGTAGTGGGGGAAGAGGCCTGAAGGGAATTGTCGCAGGAGGTGTAACTGGAGGCATTGAAGTTTGCATAACATATCCCACCGAATATGTTAAAACGCAATTGCAATTAGATGAAAAAGGTAAAAAAATTTTTAAGTTTTTTTATTGTTTTGAATCTCTATTAAATCACACCTTTCAGGTGATCGGAAAAAATATAGCGGCATATTTGATTGTGTGAAAAAGACAGTACAACAACGAGGTTTCTTCGGTCTCTATAGGGGTCTTAGTGTCTTAATTTATGGAAGTATTCCGAAATCCGCAACAAGGTAAATAAATAAATTATTTCGATAATCAATTTTACAGCGGTCCATTTTGTGTGAAGCTTTTCAATTTATATAACATTCCAAAACATTTTGACTGATTCGTGTCTCAATAGAATCTAGTTGCTTTTTTATCACCTGCTATTCCATTGAAGTATCAACAATTTTGACAGAACCACATAACGAACCAATCTCGATCAAACTAGTTTTGAAAAAATATATTCAAAATATATATATATATATATATATATATATATATATATATTTATTTATTTATTTATAATACACACGCCTGTGCTCTATATTTCGCTACAAAATGAAAATAAAAAACCTTTTAACTCCACATTTACAATTTCACTTTGATCTAGAAAAGTATGAAAGTTTATTTTCATTTTTATTGTACTTTATTTTTTTATTATTTATTTATTTAGCCTTATGAATAAATTCTAAGGATAAATACGATCTTCTGTGAGCACTAGCTGCCAGGGCTATCAGCTCGTTCGGTGTGGGAGTAGGTTAAACTGATATTTTAAGTTCCATTATGAAATTGTGTTTCCGGTTTATATTCTCTGTTGAAGGGTCTTATAGAATCTGAAACCCAGTTTTGTTGTGGAAATGTATTGACCTTATTTTCCTTAGCAGTGGACAGTCAATTAGTAAGTGTTTAATTGTGAAATTGGAATCGCATATATTTATTATTGTTATTGCAAAAATATTCTTCCCCCACACTTTATATCACTTTATAAGTATTTGTGGATATTTCTATCGGTTCTTTCAAAATGTTTTTGAAAATGTTACTGACGTACTGTCGATAATTTTTTTTAAATTTGTTTCCGCATAAAATCGTGTCGATTATGTTGAGTTGGTTTTACTCCTCTATCTGTTCTTTTTGGCTCTGCAACTTCAAGCGGTATTTCTTCTTTATTTATCTTTTTCACTTTAATGCATTCATTTATAATTTTTTTGTATCCTTTCAACATAAGCTAGATTCCAATCCAAGTGTTATTTATTTGTTCTCTTTTTTTGTGCATAACTTGTAATGGAGGCACCCTTTTTGTAAATAACATGTAAAACATAAGGAGGATTAGATGTCTCCTTAGGAACGATGTTACTTCACACCGCATAGTACTTTCTATGAGCTCCACAGCTCATGAAAGTACTCATGGAAATGGTGTATATACAAACCAACAAATTTTTTGTAATCTGGACGAAGATTTTGTTTTACATGATCGTGTAGTTTTAAACTTAAGGCTTTGAACTCATTTTTAGTCTCTTTCTAAGTATTTTACTTCGTCAGAATTTTTAGCAATAAGACTTGGTAATCAAAACAATCATGTCTAGTTGATATCGTACGATTTTCAAAATAATGATCGTGAAATACTTTAAATCCTATACGAAAGTTTTCTTTCAGATGTCATGTTTGAGGTTGTAAATAAGAGAAAAGTTAAGGAGTCTGAAAAATAGATTCTATTAGTGAAGTTGGTCTTCTAAGATCCACGATTTCTAATCGATAATAATTTATATCTTAATGCCTCTCTGCGAATATAGATTTGGAGCTTTCGAGACATTGAAAGGTGTTATGATAGATGATAATGGTAACCTCAGTGCAGGTGGAAAATTGCTATCTGGCTTGGGTGCCGGGGTGTGTGAAGCTATTGTCGCAGTTACCCCCATGGAAACGATAAAAGTAAAATTTGTGCATGATCAGCGAAGCTCTGATCCGAAATTCAAGGGATTCTTTCACGGTGTTCGCACAATTATTCAAACTGACGGTAAGTGGGTAGTCTTAAACATTTCGAATATTAAAGACATACGAATATAAGCTTCCCTATTTTAGGAATTGGTGGCATTTATAAAGGCTTAACTGCAACAATGCTGAAGCAGGGATCAAATCAGGCAATACGCTTTTTTGTTATGGAATCTTTGAAAGAGGCTTACAAGGGTAAAGACCGTGAAAAGGAAGTTCCTAAGCTTATTGTGGGTGCTTTTGGTGCTATAGCTGGCGCAGCCTCAGTATTCGGTAACACTCCATTGGATGTAGTCAAAACTCGCATGCAGGGACTAGAAGCTTCAAAGTATCGAAATACAGTGGACTGTGCCATAAAAATATTTCGAAATGAGGGCTTGTTTGCTTTCTATAAGGGCACCATCCCACGATTGGGTCGCGTCTGCTTAGATGTGGGAATAACATTTATGATCTACGATACATTTATGGCTTTTTTCATGGGCATGAAATAACTTAATGTGCAGCATCCTAACAATCCCATGCACAGGATGTGTAGACATGCGTACTATAAGTTAATTTTAAGTTAATACTAGTTTATAAACATTTCGTTGGAAAAAAACATATTTTACAATATATTAGACACAACATACGACAAAGAAATAGGTGAGCGTGCACACATGCACAAATCACCATCCCAGTTGGCCGATCTGTCGATTAGCTTTACGGAAACATTCCTTCACGAATAGGATAATTGTCAGGTATTATAAAGGAAATATCCGTATAATTGTAATTCGGAAAATGTCATATGGATATTTACGTGTGTAGTTCCCAGAGAGAGAGAGAGAGAATTATTTTATTAGCTATTAAAAACAAATTGAAATTATATTCTAACAAAAAAATTTATCAAATATGTACATGAAGATACAGCAGGATTCCTTGCCAATACAGAATATTAAGGAAACTTTCATTTTAATGATTTTGTTTATGTTATAAATATGAATTTAACTGTCTCAAATTAAAAAAAACCATTCAAAGGATTGTATAGAGTTTGTTCAGAAAAATTATGCCATTTTCATTTGTAACATTGATCATTTTCTGAATGGCAGTTTACGCTTTCTGAACTACACGTTTTTAATTTGAGATTGGGGAAATAAAAATTAATATTGAGAAAAACTAATTGGTATTTAGAATATACAAATTTATAGAGAGATTCAAATTGACTTTGGCAACATAGAACTTTTTTTAATAAGAATTTCAAATTGGTATATGCAAATGTCCTGATTTAATATTAGGGAAGAGTAATAACGATAAGTATTTATTTCTTATCTCTTCTTCTATTCTTATCTTGCAAGCGGTTTCCTAATTGCTCTTCTTGCACTCTACAATTCTCTTTGAAATTCTTACTTCTCAATTTAAATCTGCATGTGAGTATTAGACGTTTTATATCATTTTATCTCTTCAGCTTTATGAAAGAGAAAATACTACTCATATAACGAAAAGTCCACAGGATTCCAAATTTTCATAGTGATAGTTGTAATAGAATTTAAAATTATACACATTTAAAAACTAGTTTCATACCGTGAGCTCTTACGCAGGTTCAGAACAGAATTTATAATAAATTGCAGGTCTGCCGTGGAAAAATTGTTGCTGTCATTTGTGCATGATTTCTTTTGGCGGTCTTAAATACGTGGATATACTGGGATAGAATAGCTTTCTTTTTTACCACCGGTTTATATTAGTAGCCCAATGAGTCAGTCGACTTGTGGGGACTTTTTTATGGAAAGCGCTAGAAACCCCATCATGGTCTTTTTAAAATACATGCATGCATATGAAGTCAATAAACTGAAAAATATTCTTTTTAAATATATATTCATATATTTTTCAGTTTTAAAGAAGTGCATGAAGGCTTTTTTTGCAATCAAACCGCCGATATGTTTTTACCCAATAAACATGTTTAAATCACATAAAGTTTCTATTTTTATGGACATTTATATAGTTTTAAGAGATGTGTATTATAAAATGAACAGCTGGAAGGAGTGTCCGTCCTAATTAAATATATAACTCATTTTATATATAAGTCTGGATAGATGTTCTCTATTTAAGTATTTATATATGTGTGTACAATATGTCAATAAAATTGTCAGTGTCTATCTGAATGCGTATATATGTACATAAGTACATATAAAATAAATAAATTCTTATTAACAATTAATATGTTGAGAATGCAAAAGATAAAAACAAAGAACGCGAAGAAGATACAAAATTGAGTTCCTGTATGATTTTCATAATTCAAACCAACTTTCAGTTTTCTTTTTTTGGTGTTGATTGCTCCCGAGCGATCACGAGTGTAATGTTGTTGCGCTGTGGTTTTTAAATACAGCAAAAATATTATTATATATTTTTTTTAATTTAACTTAATACAATTTTAAGTTATTTTAATACAAGCTGCATAATTAGTTTCGTTGGTTATATTAATATATTGCTTTAGTTGTGTTGCAAATGAATTATTGCAAACTGAACTTGCAGAATGGGTTATCGCTGATCAAATAGTTAAAAGATGCTCTTAAGTATCGTTGCGTTGATGGTAAAATAATTAAATCTATATGAAAAAAGTTTTTGTTGCATAGCAAATGTGATTTCTGGAGACAATTTTGACACCACATGCTGCAATTAGAGTGTTTCTTATCGATTCAATTCCTTACAGCATATGTATATAACATCTGAGTTTATGAAATTACAAGGAGTATAGTATATAGCAATACTTTATAATTCAATACAAATATATTTCCTGCACGCAAATAATCCTTTGCCTTTGTTTTCAAGTTATTTTGCAGCTCTTCTTGAAAATTTTGTTTTTTAGCATCAAACTCCGAATCTTAGTCATATCTTTTAAACCACTTATTTAAGATGGTCAAAAATAATTGAACACCACTGTATTCCATGCTAATAGTAGGTTCGTTGGCTGGTCGTCGATTTGAGTGTTTGTTTGGCCGTTGTTTTTTTTTTCGTTGTTGTATATGACTTGTTTAGTTTAGTTGAAGAGAGTATGATATGCTAGACCTTAAATTTTGTATGTTCGTATAAAAATAAATATTATGTATGTAAATATATGTATACTCAGGCATAAACAAACGTAAGTATACACATACTTACATACATGTGCATGTACATATACGAAATTAATGTTTTTCAAACTTGTGTTTCGTCGACTCTCCAAAGATGAGTAAAAGCAATATTGTATGTAGGTTGGAAATTCGATTTAGTATAACGATCTTGGTAGTTGCTTGATTGGCACCATATCGTACGATCGTTTTCTATTATTATTTTTTTCTTTCTGTGAATAGCTATTAGCTGTCTGGCTGGATCGATAATAAAACTTAAATGACCGTGTTTTCTAATAGCTATCATCAAGCAGTAACCGCCGAGAAGAAAATTAGTGTAAAATGAAATGTTTTATTTTCTTTTTAAAAATTGTAATGTGACTTCCTTACTTACACGCATTAAAAATTCAAGGCTTTAATGTACATATATAAAAATACGGTGACGTCAGAAGAGCTTTTGAATAACACATGATTTTTTTAGTGAAACACTGTTTATAATTACCTAACTAATATTCTCGTTTTTTTAAAATATATTTACACATATATGTATATGTATGTACAAATGCATATACATGCATTCATTCGTACATATGTATGCATGTAGTTATGCTAATACCGGTGTACATATTTATGTATGTGCATACATACATACGTATTGCAAATGCACAGTATATTAAACGCGTAAGAATCCGGACGAACGGTTTTGGAAACATTAATTTCGAAAGTGTGCACAAACTCCCAATTCGTATTCGAAGAATTGGTCGGAAAATGCAACGAAAATTTTTTAATTGAGGTATTTTGCTGGTCAAACTCTAAACGAATCTGCGCGCATTTAATGAAGATACATAGACACATGCATACCATAAAAACTCAAGAACTCTTCATGTGTCATGCAATTTCCCTCAGAAAATATTTAGCCGTAATTGAGAAGCTTTAAAACTTATTACTTAATTAAAATCAGTACAGCAATAGCTACAAAGTTCACCGGCGAAGACAAAAAGTTGCAACAAAATATTTTAGCTTCTATTCCGTCTTCATCTAATGCTATCCGCTCCCTTCTAGTTCTGGCACAAATCACTCCATATCCCCTGAATGCTGGACCAAGACAAAATATATGCCGTAAGCAAATATATGAAATAGGCAATTGTTACCACATTCATTAAAGCGTACATTAGTAAAAGAGTGATCTTTAAATGTTTTCATGACAACTTAACTTTTTAAAATATGGTAGAATACTTCACCAAACACAACATTTAGTTTCTATCTTAATGTCAAGGACTATGTGACTACTTTAAATAAATAAAGCGAATTACCTAATATCCCAATAAGGCTCATATTGATTGAATTTTCGCAAAATGTGCCTGCCAGAATATTTAAGCTTAAGCAGTATAAATTTCAGATATTTTCTGACGTCAGGTTCATATCCATATACCTTGATAGGTATGTGTTTACATATACATATATATATGTATATCTACAAAATATAGCAACTGGGAATATTGTTTTGATTGCACTATTATATAATAGATCCGTTTAAGATTTGCTGCTGTTTTAATTTATGACATAAATAATTTTTCTGAAAATAAGTCAAGCCAAATAATTTTAATTGTTAATATATGTATATGTATATATATTATATATATATATATATATATATATATATATATATATATATACATGTATTAAAGTATAGTTAATGTATGTGTAGGCTCGCTCACATTTCAATGTGTGCTTGAAAACAAAATCATCAATACTTGTTCATTTATTTTGTGTTTTAAGGTCCATTTATAACATTCCATTATAAACATGCAGATACATATACTTAAATTAAAGAAAATATGCATGTACAATGTGTATGTATACATTTGTGTTTCCAAAGCTGCATCGAAATCGCAAAATTTATAATACTGACACATCGAATGCATTTCAATTCCTATCTAAGCAATAATTTGAAAAATTTGCGACAAACAAATACTGATAAAATATGAAAAATTTTGGACGTACGTACCCACGACATTCAAGAAGTGGTTGATGGAAGATAAGCAATTTTTTAATTATATAGATACACATATGTATGTTCATACATTTCGATGGTCTCAAGTAGAAAGGCCCCAACTTATATTTTTTACGATATTGAGTTTGTCAGTGACTCCAATACATATCACACAAACACCTCTCGTCACAAAAGTTCGGTTAAAAAGGTAACGATTTTACAATCAGTTAAAAATTACAGTTTCTATTATGCTCAATACAATTTCTGTTGTGTTTTTACCGTCTGTTGTAAAGTTACAATTATCAAACGATATGTGTGTACATATGTATATCTTAGTGGTTCTATGCAGAAAGGCTTTAAGTAACAATTCCAGTTTTAGTTATGATGTTAGATTTTTTAATTATTCAATCAAACAATAAGCTCATGCATGTTTCTTGATTAATCGAAAACACTATTAAATACTGTAACACACAAATTTAGTGTAATACTATCAAAAGTACAGTTTCGATTATGATCATACATACAGCTTATGATCTGTTTTTGACTTCTAATGTAAGACCGTATTTTATATAAGTATGTGCTTTCAGGTCGCTTCCAAAGGTATATGAACAATCCTACAAGCTTTAAAAATGGATCGCCCCATTGATACTTTCGTCAACCCCTTCGGCAAGCGTCCTTGGATGGCTTACACTGGTGCTGCCGCTCCCAGTGGGGGAGGTAAAGGTGTAAAGGGCATAATTGCTGGAGGTATTACCGGTGGAATTGAAATTTGCATCACATACCCTACGGAATATGTTAAAACACAGCTGCAATTGGACGAAAAAGGTAACAATAAAAAATACAATGGGATTGCAGATTGTGTAAAGAAAACAATCAAACAAAGAGGTTTCTTTGGCTTGTATAGAGGCTTAAGTGTTTTATTGTATGGCAGTATCCCTAAATCTGCGGCTAGGTAAAAATCCAATTAAAGTATAAAAAATACATACAAGTTTGATTAATTTTATAGGTTCGGTGCATTTGAAACATTACGTGGTCATATGGCCGATTCCAATGGTCAGTTAAGCAATTCTGGAAAGTTGTTGGCTGGCTTAGGTGCTGGTGTGTGTGAAGCGGTTTTGGCTGTAACTCCAATGGAAACTATAAAGGTCAAGTTTATTAACGATCAGCGCAGCGCTAAGCCTCAATACAAAGGTTTTGCCCATGGCGTAGGATGCATTGTTAGAACGGAAGGTATTCAGATTTGAGTATTTTTATTATTATTATTTTTTGTTTTTTGGACGCCGTATTCGAATAAATTTATTTTATATTTCAGGTATAAGCGGCATTTATAAGGGGTTAACACCTACTATCTTAAAACAAGGTTCCAATCAAGCAATTCGTTTCTTTGTTATGGAGTCGCTCAAAGATCTTTACAAGGGGGATGATACGAATAAGCATGTTCCAAAGTTATTGGTCGGCGCATTCGGTGCTGTAGCTGGTGCAGCTTCTGTATTTGGCAATACTCCATTAGACGTGGTAAAGACTCGCATGCAAGGCTTAGAAGCATCTAAATATAAAAATACGGCCGATTGTGCTATGAAAATTTGGAAAAATGAAGGTATAGCCGCTTTCTACAAAGGTACAGTCCCCCGCCTTGGTCGTGTCTGTTTAGATGTTGCCATTACATTCATGATTTACGACTCATTTATGGATTTATTTAACAAAGTTTGGAAAGACTAATAAAATTATGGACTTTTTTGAGCATTTCCACGAATATATGTATGTACATACATGCAAACATTCATAAGCACAGTTTATGTTCTTACTTGAGCTTCTTGCTTTGAATAACTTGTCATCCATTTTAATTATTGAAATTTTTCCAAATATACATACATACATATATAAAATAAATCTAAATTCTAGCTATAAACGAACATACATAAGTGCCTGTTAGTTTTGCATTTTGAGAAAATGTATGATACGAAATTTATATTAATTATGATTAGAAAAATGCATTTAAATAAATATTATATTTTTATGATACAGGACAATATTTTTATTATTTCATTAAACGTAAACATTCTCTAGCAATATACTATATAGTAGTTGCAGATAGCTATTTATGTATAAAAAATTAATAATAGTGATTAAACTATATACCCTGCAGCTAAATTTGTAACTAGTTAGTTTTAATGACAGTCATATTAGTAGTGGCACGCCTTTTTACCGATTCGATACCGATGCTTAAAAATAAATATCGGGTATATTAATACCGACATACATATTGAATTTGAGTTGAAGTTAAAATAAAAAAATCTCAAATAGAGTAATTTTTAAAAGACAATATTACAGTGTAAGAGGTTATTAATATATAAAATTTATATCAGTAAGATTTAAAAACATTGCATTAAGATATTTTACAATATGACAGTGTTATAAATTATTCGGATTTTATAATTTTTGAGATTTTATTCGAACGAAAAAGAATAAACAATTTCATTCGATTAACTTTGAATAAATTATATAAAAAATGACATATAAATTTAATTTAAAAAAAAAAACATTTCATTACAAGTAAACTATAATATTTTTAACATGAACTAAAGAATGTTACATATATATATATATATATATATATATATATATATATATATGTACATACATTTTAGAATATTTCTTTTAAAATAATGACGCAGAAACAATACACTTAATTTTTTTATAAAAGATATTGTTGATGCGATTATAATATCGCTGAAAAGCAGATCAAGTTTGTCTGTTCTTTTCTTTGATTTTTCCAAATAATTTAAACCATATTCAAAGTTTTTAATGTTTCTTATTCTTTCGAACTTTGAGGTATAGTTAAAAATTAAAATTAAATTCACCAAGTTAAGAAATAATATTAGAGTATTTAATAATAATATGAAATTTATTTGTTGGGTAGTTAAGCAATGTCTATATACATCTATATACATTTCATTTGCGCTTTATACCAAATCTTCAGTAAACTTCAACCACAGTTTTGAAAAGTTTCAAACTTCTCAACTTATCAAAAGACTTTTATAAACAATTTGAGAATTTAAATAAAAAACCACAAATGGTTTTAAAAAATCACATTATAATATATGTAAACCAAAACCCAATAAACAACTTATTTTTGATATGACTGTATTCCATTTAATAATTCGATACGTCGTTCATTAGTTCGAGTTTTAAGACTTCTTATTAATTCTACAGAAAACCAATTATATTTTTTTATAACTATTTGTTAGGAACGGCAAAACACCTTCCAAAAACTGTTCGAATATTCGAACATATCTTGTTCGAATGACACCAGAGAGAACATTTCACTAAAGTGGTTTATGGCAAAATAGAAAAAAAGAGTATCATTATTAGACTTTTATTTTGTGCTATGATTTTCAATGTGTTGTTTCTGTTAATTATTATGGAAAAAAATTATCGTTAGAAATATAAAGATATTAAAATATCAGCGTCATATATCAATATATCGGAAAAACCGTGGTAACGAGGATATATCCGTATCCCTATTTTATAGTAGTCGATATATGACAAAATACATATTTTAAGGAATTTTTACAAAACTACTAGTAAACTAATAACAAATTATAATCGATAGTTCAATGTATGTGTGACGAAAGGACAGATACGTAACTAGACTGAAGCAAAACGCAACTCGTATATTTCTAACCACAAGCTAGTTCTTTTATCTGCAGGGCACTTAAGTATATTTTTATTTATGTATATGCTGATTGTTCAATTAAAGCTTTTTTAATTAACTACTTATGAGAGTGAGAATTTTACTCATTTGCATTAAGAACGTCATTTGTCAATTATATTCATTTTCGCTGAATTTGGAATAATGGATATATAATTTTTAAGTAATTCGCATTTAAAAACCTTTAGATCACGCGTAAATTTAATAATCGTTTCATATCTCTTCAGTTTTAAATCGGTCCGCTGTCAAAATCGATTTCCACAACGTATCTAATACGACTAGAGTTACAATTTTATCATTAACATTAATTTTGAGATTGATTTAAGCAATATATTTTTTTGTCTAATAAAATATCAAATTGTTGTTGTTGGTGATACGATTAGAAAAGCACTGAAAAGCTATTACTTAGATTGAGATAAGATGGTCTTCTAGCAAACGAGTCTGGTGATTGTGTAAGTGATATAGAAGCAAAGACAATTTAAAATTTATGTATTTACAAAATATTTGGATTATTTTTAATCCTGTTACAATTTAAGTATAAAAGTTGCTGTACCTATCGAACAACATTAAGCGGAATTGTTGAATGTTTACTAGATAAGATTCGGCCGAGCTTCTCCTCTAGAGTTTTACTCAACTCGTGCCATGTACATTTTCCAATGAGGGAAACTTCTTCCAGAGGTGGCCTGAATACTACCAAAATGTTGAAGCACATCCCATCAGTAGTATGAGGTGGTGGAGATGGAAAATGTTCTACACTTAAAACACCATGAGGACGATGTTGTGGTAGTTCAGCACCAAACAGTTCAATCATAAATTTCCGTAATGTTGAATGCAAACTTCTCTTTGGATGAACTTCCACTGTTGGGAAATGGTGAACATTTCTTTCGCTAACTAATACATTCAAAGCATTTGTT
The DNA here is from genome assembly GCA_963675445.1 of Linnaemya vulpina. Classification (NCBI taxonomy): domain Eukaryota; kingdom Metazoa; phylum Arthropoda; class Insecta; order Diptera; family Tachinidae; genus Linnaemya; species Linnaemya vulpina. The sequence goes on along the minus strand of OY776277.1, from coordinate 117,068,918 downwards.
GCTCTTTTACGAATCACGGCTACAACGCGCAAATAATTCTTATGATGAGAGTATTTAGTTGGAATTACCTCATTGTGCCATAAAACCGGTTGTGGTAGCTGGTTACGGGTTATATAAGCTTTTCCAATATCGACAATATTAAGAATATCATTGGCTCTTAGTGGCAATTCACTTATATCTGACACCCACTTAGCTTGCAGAGATTCGCTGTCTGCCTGTGATGCAGTTTTTAATGAGCCACCAGTTATTCTGCCAGTTAAAACAAATCGAAACCAAGACCCGCCCGCAGCTTCTATCGCTAATAGTGTTGTAATTTCACAGTTAAGACCAGTTTCCTCGTAGACCTCTCGAATAGCTGCTTCACAGATTGTCTCATTTTTTCCCATACGACCAGCAGGAAGGTACCATTTTCCTAAAACATATTCAGTTTATTTTAGGATAGTCAAATAACATTATTTAATTTCGATAGAGCAAATTTTAGAAACTAATTCTTACGAATATTAGACGATAGACAAGCGCAACTTTCGCTTGATTGTGGTAGATTAAAACAAATATATGAATTATGTCTGAATTATAGAAAACTAGCGTGTTAAGCTACAAATCGAAGCTAAATAGCAGCCTAGAAAAGTACCGAGAACTGCTTTAATTTAAACTGAGCGCTTGTAAAGTATTTTCATTAAATAATATAAAAATGTATGCCGTATCGCTGGCATAACACGCCTACTGCACTTAAAATTTTTGAATTCGCCTTCAGTGGGTTTATAGACTCATGAATACACTTTTACAACAATGTCGATAACTTCGGAACATTTAAAATGACGAGTTTTTCTTAAAATTTGTTTTAAGACATAATTTTGAGTTAGCAACAAGCAAATAATTTAATTTGTTCTTTTATTGGAATATACAGCCATGTCACAGAACGAAAATCCTATCGAAAGTGGAATCAATTCCGTTATTTTAAGGACCCGACTTTAAAATAACGAAAGCACCAATTTTGTTCGGAATGGAACCACTTTAGTATATTTATTTACAACAATGATTTATTAAGTATTTGGTTACATAACATTGGTACATAAACATTGTGAATTCTTAAACTTGTTTGGAGAAACAAAAATTTTTATTTATATTTTGTCTTATATATTTATATATATCCTGAAGGAAATGTCGGCATTGTACAAAACAATATGTCCCATAGACATTTAGAATGAACATGTCTTTGAAAATACATTATTATAATTGGCTAAGGCAGTGACTCCATATTTATTATGGGATATATCGCACACTAAATCATAAGGAGTCACAACTCAAAATGAAAATATATTTTGTAAATATATTATCTATGCCCATAAACGATTTCTTTGACTCAAAATTTTATTTGCATTAAATATCGACTGTAAAATACATTATATTAAGTAGTCATAGGAAATTATTTTTATGTCCATAAGCAATGACTTTCCGAAATATTTCTTATTTTGACTTGTAAAATGACACGTCAGCGGAAACACACTGGCTGGCTGCAGGGTATATACATATACATTCATATATGTAGTTACATACAATTCTTAATTTTTTGTAATACCATAAAACAAGTTTAAATGGGAAAGTATACAACAGGACCCACTATTTTACATACTTATTGTAACTTAGGACTTTTTTTAAAAACAAATGACGATATACATATATGTATACGTATCAAAAATGAATATTTTATATATCTATAAATACATTTTACATACCTGCACATGACTGTTTGGCTTCTTGCATTGCCAATACTTGATGGTCTTCATCAAATAATACGCATGCCACTATATATGCTACAGTTTGGCCTACAACTGGTATGAAGTCGGAAGCTGCACTTGGTTGTATGCCTTGGGCTTCCGCAGTAGCATTTTGTTCTTCTAATGAGAAATCGCACAATTCCTGTGTTATGTCTCCTAAATCTTGTCCGGCTAAAACATTGAGTAACTTTTGTTCAATCGAAGGGAGGGAATTAGTTTGATTCATTTCTCTACAAATTAATTTCTGTTAAGAAATATACATACACAGGTACATGTATACACACATATATACGCGTAGCTTAAACATAAAAATAAAAAATAATTTAGTCAATAAAAGCAAAATTTGTTTTCTTGTTTCAAGTGTGAAGGAAAATTAAATTAAATTATATACATGATGCTATTATACATATATACATAAATACGTACTCAGATGTAACTATAAAACGAAATCTTCGCATCATACCACAGTTAGTAGTTGATACGATATTTCATTAAGGTTTATATATGAACAGAAATCTAAAATTTTTGTAGCGACATACTAATATGTTTCGTATGCTTAAATGAGTTTTCGATCCTACACATAATCATATATACTTATATGTATAATTGTTACTTTGAAGGATAAAGTAAAACATAACACAAATTATGATATTCATAATAGAAACTGGAATTATCGATTGTGTGTAAAACTTCTATCTTTGGTTAGTACTTTTGCACCAAATTCTCTCAAGGAATTCGGTACCGACAAATCTGACTTCAAAATGCAATTTTGTTAATATTTAATATATTAGTGATTTCTAACCTAGGTTAATTTTGTAAAATACTTTATTCGAATTTAATTACTTGTATAAATATGTCTGTAAGAATTTGTATACAAAAATTTAACTAAATAAAAAAATTTCTAATATAACAATGACAACATGTCAAGTAGTTATTTTATTAATAGCAAAACATTTCTGTGATAACATTTTTTGGAATAACAAAAACATAAAATTTCTTTTAAAAAAATTCTAAATCAACAATGAATGTATGCACGTTGTTATTGTGGTATCAGGGTTTTGTAAGTAAAAGGCTAACTATAATGTTATTTTGCGAATTCAACCTAGTGTCGAAAGGCGTTGAACAATTTAATTTGTCATCAGTGAAAATTTCGAAACCAATTGGAAGAATAAACTGAAGAAATACTAAAAAATGCAGACAGAATGCAATGGCTACATGTTATTAATTGGTAGCAAACACATATGTATGTACTGTTATATACATATGTACATACATACATATGTACCTATATTTATCAACATAAATAGATCGTAAGCCTAAAATATTTTAGTGTTTATTATAAACTAGGTGCGCCCCGCGGTTTCACCCGCGTAAGTCTGCATCCCGTGGGAATATCGGATTAAAAGTTGGCTATGTGTCGAGAGATATGTTGTCTCTAACTGGAAATATGTGTATAGCTATTAATAATCACGATTTCATATTCACATTTAAAAATAACTTGCATAAGTATAAAACTGCGTTATCAGAGGATATATTGCAAAAATTGATACCTACTAACGGCAAATAGTATTTAAATTCACAAATTTTACAAAAAAAAAAAAAAAAAAAAAAAAAAAAAAAATACAGTACAATAGGCAACCACAAATATTTTTTCAAATTAAAAATATGAAATATTTTTTCCATCGTTATATTTAGCCTATGTGTTATTCTGATTTATAAGCTAAATTGTTGTAGTTTCATTAAAATCCATTCGGCAGTTTTTACGTGAAAGAGAAACAAACATCCACATTTCTACACATCCACACTCACAAACATTCTGCTTTATAATATTAGCAGGATGATCTAAAAAATGGATAACAAGCTAACATATTAATGGGCTTCTACACTTTTAGTCATAACCAAAGTGCGTTCAGATTCCCTCTTTGCGTACGCGAATGACATTAATGAAACTTGCCGAAAAGTTGACAATATATGTACATTGTAGTTATACACTTTTGATTGCGTGTATTCACAGATTTGTCTACGCTAGCTTAAACACATTGTAGTTATGTCTTAAGGTTAAGCCGTTATCGGCAGGTATTTAACAAGATAATCTCTTAAGTTAGGGCATGTTGAATGTATGTTTTACGCTATCCTCTGTTTCAAGCCCTAATTTTACATAAGGATGTGTATATGAAAATGCGTGCACACTTGTATCTTAAATATGTATGTCATATACAAATTCACATATTTTTCTTAATGCACCATTATATTTCATTTTCACTAAGCATTGAGTTAGCATACTCTTCGGTGCATACATATAAAGAGCTCACGTGGATAAGGAACATAAATAAGTTAACTTTGTCATTGCAAATTTAGAACTCTTGGAATGTTTATAAACCTCATGACATCATTGTTAAAAAATTTTGTTGTGTCTAAATTCTTGTTTTCTTCTGTATGTATGTAAATAGCACCATCTATAACTCATATGAAGATACATTTGTATGTAAATATGCATATACATATTTGCATCCATCACATGTATGTACACCTATATTTATGGTTGCTTAAATAAATTATACATTTAGTACCTATTTTTTGTTGATTGCAGTTATATTTAAGTGTAATGACTGTTTGTTTTGAGAGCTTAACGTGACACCACTGAATGCAGAAATAACACTGTAACGTATTCAGCTTTGTATACAATGTATGTCATAGTCTTCGATCATAGACTAGTTGGAGGAACATTTTTGCTTTGTTAGTTAAATGGTTTGGTTATATAGTATGTACATACATATATAGATGATGGTTGTACAAACTTGAGAATCAAGTTTTATTCTGGATGCTTTTCTTCAATACAACAATATTATTGTAGTAGTATAGTACATAGTTGTGAGGTTTATAAGACATAAATACATTCATATGTAGTATGTAGGTATTGAATATTTTATAAGTGTTTGCCAAATATTCAACTTTTAGTCGATACTAGAAAGTATCTGTAGAAAACATACATACATATGTATGAATATTGAATACTCGTAAAGATACCGTTAATATATGTTATGTATATATTCAGTGTGTAGATAGGGAAATCGCTTTCCACTTGCACTGCTTTTTTTATATTGCGTTATAGTTTGAGGCGCATATGAACATACATTTGTATATAATTAATGTACGAATATATAAATATAATTATGTATGTACATTGGTCTCTGGTGTAGATACCATAGACTACTGTGGTAGATACGTCTGTAAATACTTCAATAGCTGTTTCTATTTAATGTCACAAGAGAAAGCTACGATATGTATTTATACAGGTGTGTATGTGTACATACATATATATATATATATATATATATATATATATATATATATATATATATACATATATATAGACGGTGGTGATGTTTGCTGCAAACGAGCAATTTACATGATCATGGCATGCAGGTGTAAATATGAGTATGAAGACGTTTCACGAGATGGTTTGTTTACTTAAATGATAACTATTGTTTGTTTGTTAAAATATTTATGTTGCACTGCTATGCTTAAAATATGTATTCTGAGAGCATTGCTTCTGCTCCAAGGAAAAAATCGGAGTTTGTTCCACGGGCGGATATAGTAGTTCTTTAAGATATGTTACATTTTCAAACAAGACGGATAATTCACTACAGGCGAACTGCGAATAGGCCCAAAAAATAAAGAAGAGCAGAAATGAAACATTTCTTAATAAAAGTACTTTTATAACAAACTTCCCTTACATGCATACATGAGAAACATTTATGTGTTTAGCTTGAAACTTAGTCGCATTTTATTCTTTTAAAAAATATTAGTGTTTCAACCATGGATTTAGTATTAATCTTACCAGGATTTCAAAGACAATTATTTTCAGATATTATTAAATTATTTTATGCACAACCCGGGAATATGCATTTGTTGCAGAATGAAGGAAAACTTTGTTTCTTTGTATTGCACCATGTCACAACAATGTTTTGACAAACAGAAATATATTGAGTTGCCAGAGGTTATATGAAGCTGGGGAAGGTAGATTTACACGATATGTACGAATGTTTCGATTTGATGATTTCTTGAACTGACGATATCAGAGTGTATGACGGTATGCCTATGCATGAACCATGTTTTGCAATAACATCGATTTATCTGGATATATATATATTTATATATATATATATATATATATATATATATATCTATATTTAAATATGTATGTAGAGATATTATATATATATATATTTGGGTAGCCGAAGCTATTATTTATATAATTATTTCTATATATATATATATATATATATATATATATTTATATATAAATATATATATATATATATATATATATATATATATATATATATATATATATTTATATATATAAATATATATATATATATATATATATATATATATGTATAAATATATAATGTAGTCTTAATAGCTTGTACTGATTGTGAACATATATATGTGTATATATATATATATATATATATATATATATATATATACATATATATATATATATATATATATATATATATATAGAGACATATAGGGATATTCATGGGTATTGTACGTTGATTCCACTGTACATATTGTGTACAATTATAGTGGTTACTTAGTTTTGCTATTTCGTAACCTAAGTAGTATTTTAACACTAATTTGTATTCTCTGATTCCACTTGTCTTCGTGTCGAGCAAAGAAATTTAATTTCCAGTTCAATTAGAATTTTCTTCATAAATATTTGGTATCGTAAATGCATAAAGTGTAAATTTGATGAAATTAATATACACAATTTGTAGAAATCCCTACTAAATCCTGGGTAAAAAGAAAAGTGATGCCCTGCTAAGTGCAAATACCGACAATTATCTTGCCTACATTGGTAGAATCATCTGAAAGTTACTCCTTTTCGTTCCCCCGCCCCTTCAATTGATAATTCGTTTGTAGTAAGTATACCAAAAAGTGAAGTGATTTAAATTGTTAAATAAGAAAAGGAGTCAACTAATTTAGTGAGAATGTTTATTCTTATTAAAATAATTTTAAAGTGATTAATATTTGAGACAACTGTGAACGCAACTTAAATTGTAGAAAAAGTAAATATTAAACGCATCACCAAAGGCAAGACATGTCCGACATGAACATTGACAGCATTATATCAAGATTATTAGAAGGTATTAACTTAATTTGCATAATTGACTTCTTTGCAACAAGTTTTTGTTTATCATTTGCAGTTCGTGGTGCCAGGCCAGGAAAAAATGTGCAACTATCAGAAAGTGAAATACGTGGATTATGTCTTAAGTCTAGAGAAATTTTTCTTTCACAACCAATACTATTGGAATTAGAAGCTCCTCTCAAGATATGTGGTAAGAAATCTATACAATATATATACACATTTGCAATTTTACATTTCATACAGGACCAAACAATATGATGTACTTATTTATTTATTCATTGGTAACTTCAGTATTAGAAAACAACCAATAATAAAGACATTTAATTTTTTACATTTATATATTTACGGTGATATAGCGTTACTATTGTACATATTTGCATATAAAAGGATTTCAGACTGGGTAGTTTCTTATTGCATTGCGCCTGAACTATATAGAAAGGAGAGGATAATATTGACAGTGCATATAGCAAAAGCTGAGAAGAAAGAATTTGTATTAGCTATTATTTCATTTACTATATTACTAAATATCGATGAAAGAAACAACTATTTAGTGCCGAGTTGATGGCTTAACTGAGTACGTAGTCAACAATTTAAGTTCTTCAGCCAATTTCATCTCTAATTATTTTTACTATATGATATTGAAAGGTTTTGATAATTGGAAAATATATTCAATATGAACGATATATTGTTAATATGAATTAGGTTTTAGATTAAAAAATCGGTGGAACAATTTTAACCGTCACTTATCAAAACTGCATGATTATTTTAGGTGATGCACTAATAAATTTAAAAATGTGTCTATCGTGTGGACACTATTTCTTCACCCAGGATTCTTTCGGAAATTCATGCGATGCTTATTCGTTCAAAATGGTTTAAATTTATATGAAACAAAATCAAATACTACTCAAAAGGAATAAAATTATATTAAGCTTTGTTTTCGTGTACATGTAATTTTTACTAACACAAAGTGATTTACACAGTTGGCTTATTTTTTGTTTTAAATCTTATGGTAGTAGTTGACATGTAAGGCCCAACATTATGTCCATAGTTTCACGTGGAGTGTTGTCAAACTACATATATACATAAAAGTGTTAGGAAAATTTGAAATTATATTTAAACAGCAGCACTACGTTTTACCAGTAAAGCTACATATCAAAGCTTTCACAGCAAAATACGGTATTTTCGAAAACCAGCTGACTGCGGATTCTTAAAACAAAAAAGAATAGAATAATCTTTAACAATTTATACATCTTCATATCAATTCGTGGTCAAATTTAAATACCAAATAATGATAAAATTAAGTGTTGACTACACATTTTTAATGAACAAATTTCAATGTGAAACAATTTATGTTGCAAATTCGAACTGACTTAGCCTTAAGGCGTTATCAAGATAGAAAACGAAGTATTCACAGATCTATTAATTTTCAAAACTCAATCCATTATTGGAAAAATAACAGCACGTTTAATTTTGGTTCATTCGATTATTTCACCTTAAACGAATGTTAAACTGGGTTTAATTAACATGGGGTAAGAACCACAGCGTAAACCTGAAAATTTATATTGAGACAACTGAAAATGGATATCGGATTCTTTTGTAATGCGTTCTTTCAAATAACTAGAAGTATCAAAATTGAATCTAATATTGCTCGATTCGCACAACAACGCTCATTATTTCTCATTTTTAGGTGACATTCACGGACAGTATTATGATTTGTTACGTCTTTTTGAATATGGCGGATTTCCTCCAGAATCAAATTATTTATTTTTGGGTGACTATGTTGATCGTGGTAAACAGTCACTTGAAACGATATGCTTATTGTTGGCGTATAAAATAAAGTATTCGGAAAATTTCTTTTTACTGCGCGGAAATCATGAATGTGCCAGCATTAATCGAATTTATGGGTAATCAATAAACTTCGTATTCGATAATCTGTAATTTATTATACATTTACCTTTTAGATTTTATGATGAATGCAAAAGACGTTATACCATTAAATTGTGGAAAACTTTTACAGATTGTTTCAATTGCTTACCTGTAGCAGCAATAGGTAATAAATAATAAAAAATAGAAGTATATATTGTATTTTTATGTATGTTTACATAAACGAATTATTCGTTTACAGTGGACGAGAAAATTTTTTGCTGCCATGGTGGTCTGAGTCCGGATCTTACAACAATGGAGCAAATAAGGCGGATTATGAGGCCTACTGATGTACCCGATCAAGGCCTTTTATGTGATCTTTTATGGTCAGATCCTGACAAAGATACAATGGGTTGGGGTGAAAACGATCGCGGAGTTAGTTTTACTTTTGGTGCTGAGGTATAAGATTATTAACACAATTTATTTAGAACATATTCATTGATTTTATTATATATTGTTTTCAACAAGGTTGTGGGTAAATTTTTAGAGAAACAGGAATTTGATTTAATTTGTCGTGCTCATCAAGTTGTCGAAGACGGTTATGAATTTTTTGCAAAACGCCAACTTGTCACATTATTTTCAGCTCCAAATTATTGCGGCGAATTCGATAATGCTGGTAACTCTTTCTAAATCTTTTATATTATTTTAATAAAATTTAAAAGTATTAATGTTTCTCCTAAATTGTTTATTTGTTCTTTAGGTGCCATGATGTCAGTGGACGACACTTTAATGTGCTCTTTCCAAATATTGAAACCTGCTGATAAAAGACGTTTTGTTTACCCCAACTTTGGAAGTTCAGGGCGACCTTTAACTCCTCCAAGAGGAGCCAATAACAAAAACAAAAAGAAATAAGTTCAAAGTTCAAATAGCATGTTAAAACATTATTATAAATCCAAATGTGTGGTTAACTAATAGAAAACCACCAAAAAAAATTAACAAAGTGTTAAAAGGAGCACACACATTCACATAAATACACATACACGGATGCGTTTTGTACAATAGTATATTTTTATCTATTTGAAAATATGGAAATTTTTGAATTTTGTTTAACAAATTATATTAATTTCGTCTACAATGTCTTTATTCACTTACTTCCTTTTGCTTTTTACATATAATGTAGTTTTCTTTAATGAAATATTTGTAAGATAACTTATTGTTTTTAATATCAACTTCAATTTTCCATCTTAAGCCCCAATTTTTTTAAGTTGTTAGTTACATTCGTATACATTGTTCGTCATCCTTATAATTTATATGTCGTTTTTACACCAAATAAAAGTAATAAAGAAAACAATAAATAATTACAAGCATAAGTAAAATAAAATAAATACATTTTCTAATAATAAATATATTTACACATATGTATTTTATCACTTCACAAATTATATTAGAGTTGCATGTTGTTTAAATGTTGGAAAGCTTCACATAAGCAATTTTTTATGTAAAAGCTTCCATCAACATTTGTGCAAGATACTAACTACTACAGTAATTTGCGAATAGCATTTCAGTGGAATCTAAAACATTTCAAATTGTTTTTATTTTTATTTAGCATGCGTAAATTATTTAAAGCAAGGAAAATATCTTTTGTTATATAATATTTTTGCACACATAATTACACTCTTTTTCAGTCGAGAAATGTAAGAATTATAAAATAAAAATCTAAATAAATGTATTACAATTGTATATTATAAACGTTAAAAATACTTCGAATTGGAGAAATAAATTAAAAGGAATAAACAGCATTTTAAAAATAAACTTACATTTATACTTAAGAAAAACAAAGAGGCACGTAATATTATAAATCAACTTTATAATGAGAAATAATAAAACAAACAAAAATTGAAACAAGCTTACATGCATATATCCCTTACGATCAGCATTTAGTGTACAAAGGGAAATTAAATTCTTATAATTAAATTTAATATTATATCACATTAGACTAAAAACTAAATACAATAAATTTCGGAAAGCAAAAGAATAATATTCAAAAGTTATAGAAATTAAATTTTTAATAAACTGAAAAAATACAAATTGCAAAATCAGAATTTGAATCGCAAACAAAAATCAGTCAGGTGACAAAGATTAGAGATATGCGTTTAATTAATAAAATGCATACATACGTGAAAAATGGCCAAACTGACCATCCCTGTAACTTCCCGCTAATTTTACGCATAGAGCTATCATGACGTGGTTTTTAGTGCTCCTCTAAGCTTTTGAGGCCGACCGGTAAAGCCGTTTAAAAGTCAAAAATACTTTTAAAAAATTTAGATATCTCTTCGTTTTAATTCACAAGAAATTCAAGACTTATATGTATCTCAGTTTGGTTCGATTCGGCCAAGCCATTTAAAAGTTATAAGCTCAATCTCATACATACAGAAATAGTGATACCCTCCCAGAACATTGATGAAAAATTAAAAATATTTATTTCTCATTCTGTGTTTTTATGAATGAATTCGTTAAATTTTATTCTGTTTTAAGCAATTAAATTTTACAGAAGTACACTCAGAAAAAGTTTGGACTACGTTCTTGTTCGGCCGTGCTTTGTAAGATTTGCCATTGTGTGGGTTCGGTCTGAAAAACTACGCTCGGCTCAGGCACTAGAAATTCGCAAAAAGCACAAATATTGAAAGTATTAACTCCGTAAAGCTTTGTTATAAAGTTTAAAATTTTTTATTTAATATTTTGCGAGGTGGCTTAAAGCAACACTTTTATTTGAATTCAACATTGTGGATTTACTGTTGCTTGAATCTTTCGCTAATTTTTCCCTTAAGAGACGTTGGCGAAAGGCGTATGGCGTTGGACTCACTGAGGCGAGTGAGAAAGACGAGAATGAAGATGCTATGGAACTGGATATATTTTCCTTGTTATTATCAATATCAATTAAACACTTATTATATTCGTAGAGTGGTAACGCCTTTTCAGGCGTTTTTATAAATTGATTGGACGAGGTTGCAGCTTCCAAATATGGTAAGCAACGATGGTGAACAGCAAAGCAATCTTTGCGATTTTGCAAGCGGAACTCATTTAAAGCCATGAACTTTGAATATATTGAATTAAAAAGATTTGTTGTTTTTGTATCTTGTTCATTGTGGTTCTTGCCAACTGCACGCTTTGTAATCCTTGAATTTGAATCTTTACATGGTGTGATTTGTTTTGACGACCGCGGCCATAATTCCTGTTGCTGCAGCTGTTGTTGTATCATACGTTCATAGTTGCTGCGTTGTTCGGTAAAATCTTTGTTTATTTTTTTGATTTTTGAATGGGACATTGACCATGACTGTTGTGAATTCATTCCATTGTTGTTAATTTCCTTGTTTTCTGGTGTAGTATGAGTTGATGCTGATGAATCTGTAGTGGCGGCTGAGTTACGACGGCTAAAGTTGTTGTTTGCAATATATGTGTGGCCGAAACCCTTTGGAATAATGCTATTCTTATTTAGTTTCACAAATTGAGTTTTAAGTACATTTGAATTGAATTTGTCATTCATGTTATGAGTAGGAAAAACACCCGAATCACTTCTCTGAGAATATATTGGACTCTTCAATTCTGGTCCTGAGAACATTTCATTTTTAATTCCAACTTACAAGGATTCATTTTAATATGAAATATGCTAATTCGTTATTTATTGCATGTATAATACCTGCATTACGTATGTTGGCACAGTTACTTCGCCATGACAACTCAAACATTTTCTACCGTTAGTTGAAACATACATACATGTGTACATAAATGTATATGCATATCTATGTACGCAGATATCATATGTATTTATGTAACTGACAAAATTTGTTTAAATAATCAAACGATATGATAGTCTTTTTCTGATTGTGGGTTGCAATCTCCACATACTATTTGAGCTAGTTGGCACCAAAATAAATAAAATTCAAGCGTAGTTTTTGCTATACAAAATTACAGTGTAAGCGATAAAGGACAATTATTACAATTCGCACTTAAAGTATCTGATTGTAAAAGGTAACTTCAGCTAGTAAGAAATAAAGTAGCTTTAATGATTTTGGTAATCACAACTTCTCAATAATATATAATTTAGGGCTTTTGTTACATCTCCAGGGTAGTTAAAGTAGAATGTGATAATCAGACAAAATAATTTCACTCTCTTTATGCTGAAACCATTTGTCAACATAATAGGTAATATTTAAAAAAGGACACCAATTGGAAAAAGGGGAATTGGAGTTAACGGAAATATTAAAAAAGTACATACATATTCTGAATCATTTAGCTAATCGGTTTGATCGAGACAGCGAAATAGTGGAATATGAGTACCTAATTCGTATCTTTAAATTAAATAAAAACAACAACTTCTGCTGCTAATCAATTTTGTATATCAATCATCATTAAAGAAAAAAGAAAATAAAAACAAAACTTATTCTACACATACAAAAAATCGCCAACATCGATATCTTAAAATAGTTTTGCTGCTGGTTTTGCAGCTTTTAATAAGATAAATAAACTAAAAAATAAAACAAAACGCAAGTAGAAAAGCAGCTAGTCAGTCAACTATCCAACTGAATGAGCAATAATATTAAAATTACCACTCATTGGATCCCAGGAACAATTTTGAATTTTTCAGCGCAATTCGTTTAATCGATTAATTGAATTATGTCGTTAATCTCCCCCTAACCTATTTTTGTACAGTTTGTCCCACACAAAACTCGTTAGAGATTAAAAGCATATTCCTTTCCAAATCAGAGGGCTATGTTTATATAAAAAAGGCTTAAAATTAATTCTTTAACCGATTAACTACGCTGTTTTAGTAAAGGATAAGATACTACATATTGCAATATCTATTAAAGTTTTGATAACAGGATCTATTTATCGTATAAAGCTTTCTCATGTAACTCAACGATTTCTCAAGAAAAGTATCTGGCAACTCGTTCTGCTGTTACCGTTCGTATAAAAGCTCCCAACAAGATAGCATCCCATTCATTAATTTTTTTAGCGTTCAGATGATAACAACTGAAGAAATCGAACCGGGTTCGTGCATATACAGTTGGAAAATCGGTTTATTTAAATTTTAAATTGAAACAGTTTGTTAAAATTTACAATAAAAAGAAGTTGAATTAATATACGAATCTACATATGTATGCGTACATTTCTACATACGAAAAACAAAATCGAATTTCTCGTATATAAAATTAAATATACTGTAAAGGAGATTAGTAGTATAAAAACTAAGTTAATTTCAATCTGAAATGTGCAACAAGATACGCCAATGTATTGTAGTATTACATCTGATTGTAATATCTGTTTGTGCAACAAGAGATTTGCGTAAGTTTTCTATTGGGTTCCACAAAATTGAGTGAGTTAACAATGGTTGAATTATTTCATAACTTAAACAAAAAATATGTTGTAGTAATAAAAAAAACAGTTAAAGACATGGCGTAATAAAACCAGGCAAACGTTAATGTGTTTAACTAAGTTGCTTTATGCTGCCATAAGTTGTTTTTAGTTTTCTATATCGAGCTAAGATGTGTAAAACAAATTCTTCAAAAGATTTTGTAAGAAATTAAACAAGGTAAACGTTTTTCTTTGTTGTGCTAGCAGGAATTAATTGTGATACATGCTATAAAGAAGATCAAAGCCTGCAAACCAAGTGGATCTGCTTCTTTAGGTCAATTTTAGATTTAAAAATATATATTATTTCAACTTTTTGTTTTTTTTATCTTAATGAGAACATAATTTATGTTTTCAAAATTAACAAAACTAAAAGAGATTCAATTTATAAAAAAAAAGAGTAATATTATGGCCAGCTAAAAAAAGTCTGCGTGAATCAAATAATATCATAAGAATACTTCAAGTTTTAATTTCTTTTAGAAACCCGTATTTATAAATACAAACACAAAACAATCGTTAGAAAATTTTACCGTTATTAATCTGCAAAAATTTTTTGTACCTCGATCATCAAAAGCACTGCGGCCATATAAAAATGGGGTAAAAAAGGGTGTTTTAAAATTACCGGGCAAAAAGGGCTAAGTCGAATTGTCCTTGTTAGAACAAAGATATTTAACATAATCCCCACATTTTTTATTTCAGAACCATTTATATGCCATAATTTTAGATACGAGTGGCAATAATATAGCTTAGGTTACAATAAAATAGAGTGATATTTATTACAAATTATAGTAAATGCAAAGTTCCTTTATGGCAACTTTGCTGGTTTAAGTAACCTTTTGAATACTGAATAATTTTCTAACGATTTTTAATCTAACTATGTTCATCTATCTTAATGAAATTCATAAAAAATTTTAAGAATTGGTTGTGAGGAATAGAAAAGTGAACTCGATGATACAACTTGAAAAATTATTCCATGTTCAACAACAATTCATACAGTTTTGAAAACCATTAGCTGAAGTCGAAGTTCGTGAAATAAAAAGCATACATATATTTTTAGGTATTATTATTTTTAAGAAAGCATTAAGTGCTCTGTAAGAAATTGTGAAAAGTACTTATGTATGTTGGAGAAAGGGATGTTTAACCACCGAAATGCCAACACTGGTCTCAATATAAATCCAATAGTCGAATTTATAAAAAAATTCATTTGAAATTGAAACGTATGTATTTTTAACGTATGCAGTTTTAAAATATACTTTAAATTCAAAAACATTAATCGGTACGGGATCCATTAATCCGAAGATTTTTTATCGAAAATCTCGCATAAAAAATATTACCGCAAAAATCTGCAAAAATTTTCAAATATGAATGCATCTGTAGTAGCATAAGTGAAACCGATTATGGCCTTTATGCTAGGTTTTTCGTTTTTTGGATGAATAAATGAAATGAAATACATAACATCAATGGATCATTACTAAATTTGGTGTAATCCTATGTATGTAGTTGCATACATGACTAATTTTTAATATTTTAGATTTTTTAAAGCATTTATACCTAACCTTCATATCGGGTTATCGTAGACCGATGATAAACCATTTTTCATATGTATACATTTCATTGCATGTCTAGAAAAATGATACCATTTGATATGAAAACTATTATCATTTATGAAAATTTGGCTTTGTACATATGTATATATACGTGCATATGCATTCATGTCGATGATATCTTTATTAATACGAATATCATCGTTTAGGTTATCGTATATCTATGTATATGCATATGGATGTATTTACATATGGATGGATTTGTATTGAAAATAACCTCATAAGCTTACACATATGATGCATATGTATATATGTACATACATACATATATTTTGAATATCAAACTTGTCTAATAAAATACACTTATACAACATGAACAAGAAATATTTATTTGTTCAATGTCAAGTTTAAAAACACTCATTAACGAAAAACTATATGTTGTATGTAGGTATATGAAAAAGAGAATAGGGAAACGTACATAAACACGAGTTATGTATCAAAATATATATTCACAAATACAAGCATATACTTACTTACATATGGACTATTTAGATACTTAACATATGAACATTGAACATTCATCAAATTGTGTTTTAAGACACCTTAAAAGATCAAAAGTTTATTAATCAGTTCTGTGATTAAGACAAAACTCCAAAATGATTCCTACAAATGCTTAACAAATAAATTGGTTAAAACTAAACCATAATTTACAGAATGTGAGCAACCATAAATTGATCATGCAGATGGTCGAAATGTGACTGCTTTAAGCATCTTTCAGAAGATTCCCGTCTAGGGTACCATTTCCACCTATTTTTTATTATATATTGCAGTTTTGATACTTTTCGGTTATTTATGACCCTGTTTGTGGTCTTGTTATTCTTTATTTACAGTGACTCCATCGCATAATCGGACAAGCATTCATTTCATATGTATGTGCTGTAAACTAAATAAATATACCAAATATTTATATTTTTTTTGCTTTTATATATAAAAACAAAATTGACTTCATTTTTTGTGCTCAACGCATAATCGGACATCAATGCAGTATCAACGCTTAGGTCTCGAAAAAAACAATTGATATTTCGTGGCATATCCTTTCTTTTCCATAACGGCCTGTAAGCGTTTTGGAACTGATTTCACCAAGTTTAGGCATACTTCAGGTTCTATAGAGTTCCACGATTCCAGTAAAGCCACCTTTAACTGATTTAAGGAATTAAATTTTTGATTATACACTCTTTTAGCAAGTTCCTCCCAAAGATGTTCAATTACATTTAGGTCTGGGCTCTGTGCCGGTGTTGGTATAAGTTTTGGGCAATTGTGGATCAACCAAAGCTTTGCCACACCAGAGGTGTGCTTTGGGTCATTGTCTTGATAAAAAGCAAAATCTTCTGCAATGCCCAATTTCTCCGCACTTTGCTTTACATTTTGCTTCAAAATGTTGAGGTAGCCAAATTTGTCCATTTTACCATCAATAAAATGCAAATTGCCTACCCCAGCACTCGACATACACCCCCACACCATGACAGAGCCTCCACCATCCTTAACAGTGGCTATTGTGTTTTGGCAATTAAATTCTGTGTTTAGTTTACGCCACACAAACATCTTGCCATCTGAACCGTGCAAATTAAACTTGCTCTCGTCAGTTCACAGAACCTTAAAATTAATAAGAATTGTGAATAAAAATGTATTTCAGGCATATTTGTAGCAGATTACCTTATTCCAAAAATCTTCTCCCTTTAACAAATACTCTTTAGCAAATTTTACTCTAAGTTCTTTATTTCTCGAGCTTATAAATGGCTTTTTTCTAGCAATTCTGCCATGGTAATTGTATTTATGCAGTGTATTACGTACTGTATTAAGGCAAACATCTTTTCCACTGTGGTTTTTTAACAAAATATTTAAATCTTTCGCAGTTTTAAAAGGATCTTGCTTAATTTCCTTTACTAAAAAACGCTCTTCTCTTTTAGTTAAAATTTTGCCTTGACCTTCTCGACTTTTATTTGCTAGCCTACCCTCATTTCGGAACCTCTTGGTAATGTCCTGGACAGTTGACTTGCTTCTTCCTACCAATTCAGCAATTTCTCGTACTGTTTTTCCTTCAAAATTTAATTTGACTATTAACTGCCTTATTTCCACGGAAGATTGTTTTCCTTTCGGAGCCATTTTAAGAAAATTTTTTTAAAAACTACAACTGTCTGGCAATAAATGCAAATTATGACTAATTTTGTGATCAAGAATAACATTTGAAGTGTAATTTTGTAAACTAACGGCAATTTCCAGATTCATTGTTTTATGTGTCAGATTATGCGTTGAGCACAAAAAATGTAGTAAATTTTGTTTTTCTTTGAAAATTTACCGTTGTTGTGAAAAATGTTGTTGTTTTTTTTTATTATTTTCTAAGACTAGAGTGTAATGTATATATAAAAGCAAAAAAATATATAAATATTTGGTATATTTATTTAGTTTACAGCACATACATACATATGAAATGAATGCTTGTCCGATTATGCGATGGAGTCACTGTATATGAATATCCTTTATTTCCGAGACTTAAAAATTTCTAGATTTCTTTTCAATTTTTAAATGCAATGCGTTTGTTACCTAAAAAACAAATATGTACATATATGTGTATCCATGCATACATACATATGTATATGTGAATAATTTTTGAGGAGAGAATACAGGGACAACTATCTTTCAGTGTTATTGCAATGGTTTCGATTGCTTTTATATACATAATTTGTTACTAGAATATAAGTTCATATACCACATGATATCTAAAATTACCAAATTATTTATATAAAAATATATTTGTCAATTTATCTGTTTTTTCCCCCAGCTGGTGATTTTGAAAAATGTAAACGAGATTCAGGATTCGATAAATGTCTGGTAGATGCAGTGAACAAGGCAATACAAATTTTGAAGAGCGGTAAAAATATGAATAAATAAATATTATAAATTTGTAATCCTTTCCAATTTAGGCAATGAAGAATTTGGAGTTCCAGCGCTTGAGCCATTAGCCGTAAAATCTCTAGTTATAGATGCTGGGCTAGCACCAATAAATCTCAGGCAAACGTTAAAAAATGTTTTAGTGAATGACATGATATCAACAAGTAAAATAAAGAGATACAGGTTGGTTGAATAAATACGAAACTGTACACTTTCAAATAATAGTTTTTACTAATCAATTGATCACCTTAATTAATTTTTTAATTGTAGAACCGATTTGGACAACTATCTCATTATATGTGACAGTGAAACGGACCGAATTGAAATGTTGGGAGATTATGAGATGTCTGGCAGAATACTATTGTTACCAATAACCGGCAATGGACGAGCAAACATAACACTTGTAAACACCAAAATTGAGCATCGGTTGATTGGTGAGCCTTTTGCAAGGGAAGGTATAAATTATATGCGTTTAAAGGAGTATCATGTTGCGCTAAATCCAAAACGAGTTTACATGCATTTCGAAAATCTTTTTAACGATGCTACCCTCTCCAGAACGATGAATCGATTCTTGAATGACAACTGGGAAACAGTATTTAGTGAACTAAAATCCGGTTATGCAATGAGTTTTGGAAAAATATTCCGACAAATTTCAAATCGTTTGTTTGAAAAAGTACCAATGGATTCAATATTTTTAAGATAAAAAATCATATTAAATATGTTTCATATTTCCTAGTAGGAGAGAATCCAAATTACTCTTTAATTTTTGGACATACGATCATATTTCATATATATTTTAATATTTGTTATATACATATGTGTAGCTTAAAGGTACGGTCACATTTGCCCAAGAGAGCGTAACGACTATATAATAATTGGAAAGAATTGTCCACTAAGTTAGTTAAATAGTTTTCAGTAACACTGGATACTATGCTACTAGCTGTTAGTTAAGTAAGTATAAACTGTTTTACTTAAGAAACACGTATTTAAGTCAAAATACTTTTTGTTCGTGTTTAGCGGTTGCGCCTTTTTGGGTATTCCCAAATGTAACCGTAACTTTAATCATAAGTTTTAAAAATTATCGCCTGTATCCTATATTTCACTAATGAAAGTGAAAAACAAATATTTTTTTAAATTTTGCTTCTTTCCAAATTTTTATATAATGTAATATTTACTTACTTTTTATGTCCAAAATATACATATTTGTTATGGTATATATTTGTAGAAATTTCCCCCTCCACCATCATAGTGTTTTTGAAAATGCGACTGACGGCCTGAAAAGTTGCACAAATACGGCAGGATCATCTTTCCGAGCTTCTTTTTTTAAACTTTTGGAATTCGGTTCTATCGTCGGATTTTTACATCACTGCCATAGCCATCACGTTTGTTTGCTGAGCAGTTTTTCGAAAGAAATTTTAGAATCGCTTTATCCTGCTGCGCATTTTTGTGCTCTTCAACTAAAAACCGGTTATAACATTACGAAAAGTTTTAGTTTTTTATACACATTTCGCTTTTTGCTCCAAAAATATGAGAATATTTACATACATACATATGTCGAAAAACTTATATTTTTACAAGAAGCTATTATTTCACTTGTCTATTTGCTTGCGGTTTAATATTGACGCGAAAACGAATTAAAGAACACATTAATTTCGCTTGAATCAAACTAGAAATGATAGTCATTTCAAGTATCCTACCACTGGAGCTGTTCGATAGGACTTGGTTAGGTAAATGACATTTGCCCACATCAGATTTGACATAAAATGACATATTAAAAGTTATGTGGCAATGAAGAATATCTGCTTCGACTAGAAATTTTTCATTAACACTATTTTATTCCTTAAATTGAATTGCAGCCAGTTCAGGTTAGTAGGAGAAGCCATAAAATATATACATACATACATACATACATATATCAGATTATACTATACACATTCATATTAATCAAGCTTATGGTCGTTTTTTATTAAATTTTATTTAGTCTAATTTTTATTCGATATTTCGTTAACAGTTAGTTAACATTTTTTTTCCCCTGAAGATGTTAATAAACTGTTAACGAAATATCGAATAAAAATTAGACTAAATAAAATTTAATAAAAAACGACCATAAGTTTTATTAATATTATAATAAACTGATAAGGTCAATAAAGATAAATCAACATTATATTATATGTATATATCTAGGGAAATATACATTGTTTAAATCGACTTAAGTTATCATACCTTTCTAATGCATACATATATTTTTTAATATCATGATCAAAATATTCAATTTCCATTATCTTTCTCACAAACCTGTCCCTCGTGATGATTATGAAAAGAATCAGTTTTATTCACAAAATTATTGGATACATTGATAGTATGTCAGCACAATACGTTTAAAATAGATACCTATCAGTTATCAGGCTTTATGTTTATATTTTTCTGAGCTTTGTTTAAATTATTCGTTTGAATATGATAATATGATATAAATTTGCATATGACAATGCTGGGCATTGCCAGAGGGCTAAACTAATAATAAGACCTGTTCTATGGTGATATTATACATAAGGTGATATGGCTAAGCTAAGTCCCCGTCCACACTTGCAATTCTGCTTTGAAATTGCTTTAGTATCCACATTAGAAAAATCTGTCATTGCAATTCTTGTATATCTTATGCCTTCTTTTCTCTTCTTCTTATTATATTTTCTTTAAGTTGAATAGTGAGAATTGCAAAGCAAAAGAGAATTGCCGAGAACATGAACCTGTGTACCCCTCCCCAAGCTTCTCACCGCTCTCACCCAAAACATTCAAGAGTTGCTGCAACAAAATTGCAAGTGTGGACGGGGACTAACAGATTCAGCAGTAGTAGTTGAAATTTTTTGCATATTCGGTGGACATAAGAATTAAAGCAACAAAACACATTGATTTGCTGCGCACATTTACTACATAAGATCAGAAGTGAAAGAACACAACAGGGATATGTAGCACACAAATCTTGACATCCACGTAAACAGAATCCTCATCTGGTGTAACGCTGGCACCTTATACATATATACTCTTAAGCTTCCATATGAATAAAAACAGTGATGGGATAGGGAGAGAAACTGTCCAATTATTTAAAGGGGCTCCCTATAATTTCCTACTATATTTTACTACTGTGTATTTGGTACAATATTTTTGCTCATAGCAATCAGTTCTCTGCCAAAGTTAGTACGGCATATTTACTTTATTAATTTAATTTAATAGCAAAATAGAACAAAATAGTTTTCTGTAATGTATAAATAAAACCATATTGTTTGTTTGAAATCAAAATACAGGCTTATAGTTAAAAAAATTTATAAGATAGAAAGTGTCTAAAACTATAGCGAATTTAAGGTGTTGTAGCCTAACAACAACAAATGGGTGAAACTGGAATTTGTTGTTATTGGTAAAACTGTGGTGCTTAAAATCAATATGAGACAACAAACGTATGTAATTTTGTCTTGTGTATTGTATTATACGGCTTAAACATCAATATGAAATTTAAATTGAAAGAATAAACTGCAATTGTTAAAGAAAAATTTGTGAAAAACCTTTTTGTGCAATACTGGTTATTGGCTGGTATTTGTTTGCATTGATTTTTCTTTTGTTTGAAAGTGGTTTGCGTGTGTGTGTTTATAAATTATACTGTATTTACGTGGACTACAGTGATGGTGATAAATATAATTAATTGATATTCGGTTCAACCAAAGAATGTACATTTATTTTAGTACATGTGTGCTAGTGATATGTCGAATGTAAACTTTTGATATTCGTTAATACGAATATGGTTATTTGAAACAGTATTCAGAGATTAAAATGGGGTAGTATTAACGTCTGACAAATGACGCATAAAAATTTTATGAAAAAAGGTAAATTTTAAACAGAAAATACACAAACTTCTGTCTTACATGGATGTCATCGCTACCACACAAAATCATTATATATTTGTTTTCAGAAAAGTCAGCTTATACAAAAAATGTACACAATCTCTCACAAATCAATCCTAGATTTTTCTAAAACGACTGGATGAGGGAGTTGAACCTTGTTTTTTGTTTAATGTATAAATTGTGCGAAGAACATTTTTTTGACATATTGGTCCAGACCGTTAGGTTAACAACATTTATCAAATAATTATAAAACACTGAACTATTTTAAAATTCGGTTATAAATTGTAAATTGTCCTGAAAAATGGAGTGGCTGAATATTTTAGTTTTTTTTAACAAATCTCGAGTAACTATTTATTCTAAGAGTTGAAATAAAATCAATTCTCTTAAATGATTTCAACTAATTCCTATGCCATTTATTTGCACATAACTATTATGTTCCATACATACTATATTATTTGCAGCACTCAAATCCAGTGTTGTGTTGTATCATGGTTTCTTTATTTGTGTTATTTTGCGAACAGAATATGTAAATATGTACATTTTTATACAATTTTTATTATATTTGTCTTAATAAATTGAAAAGAAAGTTTAAGAGAAAAGACTAATGTAGTAGCTTGGGATCGCACGTACTTAAAAAAACTGCAAATGATAACAATTTGAACGTGTGTATACATGTACAGATGTATATAATGTGTTTTTATATAGTACAAAAAATCAAATGTTTATTACAAAATCAAATGTGATTGATATATATGAATAAGTTGTTGTTTTCAAAAATTAAATTACAAAAAATTCAAATGAAGTAAGTACATATTTATACCGGAAAACAAATATGCGTGTACCGAGTTTATAATAAAGTCAATGTTACCAGATGGTGTAATTCAAGCACTTTTGTTACATATGTTTTAATCTGACGGTAAAGATTAGAAATACATCAAAATAACTGTAATGTTAATGTACGTATATGGTGCGTTTTGTTTAATACACACAGGGTCAATATCACTTTGTTTTCTACGTGTGCATTTGTACGTTTATGGGTTGTTAAGTTCTTAAAAAATTTAATGTTTAAATAGAATGGACTTTAATATCGACTAAACAAAACGAAAATGTGGAAGAAATTTCATATGAAATATCTAAACATATTTGTGATATTACGTGCTTACAGCAAAAAGTGAAAACTATTTTCAAGAACACACGAATAAAATAATGTTAAAATCTGTGACTTACCGTAAAATGTGGAAAAAATGCATAAGAGAAAACAATAAAGCCGTTGAAACTGCATAACTTATTTCAAGAATGAAATGCAGAAAAAATAACTACTTACATACATGTCTATATATGTATTTTGCTTAAAAAATAACCACACCCACAAATTCAGATGTGATTTTGAAAGATTATTGTAAAGATACTTACATAGACCAAAAAATAATTAGCAGTAAATTAATAAACAATCAAATTAATCCCTAATTTTTGTTGTTTGGCTCTGATTTCAGGTAAAATACATCAAGTGTATTTATTTTTACAAACACATGTTCGCCGTGTATGTCTATGAATACGTAATGTAAATCAACTGGAAGATTAGGATAAGTTTTTCACTACATAAAATAGGTTCATTCGAAAATGTTTAATTTTATGAAAAAAGGTGTATCGGTGGCGTCTGGAAACTCTAGCGATAGAGAAAAAGCTGAAAGAGAAGAAAAGGAGAAACGAAAGCGTGAAAAGAAGCAGCGCAAAGAGGGAAAAAATGCTTCTGGAGTATCGGGCAGTATGAGCACTGAAGAACTATTGCGTTTGGATGAGGCAATACATGTAAGAAAACAAAAAAATCTAAAACTATTTAAAGAATTTTCTTTACTGTGTAGGTTCGAAGGTCTCTAAAAATACGAGGTAGGCGGAAAGAGAAAGAAAAGTTGCCAAGCGGAATAACTGCTGATTATAGTGCAGAATTCTTTGCTGCACTTAACGCGGATGCATCGGCTGGCAGTGAATTAGATCGGGGAAATGAGGAAATTGTGGCATCTGTAAACACGACTATTGAAAGTCGCTACAATGGCAGCGGCAAGACTTGCGTTAATTCGATTTCGGAATCTACTGATTATTTGAGTGGAATGTCCGACTTATCAAAGGTGGGTCTTAATTCTAAAAATTATGCCTGAAAATTGTTACTAAGCAATTTTTTATTGTTTTACAGAGTCGTTTTATGCTTCCTGTTCCCCCGAAGCCACCTAAACGAGGGATTTTAAAGGGATCACGTAGTAACATTAGCAATATACATGAGGAAATCGCAGTTGCTTCTCCAGATGCAGTCATCCGCAATACAATGCAAAATGAAATGATTTTTGATGGTAACCGAAGTATGTGCGGAGCTGGATCTCTTGGTTCCAGCTCCAGTCAGCACGGCACTTCTTTTACATCAGTAGAAAGCTTACGTAGCGATGAAGGTGGTATACAACGAGCGATGACTTTGCCATCCAGTGCTCGTTATAATACACATGTTCTCCATGCAAATCTCAGAGTTATGACTTCACCTTCTCCGAGCGCTGATAGTCTTACAGATACTACAAATTCCTCATTTGCCACACCGCCGTTCTCTCTAAGCCCTATTGGAGAATCTCAGGGTGTAGAACGTTGGTCTAGGGTACAATCATTTGAAGACGCAGATTTACAACTGCCTCCAATTAAACTAGTTAAGTTACCACCACCGAGAACATTAAGTATTCGTCGGAAAAAGTCACCCAGACAGGATTTCGGCTTTAGCTTGCGTAAAGCTATTTGTTTGGACCGTTCCGAATCTTTGTCAAATCCCGTTTTAAAACCAGTAATTTTTGCTGAACCAGGTGCTGGAGGTGGTTCTACTGGTTTATTACCTGGTGATAGATTGCTAAAAGTCAATGGAAATTCAGTATGTCACTTGTCACGAGAAGTTATTATTGAAATGATAAGAAATAGTGGGGACTGTGTTACAGTCGAAGTAAGTTAAATGGTTATTTCATTTTAATTGATTAAGATTGCTTAGTACTAGCGGATATTTATATTTCAGGTTCAACCAGTTCCAGAGCTAGTTGAACTTAGTCGTCGATGTATGCCTCAAAACATTACAAGTGATACCGAAGAAGCTGATCAAGCTCTCAATGTTACCAATTGTAATACTTTAAAACGCAGTGCTAGCAAACGAATAAAGGTAAGTGTACTAATAATATGTCTAGGCTATAAAAAAAAAACAAAATAAATGAAAAATCTTTTACATAAATTTGATATGGAATACGAAAAATTTTTTGGATATGTCATATGAAAAATATCCTAAAGCGAAGCTAGTTTATTAGTAGTTCTATTCCCGCCTTATACAATGGGACCTACTAGGTCAAAATTGGACTTGATTTGTTAATCAAAACTGGCAGCCTGTATAATCTAACCTAATCTTTGGGATACTTTACCACAATTTTATAATTTCGAGTAATTAACAATCAAAATTATTATAGTTTGGTTCATAAAAATTCAAGTAAACACTGAATTCTATTAACAGCCCAAATGGCTTAAATCTACTTACTAAAAAATAGGAACATTAAATAAATGAAAAATATCTCGGCAGTGCATAGTTTTCAAGTTGCACACGTTTACTCAAATATAAATTATTAGCTGTATTGTTTATATAAATATTCCGTCCGTTTAATAAAAATTTAAATATTGAATTGCAACCGAACAAAAGTTGTGAAACAACTACTGAAAGATAGTAAAGTAATTGCAATGATTTTGTGCTTTAAAAAAGCTTTGAGACTACTAATTGGGATTATATTATATAGATATCCATGGTATTATGGTGCAATTGTACAATTGTGCTATGCCAGCAAGAAACTAAAGGTTTGAAATATAATTACAAGTCAGAAAACAAACACCAAAAATAAATAACTTAGAACCTAATGCAATGACTTAACGAGTACAGTTTCGATTTTATGCTCGCTATATATGTTGTGTGAACGATATCCTGATATTATTGCTGCCAAAACACGCAAAAAAATATTAGTGGAAACATGGACATATTCGACTTAATGTTCCATAGTGTGTAGCAATATTTCCTGTTAAAATTCATGTTCAAATATCGAATGTTTTGATATTTAATGTTTCTGCACGCAATGTTCCATCGCTTATGTATATATCTTTTATTTCGTAAAATGAAGAGCAAACTAAAGTCAGCCCATGGCTAAACATGAATAAGATGGAACTAAGTTAATTTAAACCAAGCCATTCCGTTTTGATTCAGAATATTCTCATTCCAAATATAAAAATAATGCGAGTATGCTGACGATAGATAGATTGAAAAAAATTTACATACAACAGTGCGAGAAGAGAAACGGATATGTATTTATTAGTTTAGTAAAGTGTGCATTAATATGTATGTATGTGCTATGCATACGCATATAATTGTTAATGCGTATGGCTGGATGTATGTGCATATACACCACTGAGCCTACGTAAATTATGAACGAAATCGTTGATACGTTTCTAATAAAAACAGAAAGCAACATAGAATGATCGTTGATAATAGTCACTAGCAGTGTGACCAGATTAATGTACGTTGTCATTGTATCGATATTTTTCATAGTTTTGAAAAAATGTGTTCAAGTAAAACTAAATAGTTTTATGAAGAGGAAATTATATTAATATAAAAACAGTTTAATATAATTTGTAATATATTAAAGAAAAAAGCAAAATTTTTCTTTAATATATTACAGTACGATGAATTAAAAGGCGAAAACGCCAAACACCATAATGACGACCGACGTAGATTGCTTAAATCAAAATATTTTTCTTAACAATATAACGCTTTTTATTACCGCACGTGGTTTATTATGCTCCTTCTTTCACATTTAAAACGTAAAATTTTATTGTCTGTAAATTTTCCAATGCAGCGAAATGCTTTTAGTTAATAGCAAGTATATTTGTTTATGTTACAGACTTCGACAGCTGAACACGCTACGTTTTTACTAACCGGACCTTAAACATTAAAAATATAAGCTAAATTCAATTCGAAAGAAGATAATCAAAAAAGCTGTATTTTTCTTTAATCTTTTAAAAACCATGCTGAATATGGTCACAATGCACACTAGTAATGTGTTCCGAATTACTCAATTTGTTCATCGGATATAGTGTGAGCGTTTTTATGTTGGGTGTGTGCATAGATAAAAGAAAACAGATTTAAAACAGACAACACAAAATAAACTAAATTTTATGAGTATACTTTGCAACCACAAAATATGGAAGAATAAGAAAAAGCCAGCTAGTAGAAAAACTAAAGATAGGTAGACAACTCACGGTACTTTGTTGCGGTGAATCACGTACACATGATCACTTTAAAGCATGTTTAGTGCATATGTATGTAATCATGTATGTATGTATTTGCGGCATTTATGAGCAGTTAATCATACTTGTTAAGATTGTAAACGTGCGTGAAAAGCTACTCACGATCTCATCTCTACTACAAACATGAATACTTTTCGAAAAGCGGTCCTGGGTAATTATAAAAATTTTCAGACCTAACCAAGATTATAAATTGCATAGCTTAGTGTCCATGTAATCAAAACTTTGTATATACATTCTTGAATATCCATGATGTATATGAATTCACCTTAATTTAAAATTTTAATCATCCAAGTAATGATAAATTTTTTTGTTCAGTGACTCTTTTTATTCGTGTGTCAATTCAGATTCTTCTTCATTCGGCTCAACAATAATTGCTTTGGTAAATAATAAATAAAAAACAGTGAATAATCAGAGTTGTAAACAATTCCTTTCGCATCATAACCTAACGCAGCTGAATTTACTCAAATTTACATGATTGAATTGATCACAAATTGAAGTGCATTAAGCAAAAAAAAAAAAATATATATATGTATATATTTATTTTTGCAGCTCACTGGCATAAAAATAGCAACCAAATGTCTGAATGTATTATGGATACAGTGGTGGTACGATTAAGACATGTGTTGAAAATAATATATCTCATCATTTTTATGCCACATTTCTTTTGCAAATTTCGGTCGCGTGTTTATGATAATTTTTTTTATATAGCAACCGTATGGAAAATACGTTTATATAAAAATTTTCAATGATGATTGAGATCGAACTTATTTTTAAATTATGTTTTAAACAAACTATTTTCACAAACTCAATTTAATTTAATACAGTTCGACACATTTTTACAAATTCATGTTAGTTAAAAGTAGGATTTCTTCGGAAGTATAATACGTTTATCATTATCATTATGTTCATTTTATGCCGAGAACACAACTAGGACGAACGACGAATTTTTCAGAGCGAATATTCGTTGTCAAAAATAGAACTCATGTGTATATGAAAATACACGCAATCATGGCAACGCCGATGTTTTAAGGATGTAATGTTTACCTTTTATAGATTTCGAAATAAGCATTTTTAACTATGAAAATTGTTCTTGGTTGTGATTTGTTAATTCATTGATCATAATTTTGTTTATTATTTTGACTATAGACACTAACGCTGTTATTCACAAACGATTATTAAAATTAGAGTGGCTTTAAA
Source organism: Linnaemya vulpina (assembly GCA_963675445.1). Lineage (NCBI taxonomy): Eukaryota > Metazoa > Arthropoda > Insecta > Diptera > Tachinidae > Linnaemya > Linnaemya vulpina. The sequence continues at coordinate 117,039,769 of OY776277.1, read as the reverse complement.
GCATGGATTTTGTATGGTTAAAGATCCCTTAAAGCATTGATTGACTTTAACTTTGTGAATTAGGGGGTATGTATGTAGTTTCCGTTGAGAATAGACTAGTACAATTGACTAGTTAGTTATTTGGGGCCATATAGAGATGAAATATATTGTAATTTTTGTTGACATGCCAGCGAAAATACACTACATCTGTTGTCACAATTTATTTATATTGACGAAGAGAAGAATAATGTTAGACTTTATGACTACCACAGTTGTCGCTTGAAATTATTTGTTGACAGGGACACTAGCTCCCAAGGCATACTATTAAAATAATTGATTTTGATTATACATACTCGTTATTCTTGAGTAATAATGTTTATTTCAAATTGCCACACTGTCACACAATCTATGTTTTCTTCCTCATTGTATTTCATACAATTGTTATTTATTCAGTCTTTATTGCATATCGACGAACTTCGCCGTCGTTAGTCTCATTTATGTTCCAAGCATTGAGTGAGAGTTTTATTCTATGACTTTATGACTGCTATTTGAATCCTCCAAATAAAAAACACTATTTGACATAAATGTATACCGCTTAAATTATAATAATGTATAAATAAAATTTCATTTTTTTTCAATTTTATTCATACATCAATGTGGATTCCTCTTACAATAAAGTACAAAAATCTTAAGGTTTTTTCGATTAGTCATATCACGAATCAATCGATTGGTAATATTTTCCCATCACTAATTATGTACTTGACACGTACATACATACATTCGTATTTGCATTCTTCCCTACATATGACAGAAACAACTGAACCTACAATACACAACACAAATGGGCGACCCAACAAATCTCTTTTTGAAAATATCCCCCATATTATTTTGTTATTACTTGGGCTGTTGTCGTTGTTTGGGTTTTAAGATTATTTAACGTTTTGCTTTTATTGTTGCAACTAAAGTCATTTGGTCGACTGTGAGGAAAACATTTGTTGTCTAGACATCATCAGTATGTTTCAAACCGTTTCTATGTACGAACGATAGATACTTCGTCGCTGTAATCGCAGATATAAACTTGAAGTTATACCCATTCATTAGATCCATGAATTGCTAATAATATATGTACATACTTTTGTACGTACAAATGTACATACACACATGCATGTGTACTTCATCAATGTGAAAAAGTTGTTTTCTTCGGACTAAAGAGATTTTTCGCGACGTGAAAATTGTTAAATTATTGTTTACGCTTCATAATATAAACACTGGCATACAAATGTACATACATAGATACAGATACTACATACAGAGATACAAAATTTGATTACATATGCTTGTACATACATATAAGTGATCAAGACGGCATCTAAGTGAAACACATTTATTTTTCTTTTAATTAAATTTCTATGAACTCGAAAATATACAAACTGCATGTAGTGAATTCAAAAGTAAATATTTACGAAGATGTTACTGGAAAATATATCTTATATTTTCACATCTTTTTGTGTTGTATCACGTGTGAAATAAATATTTGTTATGCAGTTAATTATCGTTAATTTACAAACTACATACATACACGTATATATTTTTTCGATTAACGCAGCAAAGTAATCTCCTCTTTAACGCATAACAGTATAGTGAGCATTAATCGCATGCAACTAACTGTATACAATAACTAAATTTTTGAGCATAAACAAATAAATACACTAGTATGAGTGTTCATATATACATACATTATGATAATTTTATTGGTTATATATTCAGCTTTATGTATTTATGTACGTGTACGGAGTAACCTTGTTTAATGTTTAGTGTTTGTTGATGCAAACTCCGTAATATAACTCTAATTAGAAAACTTTAAAGTGTCCACAGCATTGTCTGTTTGTATAGAGATGTCATCTAATTTTTAACATTCATAACATAACATAACACAAAACTTTATACACAAAAACAATTTGGATTTAAAATTTTTCTCGAATTATCTATATATCTTATTACATGTAGGCCGTGCAATCTCATTTACCTTGTATGAAATATTTTAACATAAGAACCAGTCAATTTAAAAACACATATTAATGCGTTAAGCACTTTACCGGCACTTGCGTCGGAAATGGCTTGTAAATCTTAGTGGTATCTAACGTATGTATGTACATATATGCTAATAACTAATTTGTATAACCAATAGAAATTAGTTCCCACTGATCCATCCTTTCTCATAAAACATATATATACATATAAATACAAAGAAATTAAAACAGGGAAATAAAAAAGTCAATCTTAAAAACGTGAAATGTATATGATTTTTGGAAGAGAGTTGAAAACAAAACATGAATTTTGAATTATCGTATGTTAAGAACTATCGTTGTTTAAGAACTATTATTAAATGCTGCCTTTGCCCATATCATTACTAGGTTTTTCTTTTCAAAACAATCAATACTTTCTTTAAAAGAAGACCTTGAGAATTGGGAAGAAATACATTTAAGAATTTTAAGGCTGAGAATGATACTGCTAAAATGCATAGTAGGAGTGTAGCAGAAATCTTATCAAGAGCATATTTTATCCGTAGAGAGGAAGATTTACACGATACATTCTTATGTGAGATTCTTCCACGAATGGCTCTTTTATGTACGAGTTTTAACCGTAAATGAATTTTAAAATTTGGTTTTGTCTTACATGTTGTTATATTAGTAGTTTGTGAGACATAAACATGTTGAAACAAAATTTTTAAATTCATGTGCATTCCAATAAATAAGAAGTATGTTTGCATACCTACGTATGGATGCTATCATGTTGTATGTGGGTATGTTTGAATATATATTAGAGTATCCAATCGAGTAATCGCTGTTCGATTAATAGGCAATCGAAGAAGTAGAATAATTTGTAGAAATTAGTCGCTAAACCGTTTAAAATTTTTTTCTAAAAATATTGGCGCTATAAAAAATATTTTTCAAAGGAAAATATCTAAAGAAGGACTTTTTTTGAAAAGACATGATTAAAATCTTGTCAATAGTATTTTCAATAAATTAATAACGAATTAAGTTTTATATATTATATCTCCGGCATTTTTTGAAATACATACTTGATGTGCGCTTTAAAATATAATTTTTCTATGAAATTTATTTTAAAACATTCTTCAAGCTGACTTTATTTCTTATGAATTAAGCTAAATAAATATATTAAAAGGCTTTAACGGGATCGTCGGTGTTTCGCATGCTAACGAATTTCCACGTAAGCTATGAACATGATTTTAATAGTATCTATGATCTTTTAATAGATAAAATTGTTCAAAGTATTATTTGGTTTATTCGATGTGTTATTGATTAATTTCTTACTCAGGCTAAATCGAATTAAAAAATGGGACACTCTTGTATATGAATACATAAGTATGTAGTATGTCAGCATGTGTATATATTGTATGTGGATTGAGGCATATTAAAAACAATATAACCGTCATATCAATTAGCCAACCAACGTAATGTATCGCAACCAAGTGGGTTTGTTTCAAAGTCTTACAGTTGTTATTTCTATTATACAGTGTTTTAAGTTAAATCTTCTCAAGGTTACGATCATTGCAAAGTTAATTTTAGCTTGCGTATGAATGATTTCAATTTTAGCGGACGTTAAATGTTTCGAACTAAGTTAGATTCAACATTCGGTTATTTATTTGCCATCCGAATTGATTCCAAAACGATAATAATAATAATTAGTATGTGTATGTAATACGAAATATCGTGGCATATTACGATTGCATAAGACACAATTTAAATTCATATTAATGTGGGGCACTACTAGTAATTTTAATGTGGAAATAAGTCACGCGTTTTAAAATCCAAAATCCATACTTTAAAGCAACTTTAAATATGATAATGATTTATGACCGTGGTTCATAACTAACAAGTGCCATACATAATGATCTCAAAACAACAGCAATAAAAGACGAAATCAGTTATTTTACTAAAAGAAATCTGCATAGATTTATTTACTTACTACACATCGCATCGCAAAAATTAATAATTATCTTTTTCATGGAATTTTTTTGTAGGGCAATCTATAGAATAATGGGTTGATTATTAAAAATATCTAATAAAAGTATAAAAAAATAAAGAATTGTGCTCTGTGTTTCTTCGGAGAATTTTAATAAAACAAAACAGAGCAATTTGACTATTTGCCGGTTATTGAAATAATTTAATTAAATTTGGGGTAGGGAGGCACTTTTCCTTTTTCAATTGTCCACTCTACAGGTTTCTCTAGTTTGGAATTTTTATATATAATTTGAAACAGTATATCTCTATGAGTGTTATGATCAACTTAGCATTATTAAGTGGCATTTTTATAGAGGTATAGAACTTTGAAATGGAATAAAGCAGAGAAGAATTTCCAAATTAACATGAAATTAACTTTATTCGAAAAAAAAAAATATATATTATAATTAAGTATATATATATATATATATATATATATATATATATATACATATATATATATATATATATATATATATATATATATATACATATATATATATATATATATATATATATATAATCTAAATATGCCTGATAGCATATAACCGCCACGGCCGGCTCGGATGTAGTCTAATCTGGACACCCGATTTTCGATGACTTTTTCCAACATATGTGACCGTATATCGGAAACATCGTTAAATTGAAATAAAAGTGTGCTTCGTCGCTAAACGAAATTCGAACAATACATATTTCGAACATAACCACGAATCTCAAAATTAATTTTCACAATTTGGAAGTGCTGTTCAGGCGTCAGTCTACTCATATCATAGATTATTATTATTCTGTGATTGGTCTTGAAATGCCAAACCATACGAAACATAAATCACTTGACAGTTGAAAATATGGCCGCTAGTTAAATAAATTATGCGAACTAAAAGTTTTATACCTTTATGAAGAACACCCTTTAGTGTTTTTTGATCAAACTGTATAGAGGACATTTAGATCTGTCTATGTACTTAACGTATGTGCATATGTATGTTTACAAAAAGTGCAAATATTGAATTACGTTGGAGCAACAAACTAATATTATAATTTACGTCATAAACGCTCACATAAAATAACAAGACCGAATAGACGAATAATTAAAATCCATCATTCAGTTAATAGTCTCCGCTCTGTGTTCGTTATCTTAATCTATGTAGTATCGAAGCGTAATTAGCTTTATTGTGGTAAATTGCTGTTGGCGTTAAAGTTAACTTCATAATTTCAGAACGATGAGCATGTTTCTGTTCATAATTAGAAATATTTAGAGGAAATAAATTTTACAAACGTTCAATATAGTAAATATCACTGCATGGTACGTATGTAGATATATTTCGTATGTATGTATGTGTATGTATTTTTCTTTAATTGAGAGAACTATTGCATGATCAAAAACACAATTAAAAAATATAAATGTGACTTAAATAAACGCAAGGGCTGGCAACTCGAGAGCTTGTCAACATGTTTGTTTTACCAAAAAGTTTCGAGCACAATTTGCGAACACCCATTACTCCAGCAACACCTGCACAGCCGGGCTCAGCACTCAATCCAGCATTTCACAAAGGCTGTACGGGAAAAGCTCATGCATGTGGGACTATTAAATCGAAAATGTTAAAGCCAATACCACCTCCTCGCGGGGAAAAGTATCAACGAAATCGCAGTATTAGTTCGGAGAACATAAGTGACAGTGAATCCGACCATCATAATTCTTTAGTGTGGCACGCTATCGATTCGCCTTCATATACTACTAACGATAAAATTATTCTAAAAAAAAGCTCCAAGGAAATTGTGATACAAAGCGCTAAAAGTTGTTTAGAAAAAAGATCGCCGCTACCACACAAAAACCCTAGAAAAGCTGTTGAATCGCCTGTTCTGAAGAGATCATCTAGTGTTTCTAGTACTCGAATTCGATTGCATAGCGAAGGAGAGCAAAATTCAGAATTTGATCGGCATTCTCCGATTCCTTCTAATCTCTCTACATACGAACGTACACAAAAATACAGAAGCTTTCGAACAAACAGTAAATTTAATGGACATTGTAAAAATATTGCACCTGCTGCAACAAATATAAGACCTCCCTGGAACAGTGCAGCTGCTGGAATTAAAGCATCTTCATCTTCAGCAAGTAACTTTTTAAACAATCGAATATTTCGTTCTTCAATACGTCGTCGAAACGGTGTACATTCTTGGCACACCATTTGGGAACGGTCACTGCACATGCGATGTATAGATTCATCTATGAATAGCGGATATTTCAAAAACTTTGATGAAATTATTAAAAAAAAGGTTTGATATTAATATATTTATATGCTTACGTATTAACTACATACATACATATATTGAGCAATTGCAAATGACCCAAAAATACTTAGTATGTATATTTAAAGTGCTTTTTACATGACGCTACTACTCTTCGTATAGTCCATGTGCTGTATGACAATTAATACAAAATTAATACTCGACCCTATTACCATTGGCGTTATAGTTTGAAATTGAAGAAAAACGACAGTAATCATTTGTCGAGAATATACTTACATATGTATCGCTTGTCTATTTTCTTAAACGAATATAGAAATGACAAACAAAATTCATTCTCTGTCGTCGTCATTACCAACATCGAAGTTAAAATAACTATGAAAAATAAATTGGAAATTGAAATAACGATAGTAAGTCAATTTGAAAATTGATTTAACGAAAATAGAAAATTAGAATGTAAATGTAAAAACAAAAGCAATTTCATAAATAATTCGTATATAAATATTTAGCAAAATATTTCAATAATATTTCCCTTTTCAACACGACATCACATCAGCACCGTTACCGTGAAATAACAGTTTTTATTAATTTAGGTTTTAGTTTTTATTTATAGATATTTGGAAACAAATAACGCGCCATGAATAACACTTTTTGAATAATTTAGAATACACAATTGCTTATTAAAATAATTTTAAATCCGATTGAGTAGCCGAAACTACAGAGGTCCATTTCTAAAAGCAGTAAGTTACAAATCTACTTTTACTTTTATAACTTGTTATAGAGAAACGGACCGTCGGTCTGCATTATTGTGCATTCAAATTAAAGCTCGGGAAAGTGAAAAATTCCGTTTATATACTCATACATACATACGTACATATATACATATGTATATGTGTATGCATGTACGTACATGTAAACTTTGTAATGTAAAGTCAACTTCTCGTAATTAGTGATTCCGCCAGGCCTGTAAATCTATAATGTTTTGTAGGTATTTAAATGTGCTTTTTTTAAATAAACTGAAACTGTTTTTTTTTGTCAAAAAGAAGAAAATCCCAAAATCGCCGCTAAAAGAGTTCGCAGTCAATCTTCCTTCATTATAATTTTTTTTCGCTTTTAATTAACGGCATGCATGCAAACACATGCACTTTGTAGGCACGTACGAGTATGTTTTTCAACAATCATTATGATGATCACCAACGTTTTGTTTCATTTGTCTAGTTTGTTTTGATTCTGCCTTCTTTTTATTTATGTATATTTATGCTATATTTGATTTACTTACTTCTGGTCAATGAACTTCTCTTTCCGTATGATACCCATACAACTGCCAAATGTATACGAATACAGACTTAAATGTGTTTACGCATATGAGCATGTGTGGTTTAATGATCATACGCCCCTATAATAGTGATACTAGTTATTTTATTTTATATCATTTGACTATAAATGGACTGGAAATATTTGAGCTGTAAAAAGTTCAGTTACTGTAAATTAAAAAATGTAAGCAATTAAAAGCTTGAATTGCTATCACTCAAAAACCTGAAAAGTACAAACGGTAATTAAAAATTATATTTAGAATGGCTTCGCTTGTTTTGGTTGTTTTAATTAGCTGTATATATTACTATATTTCGTTGTAGACTATTTACACAATAGCTGCCACATGCCAGTTACTGGTAGAAGCGATGTTTCCGCAGAACCTAATTCGCATTTTTTAAAATGGCTTACAAAATGTAGTATTTCAGATAATTTTCAATCATATACATACATATGTATGTATGTATGTAGTAGGTTGCCATAGAAAGAAATGCTGAAAGACATACATACGAGATCTGTTAAAAAAATAAGGTGAATTTAAATGTTAAAAAAAAATATTTCATTATTCAACAATTTCGATCTTCTTCCCTTCATTGTAGCCCCTCACTTGTAACCGAATTTATTTTCAATCCTCAAAGCAGATGCGATAGGCGATCTTTGGTATGTCCTTGTTTCGAATCTTCTTTATGTGCGCGTATGTGGTGTGCTGACTCGCTCAGTTTTCAAGTATATACGGCGTGGGTCCTTGATCCCCACCACATACCCGATTCGAACAGTAAAAAACTTTCTTTTCTAAATGAAATAGAATCGTATCAAAAACCATTGAATAAAAACTGCACAACTACAGCACTTGCAGTGCACCAAAATCCTCGAAACTAATGATTCAGTGTTGATTTGTAAGAGAAAACACACATTTCCATCAAATATTGTGCTGTCACCACATCAGAATATTTAACTTCTTCCATTATAGATTTAGTGCATTTAAGCACAGAATATACATATGTCTGTACACACATACACACATATTGGCTTACTATATACATAATTTAAGCAACGAAAGAAGAACAAATTGTTTTTCTATTTTATTTTTAGACACAACTGTCAATTTCCTCCTGCACGTTCTAACTCCATACATACAATTGCACTTATGTAAATGAATGTGTATTAATTACTTAGTCGTCATACGCTTTGTAGGACATAGAAAAAGAAAATTCTTATTACCTCACATCCCAACTGAAAGTGCTTTTACACGACGTCTATTTGTCATACGGAATGTCAATTTATGAAAGGTTTTGTTAAGATGTTTTGTCAATGTTGTTGCCGGTATTTTCGGATTCTTTTATTTCTCGAACAAGAGATCGTTTTTGAGCTTCTGAAAGTATTTGATGGCGCCCCGCAGCTTGTCTCAATAAAACTTTTTTAGTTTTGTTGTACTTGAGCACAATCTATAGTCGAGTTCAAGATGGGGAGTTTTGCACTTAAAAATAGTTAACAGCGAGGCTTGATGTTGACTGAGTCAGAGCTGCTTTGCGCTAGAACTGGGAAAGGAGGGGATAGTGTTAAGAGGACAGATGAAGATAAATTAGAAGAGTTTTTGTTGTAGCTGTTTGTACTTTTTACTTCGTCAGTAAATATTTTTTGCTACAGGTATGCTTTGCATAAGTAACAAACAAAAACTGATATTATAAGCCAACTGGAACGCAAATAACTTCCAGTTGACGAAGTTCTCTGTAGTGGGCTGAACAATATTAATTTATCTGGATTTTTGACCTCTCTTTAATTAATAATATTTGCTAATATTTTTAAGCTTAAGGTCTCTTTATTTAAAAAAATATAATTTGTTTTTTCAATACTTCGTCACTCCTTTGTATGACTTTGATAATTAATTTCCTGAAGAAGTCACACAAAGGAGTGACGAAATATTGAAAAAAAAATTATAATATATTTTAAAATAAAGAGACCTTAAGCTTAAAAATATTAGTAAATATTATGGTGAACAATATTTTTTTGCGATTCAACAAACCCCAAATGCTATGTGAAATGAAATCGGTTACCTTGACAATTTAATGTCTTATAGTAAAAATATCATACAAACTACTGTGTTAATTTCTCTGATGTGCTTAATTTTTATTTGAATTCCTTGTTTACAGTCTCACAATACAAATGAATTGCAACAACAAAGTTCAAAAGAAGAGAACTCTAGCTGTGTTACAAGTGATGAAAATAGTCAAAGTGACCGTGTTTGGCTGGTGCATCGTGGGGGCTTTTGTGCTGCTTTACGTTTGCCTCAAACCAAAGCTCATTTGGATAACCACAAGGTTGTAATAAAATTGTTGCACAATGGTGAAGAGATGACTGTGGACGAGGATGATGTGGAGAAACAAAATTCTTCATCATTAGATTTGCTAGAAGACATTTGTGAACTAAAGCATTTGAATGAAGCATCAGTATTGCATTGCTTACGCCAACGTTTTGCTAGCAATCTTATTCATACCAAAGCTGGACCGACATTGCTGGTAGTCAACCCAATGGCGCCTTTATCGCTGTATTCTGAAAAGGTAATTTACTAATTTTCATTCGCTTTTATGGTGTAACGATTATTTATTTAATTTTTTCTTATAGGTGGTGTCCATGTTCCGCGGATGTAAGACAGAAGATATGCCTCCGCATATATATTCTTTGGCTCAAACTGCCTACAGGGCAATGCTGGAATCTCGTCGCGACCAAAGTTTAATATTTATGGGTCGATCTGGTTCTGGTAAAACAACTAGTTTTAAACACGCACTTTATTACTTGGCGTTGGCAGCTGGTAAGTTCTTTTTTATTTTATCTTAGTTCTGTTTTATTTACTCTTAGGCTTTGCTTAAAAATAAATGCAATACATTTAAGTGTACTTGATATTATTTTTGACTGAAGTGGAATACTTGATACAGCAGCTGGCTAGTAACAAAAAGTAATCGATATGGGCGTTTATTTGGTAAACATGTTTCCCTTCGTTAAAACAACGATATCAAAAAAGTATTGTTCTTACAATTACCCGTACTACGCAAATGAATGCTTTTGTGGGCTGTTTTCTAAAGAATTTATTTTTAACTAAATTATCATAATCATCCTTGAATGAATTTCTTTTATTGCATACAAATATTAGGCTATGCGTGTAAAATGTTGCTGAAGTTCCTAACTCGGTAGGCAGATAATAAAATATATGAAATTGTATTGTAGTTATAGTAGATTTCTTTTTAGTAATTAATATTCGTCTGAAGACTATGACTTAAGAAAGGGAAACAAATGGCATTTGTTGCTAAAATCTCAGCTTTGCCCAAAGAAATTTAAAAAATTTCAAATTGCGATTTAAAAAAATGTTTGCTTTATATTTTGCCAGACACAGGCGATATTTTTAATATTCAAAAGTACATAGACGTTAAGATGGCCTGAACAGCTTTTTGATTGCAGTCTTGGGATATAAGAAAGTCAGTCTTTCTTTAATTTTTACGAAAACTGCTGGATTATTTTTAGAACAGTGTCTACGGATAATATCTTTTGAATGAGTTATGTTTCCTTATTAAGCAAATTTCATGTTTTAATCTACGAAGATTTGACTTCACGGAAATTTTTTATTTCCGAAACTGTAAAAGTAAAAGCCCATGAACACAGTAGACTATTTCTAACGTTTGGCTGTGCAAATCTATCAGATCGAATCCATAAACTTGCCATAAGATGAAATGTTATTACATAGGGCTGCCCGTTTAAAAAGTTTATTTATTTGTTTTGTGTGTTTCAAAGTCCACCGCTATGCAAAGACAATCAGATAAACTGATATAAAAAATACCAAATTTTAAAAAATTTAATATAAAAATTCAAGGGTTGGAATTCACGTTTGGAGATTTAAGCTAAAGAATTATAAACTAATAATAAAGAAAACTGTTCTCTAACAGAATTAAGAGAAAAATTAGGAGTTTTCCGCATCTGTTTGTGATTAATTTTCAAATAGCTTTTTCAGTAGGAATGTATGAACTTTTGTAGTAGATAGATACCCAGCATGATAGCTTTAAATTTTGATAGCAAATTGTGATTCTAAACCTTTTAATGTGTTGTTTTACTCAAACAAATTAAATTAATAAATAAATAATAAAATTTAATATAGTTTGTCAGTCAATTCATTAAACATATGCTCTGTTTGTTGTATGTTAACTATGTCTATATAATTCTATACGCCTGCATTCATTGGTTCTACTGATGGTGTTCGAAATTGTTAGTTATAATTAGCCTACTATACTAATTAAAATAGGGACTGCGGGAAAATGCGTTAGTTTTTTATATTGTAAAAAATCCTTCATATTAAAGGAATCGCCTAAGAAAACTATTCTGGAAGGGGTTAGTGCAAAAAATTATATTCATATCTTCAATATGTCTAAACTTAAATCCTTTAATACTTATTTAATTTCGTTTGTTGTATATTTTATCTTTGCAAAGGTTCCGTTAATAATTTTTTAAATGCTGAAAAGGTCAACTCAGTCAACATCATTCTGGAGGCTTTTGGAAATGCAAAAACTTGTTTGAATGCGAATGCTACACGATTAACGCAGTTGTTAAGCTTAGATTTTGATCAGTCTGGGCAAATAGCATCGGCATCGCTACAGGTCCTGTTGCCGGAACGCCAAAGAGCTGGACGACGATTGAATAATGAGCATTGCTTTCATATAATGTCCCGCTTGCTGGCTGGTGCTGCTGGTTTATTGCAGAAAGAGTTGCATATCGATAGTTTACCCGCCGAAGATAATCATCCGTTTGTGTCGGTGTCACAAAAACTTGAAGAAAGACAGCGTGCTGCTGCAGAATTTATGAGAGCAGTTCAAGCATTTGATACATTAAATATTGATCCCAAAGCTGTAAAGGGCATATGGAGTATATTAGCTTCGATATACCATTTAGGATTAGCTGGTGTAACTGTTGTTGGTTCAGGACCTGCCGCAAGAACGCAGTTTTCAAATCCGTCAGCAGCAAGAAAGGCAGCCTCGTTATTAGGAGTGTCTCTAGAAGATTTATCAGGCGCCGCTTTTAATGTTAACACATCTGGTAGCACAAGTCCATCTAAATCATCCGGTGATAATATAGAATGTGCATGGGAAAGTCTTGATGCTTTAGTCATCGGCTTATATTCTGAAGCTCTAGCGGCTGTAGTGGCTTTGATTAACAAATCCATTTGTACATCAACACATACAATAGCATCTATAGTTTTAGTAGATACTCCTGGATTTCAAAATCCTGCGAGCTGTGGTTCACAAATCGGGGCAACATTATCGGACTTGAAGCATAATTATTTACAGGAGCGCTTACAATTATTATTTCATCATAACACTTTGGTCGCCCCCAGAGACCGATATGCACAAGAGCTAGTTGAAATTGACACAGAATGTGTGGGTGATTCAAATCCGGGACCTTTGGTTTCACTCATCGATAAAGCTCCTCAAAATCATGTAGTTCGTTCTTCTCAAAGAGATCTGCGAGAACAAGATCGGCGCGGTTTACTGTGGCTTTTGGATGAAGAATCTATATATCCAAATTCAAATGACGATACATTCCTCGAAAGATTGTTTTCCCATTATGGAGACCGTGAACATCAGACACTTTTACGCAAATGCACAGGTCCAAAGCAATTTGTCCTCCAGCATCTTCAGGGAACGAATCCTGTATTGTATAGTGTTAATGGTTGGGTACGTAACAGCCGAGAACATCCTGCAATTCGAAATGCCGGTTCTTTGCTTCAAGATTCATCTAAAGATGAAATAAGTCGCCTCTATATAGGCTCCCTTACACGCAGCTCTGGTGGTATCGTCTTCTGCGGCTCATTCGCGGGTCTTGAAGGCACCCAATCATTAAGAAGAGTATCAAGTATTAGAAGATCATTTACTTCGGCTGGAGTTAAACGAAATTCCATTATGTTACAAGTTAAGTTCACAGTTGATGGTATTATCGATACTTTACGAAGGACTGGTACACATTTTGTGCATTGTTATTTGTTACAACATAATGCTGGGCAACATACTGCCTTTTCAACCTCTAATGGCTCCCCCAATGCATTAGGTGGTATTCCAAATTCCAAAGATGATTTTGTAAATGTGCCATTATTAAGGAGTCAGGTATATTACAAAAGTTAACAACTTTAAATAATTTCTGTCACCGTTTATTACTTTTAGTTAAGAGGTTCTCAAATTTTGGACGCCGCTAGATTGCATCGTTTGGGCTTTCCAGAATCTGTGCCACTAGCAGAATTCGTAAGACGTTTTGGATTGCTAGTGGCCGAATCAAATAAAGATATTACAGTCGAACAAATATTGTCTTCCAACGAAGTTGACTCCGCCACATACCGAATTGGGCCAAGTCAGGTAAGGATACATAATGATATATATTTTCTGTTAACTGTCGCTATTTTCTGAGAGTGTGTCTAAATTTAGATTATAAATATAGTAGACAAATACTGACTAAAATTCCGATTATGGCTAGATATTGATGAAATAATGAATAAATTCAATTAGGATTAATTACTTATTTATTTTTGCATTGATTAATAAAATATTTAAATACATCCAGTTGTGCGTGTGTGTATGTGTATAAATACGAATGCAAATATATTTGCTAAAGTAATCGACCACTGCCTTTATATAAACCACCTAAGAGTTTTGGTGAGAAATAATTGCTTTCCAGAAAATTTGATGGCTTTGGTTTGGGTATTTGTACAATATTTTTTAAGCCAAATGGCAAATTACGTTTAGTGCTTAGATAAAATAATCCAGTTTTCGGCACTACTGGTTCTCCGCCCATGTATACATCAGCATCACATTCGTCTGTCTTCGCACTGCATGTACAGGTACTATCTCTTAAGCTAGATGCATTTGGACATTTTATGGCGCCAAATAAATTTGGTTGTCGTATTGATTCAACAAAATAATACAAAGCTGCAAAGTGGTCGCATGCAAACTCAAACTCCGCTGCTGTTGCATTTGGACAGTGCGGTTGGCCTTGGCCCCAATTGGGGAAAAAAGATGCTTGACTTAGCTCAACACTGGGATTACCCAAATGAGAAGTATCAGTATGTATTGACTCGACATACAATGCATCCCAAGCAGCCAAACGAAAATTGGCAGAGAGTCCAAGTTGTGCCAATCCTGCAGGATCTAACGCCACTATCGCTCCTAATTTTTCCGGTTTTAAAAGTTTACCGATTAAACCCGAAATGTGGCTTCCAGCACTATGTCCTATTAAATATATATTATTCATTTCGATGTTGGTTTCTTTTTTTAAAAAACGTATGAATTTTGCTATTCGAGCAGATATTTCAGAAAATTGTTGTGATAACCTCGAATAGCTAATATCGTGGGCAATGTCACTCCAATCCACTAAAATGACATTAAAATTTCCCGTTGCCAAATAAGCATCTTTAATAGCGGCGTTTGAACAGGATGTACTTTTACCAGCCCAACCATGTATAGAAAACCTATATATGGTAATTAAAAATTAATTCATAAACTATAAGTATAGCAATATCTCAGGTTTACCTAACAGGCCAATTCGGATTAAAGCTGGAGTTACGTAAAGCCCTTACGTCTCCGGTGCGCAATATTTGTCGTTCATTAACATTTTCACGAGTATAAAGATCATAGTGTATGCGTTGGCTACCCATATGACGTAAACCAGGATTGAACAGGGCTAAGATTTCTTTCCGAAACATTTCCTGTATAACACTAAATATTGATATGTCACAGTGTCCTCTTCTATAGTAAAAATCAGCTAATGACTCTACATTAAAAATCAAATAAACAATGTTATTACTATAACGCTTTTTATTAAAATAAATGAGGACACAAAATATTCCATTACAACTTGTAACATGTATAGGCTTTTGCCTTTAACCACTATCGCAAACGTACCACTAGCACACGCCAATAATAAATTTGCAAAAATAAGTAACAATTTCATGACTTTGATTTGCTTTCGAATGCAACGCAATATGTAGAAGCACCGTAATACAAGCCCAACCAACTTGAATAATTTAACTTTTACACTGTTAATAACTTGAGATAAATTTCAACGCGACACATTAAGCAACCTCCTCCGTATTACGAGTTCTGACAACAAATGCGTTAAATTCTATAAGCAACGTCTGTTAAAAGAAAATTGTGGAGACTTCTTAGCGGTGTAAAAAATAAATTAATGTGAATGTTTAGTTTGAGTTAGTTCTTGAACATATTTAGAAAAATAAAAAACTCGTAAAATTAAACACACTTGCCCGCACACACACATACATTTACAAATATTTCTGCTACACTAAAGACTAATTCAGCAACCTGAACAACTATCTGGTATTTAACTCAATGCAGAATAGCTCCTTTTCTATGCTTATTGTAGAACACAGATGCATTTCAATTCTTCCACTATAATTATACTATTTACTTGTGCATGTATACATTCATGTATATATCTACGTACACGTAGTGCAATAAAGATAACGATAAACTTCTTAAGATTTGTCTACAAATAAATGTCTTTAAATGAAACGCTACAGAATTTGATTATTTTTCGGTCATTGCAGGTGATCAGTGAAAAAATTGATCAAGTTAAGTCAATAGCCGCCAGTTGTGTTCAGTTAAGGTCATTTTCTGCAATTAAAATAAAATACAAAAACCATGGCTACTACATGCTATTGATGAACATGACGTTGAGAAATTTTAGTTGCAATATCTATCAAATAACTTTGAACTTTATTTACAGCGATCTTTTATACACGATTGTGTTGTGCATATATGCGACTCACATACACAACTATAAAATGCATACATGGATTAGTGCTATGTACGTATGCTCGCTTGATTTTTTTACGACTTCTAAACAAGTTTTAAATGACACAGTCTAAAAAGAACATTTGCCTCATGCATATTATTACTTTTTACAAAAAAATGTGTTTATATGTATTGAGGATAATACAATATTTAAATACACACATATATATGTATGTACATACTAGCACGTATTCTAACGGCGGTTTTTTTCTGGAATCACCAGATAAAACATCATTTACAGTTGAAAAAGGTAGCGGTACACGCCTTGAGAAGATGTTCTCTAATATGTAGTAACAGGTCTATATATACTGAGTTAATTTATATATTCTTGTTAGAAGTTATTTGCTTACTAACACATTTATGAAACTCCCTATTATCTATATACTACTCTCAAAAGGAAAGTAATTTATCTGCTTGTGCAGTGAGTCAAAGGCGCAACGGGTGGTCATTCTGAACTGAACAAGTTAAATAAATTTCCTTAGACAATTCTTTAACGGGTCGTTTGTAGTTTGTCTTAAATTCAAGGGTTGATATACATTTCCAAATAACTACAAATATCTTTATCAATTTATTTTCATATCACTCAAATACTTAACATTCCAGAACAGTTTGATTGCAAACCATTTTAAACAAAACCAGCACTTTTCTGGCTATACATACATGAGTATATATATATATATATATATATATATATATATATATACATATATATATATATATATATATATATATATACATATATATATATATATATATATATATATATATATATATATGATTAATACCAGAATAATTGTAATATATTAATAATCTGAATCATGGAGTGCATCAGTTTTGTATCTTAATTAAAATTTATATCCATACTCATGAATGTTTTTATTAACACATCACGCGTAAAAATAATTTTAATAACTTGAATTTATTTTACTTATTCCTAATTACATTAAATGGTAAAATATCACATACATTGTTATGACTGATCTTTATAATGTTTGTTTACAACTTTTGTTTTGAGTTTTCCTGTTATTATAAAGTCCTAAGATAATGTACATATGTATGTACATATATTTTTAGAGAAAACGATAAATAATAAAATTTCTTGCCTTGCTGTGCAGTCACATTGGGTTATGAATATGTATGTAGACTTTTTCATGATAGCATTTTTTGGAACACTGAAGTTATAAAAAATTTTATTTATTTCGTATTTAGTGTAACCAGTTTACTTAGCTACTCTTACAGCTTAGTGAACTGCTATAAATAAAAAGTTTATCTGATTCAAGTAATGCTTAATTTTAATATCTATCTGCTTAAAAAGATCTATAAGAACTGTTATAATTCCTTTTGTAGGTTCTATTAGTGTTTTTAATGTACACATTTTTTTAGACTACGGAGGGTACAAAAATTTCATAGAATATTAATTCTTCATATTAGGATATTTACTTCTTTTAATATATTTTTATACTACGGAATTTCCATATTATACATGTACTTGTTCTATAAATTTCTCATTCGAAAGGCTATGGCTAAATTTGTTTCCACTCATAAGTTAATTAGTCAGATGTTCTTCATGAGAATAGTGTTATGCAAGGCGTATTTAAAATAAATACGTCTTGGTATTATGTAGCAAATTTGTTTGTGATATACCCGAATTTTAACGTTCTTATAACATAAAAAATAAAATTAATTACCCATAGTAAAACATCAAATTAGCATCTTATTCAATTTTATTTATTAAGACGTGTTTTTATGGATGCGAATTAAAATTTTTAATGATCAATTACATTTGCTTTCTTTGAAAAAAATTGATTATTCAATGATAAAATGATATCAGCGGTGTTTTCTTTTCTACGCAAAAAATGTCACCTTGTTAAAAGGTGTGTGTAAAATATTTTACAAATGTTTAAACAAAATAAGTTCGGAACTTCAGACAAAAAGGTTGTCAAATAAACAAAATCCATAACTAAAGACCTTCTAAAGCTCTCTTATATGTTTTTTTAAATTTTTGTTCTTGTTACAAAATGTTCTCTTTGCTTAAAGTATGGTAACATATTTGTAAGAATGTGTACAGAAAAGCGAGAGCATAAAAAATGCTGCTAAAAAATATGGATTCTATTTCAAAATCGCATTTTCTGGCAAAATTTACGTCAAACTATATGAACAAAAAATGCTTAGACCTGTATTTTGTTTTGAATTTATTATATATTTATTATGCATATAAATAGCAAACTAAGTACCTGTGTCACTACAGATATTTGGATCGTTTTATGATTATATCTTGAGTTTAATTTTATAACAAAAAGTCCTGTATATATCGCATACAATTTAACATTAACATCATAATGTTTTGAAATACTTATTCAATAAAACGGCAAAAAGTAAATTAATACCCCCTAATTACAAGTCAATTTGTCCCAACGTCTGGTAACACTAATTATAAGCAAAAGGAAACTGTTTTTCAAGACACTGTCAATAATTGTGTCAATTTGTACGCGGATTTCCGCTATTGCTGAGGGAAAATCAGGCCTATTACCATTGGCATTGTTGTTTTAATTGTAGTTTCTCTGTTTCCGCCCTTTTTATCAGCGATTGTTATTTTTATTTGCAAAAATATTTAAATTATTGATTTATAATATATTTATAATATAAGATTTGCAACAAAATTACAAAAAAAAACTATGGCAGCAGAATATTGAAGCAACAACGAACAATATGCTCATTAAAATTTATATCATCTGTTTTCTTGCCTGAAAATAGAAACACTCAGTTGAAAAGATAATTCGGAAGCAAATTTGCATCAAATTTTAAAAGCATGCATGTATTGGTAAAAAATTTTGTGAGTGCAATAAAACTTGATAGGCAAAACTTCATCGTATAATCCCCAAGTAAAGGTTGGTGGCGCTGCTATATTTTAAGTTGTTATTTTCGACATTATTGACATTTTTTAATAGTTTTATTTTTTAACGAAAAATTAGAGAATGAGTACCGAACTTCGTTATTCACGTTTAAGTCGGGGTTGTGAAAAATGAAGATAAATGTCATCGCCATATCAGATTAAATTTAGAAAACATTATTTGTATCAACTAATTTCATTATCATAAGGTTTTTGATCATATTCCCTTATAATTTGTTGTTTACAGCCTTTTTACTCTACTACCGTCATAAACTGGAAGTCCAAATATATTTACTTTTTCAGCAATTTTGTTCCAAAAACCTTCGAAATTTAGTGGTTTTCGCTAAACAAAATTTTAAAACTCCTATTATTACATTTGCCGTTTAGATTAAAAACAAGAACTTTTACTGTTTCTGCAAAGTTGTTCCAAACAGCTTGCAAATTTATTGGTTGTCCATTTCGTTAAATAATATTTTAAATTAAACACTTATTAAGTTTGGTATTCTAGATATCAGAAGTGAAAAGTTTGTAGGACTAAAAGTTTTTAAGTAACAGTAGTAAAAAATAATAATTATAAATTGTGTAGTTTTACGCTTTAGCGGTTATAAAGACTACAAACATATTTTTAAGTACATATGATTTCTCATATGATATCTCTCACTGCACGTGAAACTTTGCTATTCTAATTAACTAACAACCTGGTTTATTTATTACCTTTAAGTTATCACGATACCAACAGAAAGTTTTATGTTTTTATTTTATTGAATTTCGTTTTTTATGACAAATTTTACGAAATTCTTGATCATTATGTATTAGATTGAGATATCGTACGCATATAAGAATTTACTGGCATGTTTAAAGAAAATATGTGCTTTAGCGTATATGGGGGGATTAATTTTTGTACTCATAAAAATTTGTTAATTAAAACAATTTAATACACAACTAACAGACAGTGCCATAGAATTAAATCTTATTGCAAACTTAACTCAATAAACACTAGTCTGAATCAAAAGGTTTTTCATTAGCATTTCGTGGTTACGCTTATTCGGGCCAACATTCGCAATTGTTAAATACCTATTTTACTTTTTTATATAACTTTGGTAGGTATTGTAGAAAGGCCCTTTCTTTGTAATTATCAAATACTTGTAAATCGTCATTTTTTACCTTGAAATTGGGTGTACTTCTTAAAAATTAGGTGTTAGGGTGTTCCTACTTGAAACCATCGATATGTTCTTTGTTAATTGTCATTTCAATCGTAAAAAAGGAAGAAGGGAAATAAGTTACATACATGCAAATGCTTACAGTTCCGTATACATATTTTCGTAAAGAATATCCGTATTAGTTATTGCTTCAATTCACATTCTAACTCTGTCTTAAGCTGATTTTTTTTCTAGAAAAGAGTGCAAAATTTTTTACACTTTTTAGCAGAAAACCCCCCAATTTTTTATTTCTTATTTAAGTACAAAATTAGCTAATTTTTCCATAAACTTAAGTTGTGTTTAAATACACTTTCAGTTTTTCAGTTAGACTTAAATACTTCAATTAATTTATGCGAAAAATGAGGTAGCACCATGAAATATTTTTAGCAAACTTTTCTCATCACAATGTTTTGTTTTTCTTGAAAGAAAAAAAGTTAAAGTCATATATTTACTGTGCTCGATTTAAATAACATTTAAATGGCCAATGAGGGGCATTTAAGTCTTATTTAAGTTTGAAGTGAAAAACGAAATTTGGTATTTAAATGGCATTTAAATATAAACTACATTTAAATGGCCATATTGTGATGATTAAATACTATTATAATAATTGGTTTAAAATAGTATAAAACAGTCGTAGATGGCTTCAGATAACATAAAAATCATGTCACAACCATATAAACTTAAAGGAAGACATAGTACTTGCAATAAAATAGTTTAAACGCCAAAGACTTTAAAAACTAAATATAATGAAATTAATTGCAACTTAACTTCTAAATCTGATTTTAGAAATCTCCCGATGGTAAATCATATATCAATAAAAAATTGTACATTTCATGGTTAGAAATCTTTGCTAGAATCACATCTTTTTTTGTGACGTCATTTACTAGATGCGGTTGCATAAGTTTTCCAGTTCTGTTTTACTTTTTTCATGGTCAAGTTCACGTTCATGCACATGTTGATTGCAACATGATACTGCCGATGTAAATTTCATCTTCAGATATCTCTACACAAACACACACACACTCGAATACAAACCTGTGCATTTTACAGTGGAAACAAATAATCAATATATATAATACATACCCACCACATACAATGTAAATAACATATAAGATTCTATTTATTTGGGAAAATTACATCTGTACAAATATTGCTATGAGGGACATAGCGATGGTTTTTGGAAATGAAAGTAATACTGCTGTTTCTAAAATGGTAACCCGATATCATTCATTACGAAATGTTCGTCTAAAACTTTAAATTTTAAAATTTTTTACTCGTCTTGGTCCGCTGTTTTGTTAACAGAGACATTAATCTTATCTGAGTAATTCTTGCTTTGTTAATTATTAGGGACTACATTTATGATATAGAAAATGGCAAAAGTGCAATTTAAAATATTTTGAAATGTTGAATTGGTCCCGTTAATTCCATACAATGTTTGTTTGTTTTTAAAATATCCGTTATAGAATAGACTGATTTTTATTGCAAATATCAAGTGCTTTTAATAACAACGCTGCAATCAAAAAAATTTTCAAACCACCCTAAATCTAATGTTATTTCAGAAACAAATCTCACATTTAATTACTTTTTAATTGTTTTATTCCACTGTATGATCGTAATCTTTAACGAAATAATATATATGTACATATCGTACACTAAATCATAAAGAGTCACAAGTCCAAATCAAAACTTTTTTTGGAAATACAATTTCTTATACCCATAAATCTTAATAACTAAAAATTTTTAGTTGCGTTAACTATCAACTGAAAATTTATCATAGGAAATTATTTTTATGCCCAACAACTTTTTAAAAATCTTTTATATTTTGATTTGTGACTGCTAATAATTTAGTGTGCGATATGTATTTCAATAGAAGCTTTCGTTGTTAAAATTTAACTTTATTTGCACCATTCTACATACTCATGTCTCGGTAAAATCGCCAGTATGATTTAGTCAAATTACAAATTGGCCACGTTAAAGATGTATCGTTATTTAAAAAGCGGTTTAATTAATTAGACATATTTACTTACGTCTATACGCATATATATATATATATATATATATATATATATATATATAAACATTAATATTAATATATTCGATATTATCTATGTGTTAGCGTATGGATACATACTGGAGTTCTTTGTGTTATTTTAATAAATTATGGATAATAAAGCCATAGAGAGTAATGAAGCAACATATGCATCAGGTCATCTATCGTCATTGATCTCTGCTGCATTGAATATTCGTGCTCATGCAATTCAATATTGGAACATAACAATAAATATGACTATAATGCATTATGATTATATCAACATGTTGCTTCAAATAAGTTACCAACATAATGTTGCACGAGAAATATGGCGTTTATTTGTTTTATTGCATGGTTTGGCAAGTGTATTTCTCGTAAGCAAATGTGTATGTGTGTATGAATAAATTTATTTTACTTATTGACGAGTTTATTAAACTTTACCCTTTACAAAAAGAAAAGATATGCGTAGCATTAAGCGATTAGTAGCTGCAGTATAGTGACAATAATATTATAATAATAAAAAATGCTATCATAAGCAGGTCAAAATGAACATATTTCCAAAATTTTTATAAAAAAATGGTGAAGATTTATATAAGACAATTTTTGTATTCTTTAACCACACGACGAATCACAACCCTTGTTACAAGGCTTAATGCGCGAAATTTGCTGCAACTGATAGAACGGATTCACATGGAATAAAATTTGTTTTTGTGATTTCTGGAAATTGCAAAACCTACTGTACTTTTGCTTGTGTAATTCTCAATTAGTTTTTGAAAGTTTGTGTATAAATTGAGAGGTCGAAGTAACGATTGTTTTCTCAGATTTAAACTAAAATAACCAAACTAAAGAGACTTGCTACTTACACAAGCAATACTTGTTACTGGGGCTAGCTTTATACAGCATAGTTTTGTTATTTTTTTTTTTTGTAATTACACGATATCCTCAGAAAACAAAAGCTATTTGTTGAGTTTTGTTTATTCTTCAGAAAATACAAATTATTTCTTGAGTTTTTATTTTGCTAAAATTAATATTAACCGACGTAAGATCAAAAATATCGCCATATTCCGTGCAAAAGTCTTATTTGATAAATAAATTATGCTTTTGCTTGTGTAATTCTCAATTTGTTTTTGAAAGTTTATGCACAAGATGAGAGATGAGGTTTTGTTATATTGGAACTACGTTGAAGTCACCAGTAGATTTGCTGTAACAACAAACAAAAGATATGTTATTGAATAATTTCGAAACAAGTGAATCCAAGTGTTGCCTTGCCTTATGATTGTATCGAAAAGAAATCGATATTAACACCACTATTGGTAAACAATTATCGAGCAACTTTTTTCTTGTTAGAGATTGAGACTATACAAACTTAAAATTTATTATATCGTTCGTACTGACTTTTATACCGTGGGTTAAAAGATTGTACCATTCGTTTTGCAAAAATAAAATTCACAATAGAGTGATTATAATGTTTTGTTTTTTGCTGCTCAAGGAACAGAAAACTAACAAAATATTTTGCTAATAAATAATTAGTTTAATAGTGGAAACTGTTTGAAAGTGCTGGTCAAAAACAACTACAAATGAATATGAATTTTATATACATACATATCGTTGGTCTGAAGTAGAAAAGCCCTAACTCAAATAATTGCGTTTTCAGAAGAAGGTCAAAACTAGGGATGTGCCAATGAGGTGATATTTTCGTACCATACGTGATTCAAAAATATAAGTTTTGATTGCAGTCACGTAATCAAAACTTTGAACTTTGATGAAGTCTTCCTTCTTCTGAATTTTTTGTTGCATATACAACAAAATACAAGTGCATGGAATTCATAATTCTAATTTATATATTTATATGCTGTGGACAACTAAAATTTTTTAGCATGTGCTGAAATCGTATGTGGCTGTGAGTGTATGTGATATTCCACAATTGTTACCGCCGTGCGTGATTAATAATATAATGTTCGCAAGCGTGCGTGATTGTGAGAATTTTAATTCTTTCTTGTCATACGTAAGCATGCGTGAAAAAAATTAAAGTTTCGTGATCATGAGGCCAACTTTACTCTCGCGGACATCTCTGATAAAAACATAACACAAACTAAATTGACAACAATATAAATTGTAATTATAAATTCCATGCACTTGTATTTGTGTGAAATGTATTGAAGTCACTGAAAACTCTACTTCATAAAAAGTAGAAGTTAGGACCTTTCCAATTGAAGCCACCGATGTGTCCTCTATGTGTGTATGAATGTATGTAAAATTTAGAGTACTTGAATAATGGATAAATATTTTTTTAATACACATATATGAAAGTTATATTTTCATTCACAGAGTATGAAGTAAGATAATTAATATATTCTGAGACCTGAGCAATCTGCTATTCAGTATTTAGATTTCTGAAAATAAAAGAATTCTCATTTTAGCGTCGTTCTATGATAATAAATGCTTAATTTTTTTTCTTTAAAATTTCATTTATTCGAATAAGAAAAATTCCTGGCAATTTATTCGAACAATTTTAATTACGAATCGTTTATATATTTATGTATGAGTTGCAATATTTGTGAAATACATCATCAGTATGTACATAAATACGTGCTCGTAAGTACGTACCATCATTATGGAAACAAAAAGTAAACTTTCGTTTAAAGCCGTGAAATTGCATATAAATGCATTGTTTTGGAAAACATGTAACATTTTTGATTCCAACAAATCTAACACAGTTAATATCTGGGCAGGCTAAACAGTGTCTGTAAAAATAGCACTATCAATTTTTAAATTCCTAAATTCTACATAATTTGGAAATTACTTGATTAATTAAATAAGAAAATGTAATATATTTTAGTCTGTTTATTAAAACCGATTGTGCTTTTAATTAATTAATATCCATGTGAACATATATTATTGAAGGTGCATCATGTGATCTATCGCGGTCACTGGGACGATTATTAGGTTACTGATTGCATATGTCCGGGTATTGTCGCTCCGAAGAGTAGCAATCTGTAGAATGTGTTTCGATTTGAAAAACAATCTGTACTGGGTGGGTACCTGACTGATACCGTTCAGACAGGCACCACTTAGAAGCATATGAGAACGAGTCGAGCATTTTTATGCTTTTTATTGCTTTTGTGGAATCTTATGGCGTGCTGAGCTCTGGTTGCTTAGCAGACCGATGTGTCTGCTTTGGCATTTGGATAGACTAAGAACACGTTTGTTTGGTTCACACGAGGAAGTTTTGGCTGCTCACCTTTTGAGTTTGTAGGAGAGGAGAGTGGTATTTAGTAATCTGCTCCCACTTTTATATTTTTCACTTTGAACCAGTCTTAAATTATTTTTACACAAGCCAAATAAAATAAACTGTTAAAAATGCAAGAATTTGGAAGCAAAAGAAAACGAAAGTTTGTTGTAACGGACTTCTCAGGGTGAAGGTGCGAGCAGCAAAATCTTCCTTCACAGCTCCAGCTGAAGCGTATGGTCTCCACCGAGTAATGTGATTGATTTCATGCGTGCTTATTTCATGTTTGCTTATTTTTACTTCATAAAGATAATGCAATATTTTGGTCGATACTGTAAAAAGAAAGAAATGAAAGCAAAATAAGAAACAAATCGCTTGTTACTTACTTGGCTGTTAAAATTTCTTCAATCAAATGCAGGTTTCTTCGCTTTGTGTGTGCGTTTAAATCACTTAGAGCTGCGCAGTGTCATGTTCATGTTTCTTAATAATAAAAGTAATTGTTGGACAAATAAACTAAATGGCGAAGAAACTTTAATTCAGTCGGACACAAGACGCGATATTACTACAATCGAATTGTAAATTACGGAACGTTTAAAAAGCGTTATTACAACACGTTAACACTTTGATGTTTCTTAAAAGAAATTCAGTTTTGGATGAGTGAATTTTGCTGATCGAAAATATACAGAAATAAAATTAAGGAAATATATTAGCAATGAAAATTATTTGAAAAAATGGACAAATTTTATGTTACACCTAAAAAGAATTCGATATCAGACAATCCTTCCTTGACTAAAAATGTTGCCAATAGCAGAACATCTTCGGAGATTTTTCAAACAACCTCGAGTGGTAGACGACTAGGTGTTGGAAATATTTATTCGAAAATTCGTAACAAGATTGAAGATAATTTAACACCAAAAATCAGCGGAAAACTATACAAAACTGGAAAGCATTCAAAATCTTTGACGGCCTTAAGCTCGATCGGTGTATCCACAGGAAAATATACACTTACTAATCACAATTTAAGCGAAAGAGAAATAACTTCTACGGAGTGTCGAAAAATCACTTTGGAGTCGAATGTTGGTACCAGCGACGAAAAAACCAAACTTCATTCGGAATCACAGGACACATTGTCTGTTGCAAAGTCATCGTTGAATTCCTACGTGGACAGCGACGAAGATGAAGAGACTCAACTGAGTTTGCATATAGACAAAACATCTCTGGAAGCTGAAATATTCGAGGAACTGGAAAAGGTGGCTCACGACGAAAACAAATTGGATTCTGTATTGAAAAACTTTGATAAATTAATACATGACTACAGTGATACTACTCAGTTTGAAATGAAATCAATATCAAACATCGAGAACTTCAATATTGCAACGCAAATCGATAAAATCGAAAACAAAAATTCTCAAAATGAAGAGCAAAGTTTGTTGCACGTAACAGAGGCAGCCATTGAGCATCTGAACAACAATAGATCAGATATCTTAAAACCGCAACAGACTGAACCTCCTCTTCCACCAGAGTGTAATACAGTTGAGAGACAAAAATTAGAAAAAGCGTTGTCAGCAGTTTCTCTCATTCGCAGGAAATGCTATCAAACGCCTGACTCTCCCTGTCTTAAGCAAATGCGGTATGCATTTGCCCAACAACATAAATCCAAATCTGTTTGGGAACTTTCCAATGCCACCAAAATACCAATACTAAAAACTATTCCTTTAAAAACGAGAAGCAAAAGCTTTTGTCATCTCAATACTGAAACCTCTTATTATAATTCTGAAACATTCCATATTCAGAAGTCATTTAAAACTTCAAAACTGTTAGTTAATGGTGAAATTGAAACCGGACATGATGCTAATAAAAAAGGTAATTCAGTTGACTTGAACACTCAGGTTAAATCTAAAAACTCTGTCAACTCCCAAAGCATAGTGATATCAAACAGCAGGAAGCCCCTGCAAGCGAAAAATACATCAAGTAAATATAAAAATCAAATATGTGCTAAAAACTCGACTCCACAGATGTCGTCTGTTTCACATTGTGGTAAAACAAGCGACGAATTGTTAGATAAATGCCTAGAAAAAGGTCAACAAATTCTACGAAAAGTGGAATCGTTAAGGCCTCAGCGTAATCAAGTCACTTCATATTCCAGAAAATCTTTAGCCCGCACAAGATCAAACTCAAGCAGCAAAATTCCGAAAGAAACTTTATTATTTAAACGCAAGCAATTGTTGGAAAACCTGAACTATGCCAACGAAGAAAAACTTTCCGGACCACCTCTAGAATCGTGTAAAATCATACCACCGGTTTTGGGAGAGACTTCCGATAAACATGCAGAGCTACTGGTGCAAGTTACCAATGCTGCACACTTAACAACGACCAACAAACAGCGAATTAATTCTGAAGAAAGCCAACTTGTGATTTCACAAATCAAAACCCCGGAACGGGATCATCTGGTTACGAGAAATCAGGAATTAGACTCCGATGATTCTGGCCATATATCAAATGAAAATATGGAGATTTCAATTAATCATACATCTGATTCACCATCATCATCATCAACCAGCATTTGTGAAATTTCAACTTCAACTTTACGTGAAAACTCCTCCACTAACTGTTCTGTTATTACCAAATCCTTAAATATGTCCGAAGTGTTGAAAAAATTTGAACGTAAAGCTTCGAAACGATCACAGTCAAATGCTCGAAAAAGTTTCAGCATTCCACCCAGCACTGCTGACCATACCTCAAGCAGTAGTACGAAAATAACTCCATCTTCCGAGGATAACAACACAAAGATTGCTCCCAACTCTCGATTTTGCACTACCTGCAAAGTTGCAGAAGTTGAACATGTCAGCGTGATTAGGACGCTCGTTGAAATTTATCCAAATTACACCAAAGAGGTAACTATAAGGCTTCATTGATAATGTAAATATAATTGAAAAGCTCTATTATAATTCATGTACATACATTTTGACTATATAAATAAAATTATATCAAATATAAAAATGGCGTCTTTTGCTTTCTATTGGTTGGGTCTTTCTTCCTTTTTTTAATATGGTTTATAATTTGAAAAAAAAAACTACATAAATAAATATATAAATATTCAATTCTGAAGTATTGTTGTAGCGTTCACACTTGTAATCTAAAAGACAATTTCAAAGAAAACTCCTCAAAGTAATAACAAGTCACATATTTGTAAAATATTTTTGTTTTGAGGGCTTTTGATACAACAACAATTGTGAATTCAACAAACCTATTTCGAGGATTATTCTGTAAAACTTTCTTGCTGCTTCTTTCGTTATCTTTGCTCTTCATAGGCTAAATTTCAGATAACAATCATCTTGGGATGTAACTGGGTTCTTCAAAATGGTCTCAATTTTGGAAATTTATTTCATTAACTCCTTTTTAGAATTTATTATTTACAAACTGCACTACACTTGCACCTTTTCTATCTTTCCTTTTTGCATCTGAAGTTTTTCCCCTGTAAAAGTTGAAATACATACTTACATAAGTATGTGTGCATGTATGAAACTTATTCACTTGTGCACAAAACAATATCCCTGCATTTTTTATTCATTTATTATTGTTGTTATTGGTAACCTTGTGTCCTTATATTCTTCAACATCAAACGGAATAATATCTTGTTGCCATACTCTTATCGAAATTAAATATCAAAAATAATTTGACTGGAAAAATTAAAACGTACCTGGTTTGTTTACGTGGCTGCTGATTAATAATCCAGGTGATTCCTTTTTGACAGACAGCCACTTGTCGATATCAACCTATGCCTTTCATACACAGGACGCGGCTCCTGTTAGTGGTACTATAACCAGTCTGCCGTGTTGAAATATCTGATCAGGTTTTCTAGATCAACCTCTGATAAATCTACGATGTCGGCCAGTACATGGTTGTTTACAAATTCTCAATAAAAAGTGAAGCTATCTCGTCCCTGTCCGTGAATTTAAATTAAAATAATTAATCTTGTATATAAATAACATGTCAAAAAGTGGAC
Organism: Linnaemya vulpina; assembly: GCA_963675445.1. NCBI lineage: Eukaryota > Metazoa > Arthropoda > Insecta > Diptera > Tachinidae > Linnaemya > Linnaemya vulpina. The sequence continues at coordinate 117,010,023 of OY776277.1, read as the reverse complement.
ACAAGAAAATGTTCATAAACTTAAACCAGATTAAATTAAAAATTCAATCAGCCTGATTACGATTCGCCTACAAATTTGCAATAGATTGAAGACAAAAAGTTTAATTTTTCTTTAATCTATTACAAGTTTTCTATAAAATATTTACATTTACATGTGTAGTTCGGGTTTCCCAAAAAATTTAAATTGATCAATCGTTAAAACTTAAGGTTTTCTTAAATATATATTATAAGTTCCAAAATAAACTTAATGTGCAAAGAAGTAAAAAAAAACATATTTAGTACAGGATATTACAAGCCATTCAATATGCGGCACATCCGTGTTTGTTAAATATAAATTTTTACCATGTCTAAACGAATTTCCGATCATAAATAGATACGTGCATATATATATACATATATATATATATATATATATATATATATATATATATGTGTGTGTGTATATGTGTAGCTACGTAAGGAGGTCTAAACAAAAATTAGTTGCGATTACATGTTAGTTTCGCTTTCATTAATTTACTTTCTTGCAAATTGTGGAAGGAAAGTCTTTCATTAAAAACCAAAAATATAAAAAGACGTGTGCAGCATTAAAAATTTCATTAATTGTTATAAGTTTCTAGAAACTCAATACAACGCAACATATAAAATATTAAACTCAAATGACTTCTGAGGGAAAATACAAAATAGGCTCTTATTGGCGCACCTTTATTGTTTAGTACAACAATTTTACGCACACATCGCATAAAATAGAAATCTACACAATTAAGTGTATGCAAGTGCACGTACAGACTCGCATGTGTACACGAAGTTATGCTCATATATAAGTATGTGTCAATGCACGATTATGTATGTGTTTATTTACTTACACATGTAAAGCTAAACTGAAATTAGTTTTTTTCTTTTCTTTGCAATGGAGCAGCAAACAGTAACTGCAACGCCAAGCGGTCGGCTGCTCATTTTCATAGAATAGATCTGATACTCCAGTATCGATTTAAATTGATTAAAATTTGGCACGTGTACTTTCCTCGTTGAGACGCGCACAACTTTACAGATCACGTCTTAGTATTCGGTACGTGAACTTTTTACAGGTGTTCATTTAAACATTAAGAATACTGACATGCAATCGCACACTATGTAAACTAGAATGAATGATTACGAATATTATGAAACTGTCCAACCGATTTTCAATAATACGACCACAAGCTTCAATATTTTGCAAATGAAATTATGCTTTGCACAAATTCATAAGTATATGTATGTACTTATATACATATATATGTATGATCGTTGCACGTACATACATGCATATGAATGTGTGTAGGAATGCACGAGCATATCGTTGAAATACTCGAGTAATTATAAGATCATTGGCTACAGTGAAGAAGCCAAGGGTAGAATTGGTTGTGTATAAGTCGCCAGCGATTTTTGACTAATTCTTCGAAACTAGCAGCTGTCTGGTGTTTAGCAGTTGTATATATGTATGTATATATATGTACTTAAATCATTTTGTAGTAGAGTGGGACCATTCGCCACTTTATCTTGAAATTGCTATCCTGCCAAAACCGTAACTAATATTTCTAATCTTTAGTTTGTTTCAAATACTTATAAAAGTATTGTTGCCGCCATATTCATAAAAAAATAATGTAAACTTGTTATTAAAAAAATGTTCATAGATCAATGACAAATATTTTTACTAAATTCTGAAACAATAAGCAATTTAACAAAAATTAAATGCAACACTTTTACTTATTTTATGACATGAGGGTCATATTATTTGTATTTGTATATAAAATATTACAAGGTAAATTTGTAAAGTATTTGATGCACAGATGCCAGTGGGTGACTAAGACCATATACCGGCGATGTTGTTGAACCTCATTTTATCCGTTTCTGTGACTGACTGTACACGACCTATGCCTTCCCATAGGAACTAGCAACGTAGTTAACTGCGGAAAATTCCGCAGAAGAACCGTTAATCAATACAGTTATTTGAGGCGTCGAAATTAACTAGTGCAAGTGAGACGCAAAACTCTCGAAAGAGGGTGAACAATCAGTGGTCTGGTTGCACTGAAAATATAATTGTCAACGAGGCATGCTTGGCGACTGATCATATTATATATTTATTCCCATCGTTCCAGTGTGAAACATAGAGTTTATTCTCTCTGAAGTTATATCTGCGATTATATGCGGATATATGGTACGTGTTATAGAGGACACAAATATGAGACAAATTTTCCTCGCATTAAAAATCAGGCTTCACACATGCATACATACAAGAAAATGAACAAAATTATTCATACTCCTTTTATGAGCTTCACGTTTCTCGTGACATTAATTTATTATTTCACACTTGTTGCTAAAGTTCTATCATTTAACTTTATAATAATTAATTATTAAGTTGTTAAATAATTAAATATTATTTTTAAATAATTAACGAATGGAAGAAGCACAACAAATAAAAAATTAAATCAAACTAAAAATTAAAGGGTGGTGATATCTATTTTGTGAATCGAAACAAGTAGACTGTTGATATTTTGGAAGCGTATACATCGCCACATAAAATGCCAAGCACTTTATCTAACATTTTACAGCAGAAGCAAACATTTTTTTAAATGCAAAATATATTTATAATTTACCAAAAAAAATTTGCAATATAAATAAAAAACAACAATAAAATTTATTTCGTCTAAAGATTTCAATTTTCTTTAATAATAATTTTATGTGCATTTATAATATGCACTCTTTGGATTTAATGGTTACTCCTAATCGCTACTGTAGTTGAGGCATTTTGCTGTTAATAAAATATTTGCTTATTGTCGAGAAACCTTTTAAAGTTGCACGATGACGGATGTATTTGGACCTAGAAGGCCAGAATTAACAATTTAATTAAACTGCGGATTATTTGCTAGATATTTCGTTTTTCTCTGACGATATACAAATAAACGCCTGCCATTTCGAAAGTTTCGAAACCAGCACGGAATTATTAATGAAACTATAATACATACTGCCAAATATTTGTGACAATATACTACATACACGCATACATATACTTATATGTATGTTTATATACCTATTTTAAACTAAAATACAATTTAATTTGTAATGTGCTATGAGAATTGATTTCATCTCATGTTTTTATTACAGATATTATTTCGTTCCGGTGTTTTAAGTGAACTCGAAGCAAAACGCGATGAGTTATTGTCGGATCGGATTATTCAACTGCAGGCTTGTTGTCGTGGCTACTTAGCACGAAAGGCAATGGCGCAAAGAAGGGTACAAGTGAGTATTGATCTTTGGAATGAAAAGAAAATATGCCTGATATATTTAATAATATTTTTTTTTTTTTGCCATCATATTTCCAATTGTTGCAAACACTTCTGCACAAGGCAACTCAGAAATATTCTGGCGCGTACTGTTGCTGGCACGATACACATTTCTGTAGTATTCCTTGCGCATGTGCACCCAAAAAAAACCTTAATTTCGCGAATAATAATTTGATTTCGGCCGAACACTATCTAGTATTCGGCATAACATAATATTTGTAAAAAAAAACAACATGAATACCGTTTGTAAGTATTTCTCATAACAACTACATTTCAGCAGTTTACTGTACACTGGCTTGTATTAAATGTTTGGTTTGATTTTTGTATTTTGGACGCACCGATTTAGAATTGAAATGTTAGCAAGCGTTCAAGAAACTTGTTAAGTAAGACGTTGCGCTTTCGTTAGTACATGCGACGCAATCTTAAACTCCGCATTGTTTTGTTATTCGCGTCTTTAGCGGTTGACCCGTTTATATTTCGCACAATGTTTTTGTGTGCACCTTCACAACTGATTCAAATATCGACTTTTAAAAAGTCTTAATTGGCAAGATGCCAATTTCAAATCTGCCAGCAGTGTGTATATGAGGTACGTTCGTTGTAAAAGTGAAGTGCAATTTGCCTGCATAAACATGTGCACGTACATACAATTCTTCTACACCCATAACTCAAAAATCCAGTAACTAAAAGCAAAACAGAAAACGCCAAACATTTAAAATTTTTGTTAAATTTGTTGAAATATACATACATATGTATATACTATGTATATATGTATGGCTGTTTGTATAAAATTTCATAGATACATACATAGGAGTATTTACTACATACAAACTTAACATTAGGGTGGCCGTCACCTGGAAAAGTATGAATAGCCCAAATATTAGTTTTTAAATAAGTAAATAGAATTCAGAGATAAACTTTTTTGTTTAGATTATAAACTCTATACAATACATTGATATATGTTTGTATATGATGCACAACTTAAAATCAGACCAATTAATTTTTAATCAAATCTAAAATTTTTAGGAACTCGCGGTGCGCTGCATTCAACGTAATGTAAAAGCATTCCTCGCTGTTAGAGATTGGCCATGGTGGCGTCTATTAGTGCGTGTAATGCCCTTGTTAAACGTTCATCGCACTGAAGAACAACTTAAAATTGCTAATGAAGAACTGTTAATTCTTCGTGCTAAATTGGAAAGAACTGAAATCGATCGCAGCGAACTAAAGACTGAAAACCAAAAATTGGAATCCAAGGTATGTACTTATAAACCAGTTATTAGTCTGTATTTGATTATATACTATTTATTTTCGGATACCACCACTGGTCGGTTAAAAAAAAGATTAAAAAAATTAAATGTATGTTGTACCAATTACATGAACTTAAAGATATATTATCTGATATATTTAAAAATCAAAAATCAGTAATTTCTGGTATTAAAACAATTGTACACAAAGTTTGCTATGTTTATGTGGCTCTGCATTCAGCAACTTCTGCAGATACCTATTTGTAGTAAAAATGCTTTGCCAAATCATCAATAGTCTTCAACCACAGTTTTGAAAAGTTTCAAACTTCTCATTTTATTTAAAGACTTTTACAAACCACTCTCAGAATTTACAAATGATTTGTAAAAATCACACTATAATAATTGTAGTACGCTATTAAACTCATATAAACCAAAATCAACAAATAGCTTTTATTCGATATGAAAAATTATCAAAAGGTTTTTAAAAGCGTTTGCATATAAGATGGGAGGACTAAATTTTTTCACCAGGCCGACAACAATCAACACACATGCATGTACTAATGCAGATGAAGAAAAATTCGATATTATATTTTACATAAAAATAATACATTAAGATTTCTGTAAACAGCTGACCTAAAAGAATCTACAAAATGTATTAAAATGTATCAGTTTCAGAGCAAATGTGGCGATTACAAAAAATAAACAAATAACATAATAAAACAAAACTTAATTAAAGCAATAATATAATTCTATCAGATAGGAGTATTGAATCTTGTTTCTAACACAAAAGCAAACACAGCCGTCATAGTTAAGAGTTCATATTCTTATTCATCTTTATGTGGTTTAATCTTTTTTCGGTCTTCTTGCGAACTTATTAATGTATAATTGTAAATGTTTATTTACTGCAAAAATATTTTGAATTTTCGCTAAAAATAGATTTCGTTACTTTGATAATTCAGATTTTCTTTTGTGAGTGAACAACAAACACACGAGTTCTATATACATACTCGTACACACAATGAAAACAGATCTAAATTTATAAATCATATTTGTTCCAAATTAATATGTTTAGATTTAGTATTGAACTGAAAAAATATAAATTATTATTTATATAATTCCCATGATAGATACAAAAACATTTTAACTTTGGAATTGTTTTTTTTTTCACATATTAATTTTAAAAAAGAAGTATGGTATTTTGCCCATCGAGAGTTGGCGCCTCTTCTTAATCTCAATAATTATAATTTATATTAAATATGTCATTTCGGTATTCTTTGTGTTCCTTATTGATCTCGTCTTCAATTTGTAATTCATTTTTTTTTTGAGGCCCGTTCGTTCTCCCTCGTATATTCTTCGTTTTCTCTTGTTGTTAGGAAGCAGACTGGAAGTTAATAAGAAGGTCAACAGATTTAGCCCTAGAAAGTGTAACATGTGATTGACCACAGGAAAACGGTGGTTAGCCTATACCCAACAACGCAGTGAGCACTAGTTATCAAAACTGCTTAGTGATTTAAATTTCAGGCAAATCTATTCTCTTGATCATGGCAACATTAAATTGATCGCACATACATATATTTGGTTGGAAGTAGGCTAATAGAGTCGTCTGGTAAGAATGATAAGTGATGTGTAATTTGTTCAAGACGATGTAAAATGATATTGAAATCTTGTACGAAACAAAAACATACATATTCGTTTTTCATTTTCGGAAAAACCAAAATAAGGAATGAATTAATGTTCGGCAAGGTATTGAACTCTGTTACATGGCTGGTTCACTGGAAGAAAACGTTTTATTAGTCTCTAAAAATATTGTATGACTTCATAAAGTGCAATCCTATTATGATATCGTACGTGTTCTATAAAGTAAATCAAGTCTAATTCTGACTTTAAGTTAAGAGTGCTGAATTAATCGTTATTTTTATTATTATTATTATTGAAAAAATTCTTAAATATCGTGTATAGTCAAGAAGAAAGAATATTTGGTTTTATTCTGCCTGTAAATTATTAAATCAAAAAGCTAAAATTCGTTCTTTTTAACTTTTTTTGGAATCATACGACTTTTACAATCTAAATGCAAAATTTATGGTATAAATGGTTTCGTGTTATAAATACATGTATAGTGAATTTGAAAAGTATATAAATTGTATCCGAAGAGTAAAACAAAATCAACGGAAATTCACTACCAGATCTGATTCGAAAGTGCTGATGCTGTTCTGTGTAATCGACGAGTTACAAGATTGATTACTGAGAGTTTTAAATGCTACCGGAATATTTTTTTTTTTGTAAATGTATTTATTCAATTCATGTTGACTTAGCATTTGCGATACAAACAATCAGCTTCGAACGTTATAATGATATTTTTGTTAATTAAATTTTTTGGCAATTGAACAAGTTAAAAATGTGTTAATATTTTCTTTTACTCGCTTTTCGTAAAAAACACTTGCTTTTTCTCTTAACTAAAAGCTTTGTATGTATGTGAAGGTGCATGAATGTGTGTGTCTATGATACGCACAAAATCTCACTCGAAATTGCTGAATTTGTATAAAATGAGGTTAAACATTTTCACTAAAGAGACTGAAATCAACGTGTTCAGTCATTGTATGGCAGTAGAGAAAGAAAAACCTCCAAGTGCTTTCGCGGAGGCTTTCTTCTTCCTCTGCCCGCAGATTTAAGTATTTCTGGCATATCAGTGAAAAAGTAGAAAGCAAAAATATATACTTGCAAGTAAAATATTCGGTTGTTTTAAATAAAAAAATTAATTTAATGAGTGTCAAATAGTAAATACGAAATTGAAACGGTTATTTGCCCATCTCGTAACACAATATAAAATAAGTTTAATTAAAAATATAAACTAACAACCGAAAACGAACGGAAATCTAAACGAATAACGAACTAAGAAGCGACTATCGGCTTGATTACAAATAATCACTATTCAATATACTATAATTAGAAAGCTAAAAGATTGCTCCTATGTCACCACTACAGAATGAGTTGGTGGTGGCAAAGGACAATGGCAAATCCACACAAATAACGGCTTCACATACACCTGAAACGAATTCACAGTCAAACAACAGTTCCTCTGGCTCTGTAAAGCTTATAAACGGAATAAACACGAAAAAAATCAGTAAAAACAATCAAACTAACAACAACAATACACAAACCAATGAACTCAAAACACTAAATTTAACATTTTTAGAACGTGTCCACTTGGCGATGCGCAGCTGCAATTCTGCGATTTCTCAACAAATTAAAGCTGTTGACCGACCACATGACCAAACTAATTCCACACTTAATCCTCCAATATCTGGTTTATTGTGTAGAGATGAGAGTAATTCTTCATTATCTTCAAACGCAACAAATGTCTCATCTCTAACGTCACCTCCTTCCACCCCGTTCCCACGTCCCCCTATACCACCAAAAGATCCCAAACGTTCGCGCAAACAACCCAAACTTATACCTAAGAAACGTGAACGCAGCCCTGCTCAAACATTGAATAAATCTATCGATACATCGTCTCGTTCTTTAAACTGCGACGCTGATGAAGGTTTACGTTCTTCTAGGGGTGTGTTGAAGAAATCATGTAAATCGATATCAAATCAAACAGAGATTGTTGTTGATTCGACAACAGTCCCTGTTGAAGTTAAACTAAAATTGCCTCTTCCTAAATCAGATGAATCATCCAACATAAGTAATGGGCACTGTACACGATCCTCATCTGAACGGTTTAGGGCGTTGACAACTCGTTCACCAAGTCCTGCTTTTTCTGTAAAAAGTGATTCGTCGAGGGGGTCTTCTGTAAGTTCTAGTGCAGCTACAAGTGCCACACGGTCTTCGTTTTCTCGACTACAAACACCTCCCAGGCGTGTTTTTCCACAAACATACAATCAAGGGAACAGTTTGGATCCATATGAAATGAGGAACATGGAACAATCGCCAGTGATTTTCGATGCCAATCTATCGTTTGTATTAGGTTGTCGACAACAACCTGTCCATCAAGCCTTTCGACCATCTCCTTCATTTGAAGATCCCCGAACGGCATCAGCTTTTTTGAGCGAAAAAATACAAAATTTCCTTAAAAGGACCGATCATGTCCAAGAAGAATGGACAGCCTTAGGTCGACGCTGTCGCAATCGTTCAACAGCATCGGTGACCAATAGCGGCAGAGCAACACCCACTAATTCCTTCTATGATCATAATGATCCTCTAAAAGAAACAATAAGTCTTATAGAAAGGCAAAGAGAACGCAGCAGCAATGATCGTTGCAACTCCATTGGACGTTCGAAATCGTCGCAAAATATTTTAACCAAAGCTTTTCAACTCTCAAAAACGTTGCCTAAAACTCCCACTTCACGATCAAGTTCTTTGGCCAGAGATACATCTGATATGGATGATGATGATGACGACGATCGCACTATTCGAGGCGAGAATGAATTGGATGAGGTATACAAAACAATATTGCTTGTCGTTTCTATTCACTTTCTAATATCACTCAATTTATAAAATTATTATAAAAGACCGCCAGATGATTTGCCAAGCCAAATAGACGAAGCACAGCTTCTGTCTATCTCAAGTCCACTGTTTAGACTTTTTATTTGGTTTTTGTTGCGCTTAAGCGCTTTTGGTTACTCTTCGCTTCAGGCCAATATTTTAACAAATTTATTAGCGGATTTAAATTAATGAAGATGAAGAAAACAAAGTTAACGCAGAATATTCTTTAAGCCACGTATGTTTCTTCAATATTGGTGGACAATAGAATACTTAAAAGAACTCCTCAAAAATGTGTGTTTTATGATCATCAAAAGCGATCTATAAAAGAATCAATAATTTTGATTTTAACTGATTCTAAAAGTCTAACTGATTTTTAAATTCTCATTCCATTTTTTGCTTAATAACACATGCAAAGCAAAAACCGAGAAATAAAAAAATTTACTTCATACAGAATTTTATTTAAAGCACTTTACAAACCAATTTTGTATAATCAGAAAGACGCAATTAAACCATCGCTGATCTTATTTATTTCATATTCATTTTAAAATTACTAGACGTATCGATCGATATCTCTGATATCCGCACCAGTTACTACTGACAAAAAGGAAACCTTGTAAAACCCCTTTATTTTTTCTCTCGAAACAGCAAATTACAAGAGAAAATATTCGTTCAATATTATTTATTCTTCTGAAAACTTTGTTTTGACTTCAGACTTCATTCCTTAATGCATCCACCATAATCTTCTAGAGAATTTGGTTTACTCTTTTCTCTAATCGTATGCATATTAATCATATACATACATCTATAATAAATACGTTAGTTACACTTTTAACTATTTTATCGTCCAACTATTAAAGGAATAATAAAAAAAATATAAAACATATTTCTTCCAAATTCTTAGCGCAAGTGGTTAGGGAAAGTTTTAAATTTGACTTCGAAGAAACATAATTTATTTTTCATTTGTATTCGCAAACAAAAGTCGTGGTTCTTGGCTGATAGAAAGAAAAGAACCGCATGTGTTATGTGACGCATAAAAGTAAATATCAAGTCATTTATTTTTATTTATGTAACTTTAGTAAACTCAATTTGAAGAAATGTTCATATAAACATATTGACTGTAAATGTAATATAGTCCAATTCCGACCTCCGGGACGGTCCTAGTCAATGCAACATTCCCTTAGGTAAATTTGGTTCGCATTTACATTATGGAAGTTTTCTTGTAGAAAAACTTACTTAACACAAGAAGGAAGTATTAAAGGAGTCGAAGACAAATTTCGATGCCAATGACGAGAAAGTAGAACAAATTTTGTCTCTTAAGGGCTATTATAATCTAACCCAGCATTTGCAAATGCAAGTGCAAGTTCGAAAAATTCAATAACACCCACACTGTCTTAACTAACACAGTCAAACTATTCGCACTGGCAGATCAACTTGCAAGTAAACTTTTGCCAAACTAAATATAAATAAAATTTGAAAAAAAAAATTTAAGAAAATTTTATTTGAGTAATTTTATAATAAACATTTTTCATATTTAATTTTTCTTATAAGATGTTACGACAGCATTTTTAAGTTAAACTTGCAACTGACTGTGAAATTGAAATTGTCGCTGGTAATAATTATATACTATTTACAAATAATTACCTCCATGAGTAAATGCAGCGTAATATATAATTATACATACATTTTCATTGCCGAATTTTTAACACATTGATTTGCATTACAATTAATTTGTATAAACATTTTGTTTTGATACACACTGAATATCTCATTTGTTTTTTATGAATAGGACAGGTATTCTTTAATTAAAGAATGCAAAATACTGACCATGATGCATTTTATTTTATTACACTTTTGGATTTTGTAAAACATTTATAATTAATATATTTGTTTGAGTTTTGAGGTTATTAAATATTAATATAAAATAACCTCAAAACTCATACAAATCTATTAATTATTAAAAGAAAAAAGCTTAAAAAATTAGACACAAGGATAAAATATGTATCATAAAGGCGTTGTTTGTAGATTAGCAAAGTTAAGTGATTATGGACGTTTTAGATGGCTCCGAAATTATTAGCTGAAATCCGTGAAGTTATAAATTCCTGTTTAAAAAGACTTCGTGTGTTAAGTTTAAATGTTATAAGAAGATAAATATTTGATTATATTAGCGGAAGAGATAATTACTGATTCCAAATTCGTTAAATTCTGTCCATTTTTGAAGGTGGTATTAATCAGTGTAAAGAAACATCAACTATTTAATGGATATTTTTTTTAATTAATAGAACATGACAATTTCAATTAATTTTTATGTTTAAAATTTTAAAATGATTTATTTTTAAACCTGCCCAACATGTTTTGTGCGACAGTGTACTTACATTTATAAAAAAAAAATATGTTTGCGTGGAGAATTCTAATATTTTAGCCAAAAAATAAAGACGGAGCCAAATGGAACTTTTTTCTCTAGTGTGCGCCAAATAGTAGAAAATCTTACGTTTGGATAAATTTAGACTAGAAAATATATATGTCAAGTTCATTGTTATATATATAAACGTACAATTTGTGTACTGCATACATCAATATTTGCATATACAAACATCTGGTCTAGATACATAAATTTACAAACGTTCATAAATGTACATGTGCATATATGTACGTATGTATGTATGTATGTGCATATATGAATTTAAAAAATATTTAAATATGTGACATTGAACAAAGAACATTTATTTGGCTTTACTAAAAATAAACACAATATCGTTCTGTTCTATGTGGAATGTTTATTGAAATAAAATTTGATCTGAATCAAGAATTAATTGTATTCATAAGTGTGCATAGAAATTAAAATGTTAATGTAATAAAAATTGTAAATTTTTTATTTTTATTAATCTAACAGCTTTCCGAAATAACGGTAGATTTAGCAGAAGAACGGTCTACGGCTAATATTGCAACCGAACGTTTGGAGGCTGAAACCGGGGAGCGTTTACGTTTAGAGAAGGAACTGTCAGACAAGGATAGCAAAGTAAAGAGTCTACAAGAATCTGCCGAAAAACTTGAAATGGAATTAATTTGTGCCAAATCCGATTTAAACGGCATTTCGGAAGAGGAAGATCTAGACAACGAAGATAGTGGCTCATGTGGCGGTATATACAAGCTTAAATATGAACGGGTGGCTAAAGAACTGGAATTTACCAAAAGACGCTTGCAAACACAACACGAGCATGATCTAGAACAACTTATTGGCTTAAAAAAGCAATTGGAGAAAAAGGTAAAATGAAACAACACATTCATAATTATAACCACCTAAGCTTAATTATGAGGCCAAGCTTCGTAACGTTATGTGTCCTACTGACGATAAAAAACACGTCAATCACGTACATTTTTGTGTGCGCGCAGTCACACGTTTGTGTGGTAAAAATCTAAAAGTTTCTATTATATTATTTGAAAATTAATATTTCCAATATTTTCAATTATTATTGATAAAAAAGTGTAGTTAAGTTTGTAATTATATCAGGTTTCGCAAAACAGGTACAATTATCAGGTAACCACACTAGTTCAGCTGCTTCATGTTTACTCTGCGTAAAATTATCAAAATTAGTTTTGAAAGATAAAGTAAAAGAAAGATAATGTTGACAATCTTTCGTACTTTTCTAACAACTAAATACTTGCGTTATGTTTTTGTTTGTTACCTGATAACTGCACCATGGGTACAATAATATTCCGTTGGTACGTCAACAGCTGGTTTAGAACAATTAGTAGGTCTTCTCAGTTTTAGTCATTTTGTATGCAATTCCAGTGCAGGTTTCAAAGCAAAAAAGTAAGACAAAAAGATTTATGCATTTTTCCATTTTTCGTATTGAAACATCAAAATGAGGCAAAGTAATAATCGAAATTCTTTGTCGCTCAATCCAAACAAAAAACTAATTGAACGCACAAAATTGGGAAATTATGGAGAAATACTCGATGCCGTCCCTGCTGCAAACAAACACTACGATGTCTCAATACAAATGAAGATGGCCTTTAAATGAAAAAAAAATTGATATACATACGCTCTCACAAATGCAGCCTCCAGGGCCTTTTACGGGTGGTAGGCACAGTTAAAATCCTTGCTGTCAAGGTCGTGAACGTGTGCTTGACCTCAATAATGCAAAATATCTAAATCGATTTGAACTTGGATCAAGCGTCGCCGCAAAACCTTCAAGGTTACCAAAAAACCTTCAATCCTACTATAAAATTGTTTGCCAATCATTTTGATCACGGCTATTTTTTTATTATTTAGAAAGAATTATATATTTCTTTGCTCCTTGAGATAGGGATCACGTTTAATTCTATCTGAGAACGAGCTTTAATATGTTAATTTGTTTTTTTCCAAGTACATAACCATAAAATAAAAACAAATTTGTAAAAATTTTAATTTTGATCTACATACACACACATTCATTCATACATATATCGTACGACAGAAGCTTTCTTTCGTATAGTCAAGTAGTAAAAATCATTTATTTCCTTTTATGTCACTTAGCTGTCTGACGCATATGAAGAAGTCGAAGAACAACGACAAGTTGTAGGTCAATGGAAGCGCAAGACTCAGAAAATGACGAATGAAATGAATGATCTACGAATGCTTTTAGAGGAGCAGAACGGCCGCAATAATTTGCTGGAGAAGAAGCAGAGAAAATTCGATTCTGAATGTCAGGCTTTACAGGTAACTGAATTGCACAAGTTTCATTTGTTTAAACACTTTTTATTATATAATTTATTGTTTGCGCTCGAGATTGCCAAAAATTATTCCTATAATAATTAAAACAAAAATGCGTTTTGCCAATATACGAACATACTTATCGAACAGTGAGTTTAACCCTCTTATGTACCAAGCTTTCTTCTACAGCTACATAAATTGTTTTTATTAACATTGATTATAACGTTATTAGGGTCAAATAATCCAAAAAAGAATCAAAGACTAAATTTACGTTCAAAGAGAAGAATGTTGAATACATAAGGCATGGCGCTTTAAGGATTGAAAGGGAAATCTTTTACCAAGAAAAGCAACGGTTTTGTATCTCTTTTATAATGTTATCGAACAAAGAAATAAAAAATTAAAGCAAAGTCATAAAATGTCTTTTTACTTTGCTTGGTTTGAAAAAACTATCCTGATATTTCAGAAATAAGCTCTTAACTAGTGATGTTGTAAACAAACAAATGTATGAAAGGGTTAACGAAGCTTAGGAACTATTCTTACAGTTTGTCAATTAAATGTTGTTCCTTCTTCAGTTATATATAAATGGAAAATTCCGCTATTCTTATTTAAATGCGGTAAAAGCACTCGTACTATAAAGTTATGAATATTTTAAACAAAAAGCACTTGTTTATCAAAAACATTGAAAATGTCTAATACGTCATACATGGTGCAACAATTTGTTGTTGTTTTAATTGTGTTAAAATAATTAATCATCTAGTCTTAAACAGTTCTGTCTTTTAAAACTCTTATAGGTAAACCGCTAAACAACTGCGTTTTATTGAATGTAAAGCACAATTGTTAACAACGAGGACTTATTGTTGACATGAAATTCACTTTTTACAATTAATAATATTATTACAGGACACTGCCCGTCAAGAACGCCAATCGAAGGAACGGTTATCCCGAGAAAATGATGTACTAATTGCGGAAAAATTTACACTAGAACAATCATTAGCGGTAAGTTCAAAATCAATTTAACTGTTTTACAATACACATGCATCGAAAATTAAGTGTGTACAAACAGTCCCTTGTGAAGCGTGTGTCTGGGGAAACACTTTCATCTCCACAATATTTCTGCAAACGGAGTCAAGAATATGTTCTGAAGATGTTTTTGAAGATCGTGGGCGTTTCACGTGAATAAGCCAAATGCTTTGCGGACTGCAGTTTTTAATTTTTAATTTAATTTTAATACGCTCAAATTCTAAAACAAAATAATATTGTTTAATATGTTAACAACCCGAGATTAACTGATTTAAACGGTAATTGAACAGCTAAGCGATTAACCGATTAAAGGTCACACGATGGAATGAATACACTAATACACCTACACTCATACATACTATACTGATATATTAAACAACTACTAAAACCTTCTTTTTTGTCTTCCGCTGGTCTTCAGGACACTCGCCTTGAGCTTGATCTCAAGGAAGAGAAGTTGGCATCATTACAGCGAGAGTTGGAGGAAATGACATTTGGTGGTGGTACGGAAGAGGAGATTGCACAGCTAAGACGATCCAAAAATGAGTTGGACAGAAGAGTCAAGGAACAAGAAGAAGAATTAGATGAAATGGCAGGTCAGGTACAGTTGTTGGAGCAAGCAAAACTACGCTTGGAGATGACATTGGAAACAATGCGCAAAGAAGCACGAAGAGAGGCGCAACAACGCGACGAAGAACTAGAAGAAGCTCGTGGCAGTGCATATAAGAAAATCAAAGGTGAATTTTATTTTAGTTATGCACGCGATTTTGAATGTATTATCCCGATAAAGACTGTCCAACAAAATCAATCTTTTACGGATCTTCTATGTCCCTTTAACCGTTATAACGGATCAATATGTAACATTCTGCTGAGTCTCTAAATATAATTCGAAATTAACTCTGAACTCATTTCGGCTCATTCATGGATCCCAAATATAAAAGTTTGTACCGCAGTTATGCTTATGTAATTGTGTGGATACTCTTACGAATAATTTTAAAATGTTCCTTAGCGCTAGACTCATTCAATAGGTTATTTATTTATTTTTTATTTTTATTTTACAGTTTTATAAGTGTACAGTTCAATTTAGTTTAATCGTTTTCCTTTTTGTTAAACCTTAGCCCTTGAGTGCCAATTGGAAACAGAACACGAGGAAAGGACATTATTGTTGCGAGAAAAGCATGAATTGGAACGACGTGTATCTTCAATGGAAGACCAAGATCGTGCTGATCGTCAAACTGAAGAAGCAGCTAACCAAAAGATGCGTCGCGATTTGCGAAAATATAAAGCACTTCTTAAGGATGCTCATGCTCAGTTGGAAAGGTTGAAGGCAGATACACCTGGCAAAACTTTGATACGCCAACTTCGGAACCAACTTGAGGACGCTGAGTCAGCTCGCACGCTGGCAATGAAGGCCCGCCAAATTGCCGAAGCGGATTTAACAGAAGTACAGGCAATGTATGAGGAGTCCAATAGAGCACGCAGTGAAGCTGAGGATCGTGCAAATGCCGCTCAGCGAGATCGCACCGAACTGCAAGCCCAAATAGAAGAAAATGAAGAAGAATTAGCCGAACTTATGAAAAAGTACAGTGCAACAGTCAAACAGCTTAACACCGAACAAATTGCAGCTTCCGAATATGAATTTAAATTATCAGAGCTGGAAGCAGAACGAAATAATCTTAAAGAACAAGTAGCAGAGTTACAACACAGGTTGGACAATATTGAAAACTCGACAGATCCCTCAGCTGCTATGATGTCAAAACGGTAATTATTACGGCTTTTATTTATATTTATTCACAAAAAGGAATATTAGAAAACGTTTCCTTTTTACTCCGATGTTTAGTTTGGAATTGCGTACCAAAGAATTAGAATCACGTTTAGAACTTGAGCAGGCTACTAGAGCTCGTTTAGAAGTTCAAGTTAATCGTCACAAAGAAGCATTGGAACGGTTACAAAATGAAGTTTCACAAGCAAAAGTTAGGGAATTACAAGCTCAAGAAGCACTGAAAAAATCTCAAAAAAGTTTAAGAGAATTGCGCGAAGAATTTCACGTTGTCTCTGGCAGAGAACAAGAATCGGTTACTAAACGCAAAGATTTAGAAAAGAAGATCGAACAAGTTGAATCGGAGTCATCTGCTCTAAAGAACGATTTGAGATTAGCATTACAGCGTATAGCTGACTTACAACAAGCAATGGAAGAGGGCGACGATGATTTAACAGACAGGTAAAACATGCAAACATTTCTATACATTTTTTCATTACATTTTTTAAAATATTCTAGCGAGGACTCACATACGTCCGATGGTTCTCTAAGCGATTTAGAGGATCGCCTTAAACCGATTCAAATACGAAAGTCATCTCTTCAGAAGCTAAACGGTGGTACAGTCAGTACCACAACAACCCTAGTCCGCGAGAAAGCTGATAATAGTCCAAGGTAGGTGTTGGGCAACATCATTCGGAATTTTTTCAGAGCAGCAAGTTGCCAACACTTGGAGGTCATGGAATGAAAAAAGCTATTTTTTTATTTGCGAAATAGTGATGGATTCTACCAATAGCGCTAACTGCAATACTAACATTTCTTCTTATATCTTATTACGTAACGATTTTTTCAAAACTCCAACCGAATTCCGCATGATTGATATTTTATAACATCTAACAATTTGCTTACATTCTGCTATTCCATTTTGTCTTCTAATGTTTTAATGAATGAATACAAAAGCAAGAATTTTCTTATTATAGAGTAATTTTGACCTCACCCTCCTCCCCACATATACACAAACTGGCAATGACTGCCAACAAATTCAATAACGATGACTCCAAACAAACTATATTAGAAACATCAAACAAGAATTATTTAAGTAATGGCGATGTTTCTTAAACTCTCTATGGAACAAAGAAATCCGAGTACATAAACTAATTGGTTGTAACTTTTTTTTGAAACAAGAAACTGGCACATTGTTTTAAACAAGCTTTAATCTTGAAAAGCATAAAATTTTAAAGCACTACGTGTTTCCGTTTGCTTAAAAAATATATAAAATTGAATATAATTTAAAAAAAAAACCCTTTAAAAACTACTGCATGTATGTAATGCAAAAAAAGAAAAAATAACTCCACCTAAGATTAATTTTTTTAATAGAATTACATATATGAATATATACAAAAATTAAATTATTTTTATAACACATTTAAAAATCAAAATTTTTGCTTGGGATGAATTAGATCGATTTGAAAAACCCATTAAAATTAATCAACAAAACATATTAAAGTAAAAGATATTGGGGACTATTTTGGAAAACGTGTCGGCGAAGTGGTAATTGCGCGGAAAACTAAATTTAAAAAATTTAAATAATTTTAATTTCGTGTTGGTTTTGGAAAAGAGGGAGAGTGAAAGCAACAACTGAAATTTTGTTTTTGTTTTCGTTTTCGAATAAATATTCATTTAATTGGCCGACGCGTTTTCCAGAATGTGTATATATTTATTTATTTACTTTATTCAAGATTGTCTAGAATATTTTAATTTATTTTTTATATTTTGTTTTTAGTTAAATTTATTTTGTTTTTAATATTATTATTATTATTATTATTTTATTTCACCTGGTATTAATCAATATATATTTTATTATGAATTTATTTTATTATTGTTAACATCAGTGAGTTCATGTCAATAAGTTTTAAAATTAAAATTAACGAACTGCATATTTAAAGATAAAAGAAAGTAAGAAAACATAATTTAAAATGAATTAAAATTACAAACAATACACATACATAAAAAAAATAAAATAAATTAAAACTAGATTTACTTAATTATTTTGTTATTATTGATCTATTTATATAAATAAATGCATTGAAATAGTTATGGTTAATTTATTTAATTGATAAATTAGAATATTTTGTTCGATATACACGTACATATACAAGATAATCGGAAAACAACCGACAAAAAATTTATACATTGATAAAATCATATAAAAACAAAAGTCAAATAAAATATAAAGTAAATGAAATTGTAGCAAAATATTATTTAAGTCATTTAAAGCAATAACAACACTAAATATAACCAACCACACATCCTATATCGTGAAAATCCTAAAGTTCCAATAAATCTCTTTTGATTAACCTTTTCTACGACGTCAATGAACGAATTACTTGTCACTAGAATTTTATATTCATATTGCAAAGAACATTTAAAATTTAACAACAAAAATAGCTAAAACTTCATAAATAATTAATCCTATCATATTAACAAATGATAATAAACATTTTAACAAACAAAAAAACATTCATATTTTACAATTTATTTCTTTACAAAAAAAATGCAAATCTTTCAGTACAATGTGCGTACGTATTAGAGACGGACAATTTAGACATGTGCACATTTCACGAATAAAAAAATAAAAAAATTACTAATTTATTCCTTTACGTTGTATTAATGTACTTTAGAGTGAGTTAATAAAGACAGAGGAATTAACCAGTAATACGACGCGAATGGAATTGTTTTCGTATTTGGATATCAGTAATACAAAAACTTCCATACTTTGTATGTATAAACTAAGTCATAATAAAAAATATAATAAAAATATCGCTAACATAGATGTGTATGTACCCAAATGTACGTACACATATACATATCTATAGATTTTGTCTAACTAACATGTATGTATCTACATACATATTTTCAATATAATATCAATTTCAATAAATATAAAATCTTTACAAAAAGATAGGTGGACGAATGTAAGTGGTAAGTAATGAATGTAAAAATGTGCGTACAAAATTTGCATTTTTGCAGGACAATCATAAAACATTGAAGGTTTTTATTATTATCATAAATTTCTGATAAACATGGAAAAAGATAATAAAAGTTGGCATTAGGTCTTTTCTTATTTTAAAGACTCTTGCTTTCGCTTCAACAACTTACGTCCCTTCTTTGATATGAAACATCGCATCCTGCAATTGATAAAATTATCTGAAACAAAATTCAAAAGCTGGCGCAAAAATATCGATCTAATGTAGTGGCCAGCTGACCTCCAAAGCTTGAATTCATAGAAAATCTAAAAGAAATAACGAACTTTTTAAATAAATTTAGTAGTCAGGAAATAGTTTGAGTGTAACTGATGTAGGTAAACTTGGCTGCCATCAAGGAAATCTTACCGAGCTTTCATTAATTTTCAGGCATTCAATGTAATTTGAAAATGTGCGAAGTCTACTGAATTAACCCACAAAAAGCAAAGTATATGTGTGTAAGTATGTATGTATGTATATGGTGTGTATGTAATTATGTTTAATTTTTATTCACGGATTTCTAAAAGCTAGTCGGCCTGCTACGATATTTTACGTAACAAGCAAAAGATATTGTAAAATGAAAACTGCGTGGAATATTGAAACAGCATTTTCAATTCTAGACGAAAAATATATTTCAGATAAAACAAATTAGATTTTAAAGAGTATGGAAGTGTCTAATGTGCCTTTGACGATTTCATTGGAAAAAAATTTTCGCTGAACTTTCATAATATCGACTTTTAAATTATACGCTGTTTTACATTTTAGTTGGCGACATGCATACATACATACGTATACATTCATCTGGCTAAAAGTCTACGTAAATTAGTATGAAAACTACATTTGCAATGCGATGTACATTAGGGTGGGTCAATTTGTTTGTCAACCAAGCCTAAAAAACGAAATTTGCGTAAAATTATAAGAATATTTTCCGAAAATTCCACTGTTCTAAAATCAAAATAGAGGGTCCAATTTTCACCAGAAAACATTTTTCTGCAAAATTTTTTTATTGAAAACAAGCAAACAATTGCTCTCAGTAGACAAGCGTTATTGCATCGTTTATAGTTTTATTGGAAGAGAGAGTTTCAAACAAAATTTGTAATACAAATACTTTTATATTTGAAAAGTTGTATGTTTCTGCAATACCCCTTGCACAATGCAAATAGGAGTGAGTATTCATTAACTAAAACGGAGTAAAGTAAGTATGAACGTAAACTTTAAATGAACTTGACACATGCATACACACATGTTCATGTGCGTATATACGTACATACTTTATACGGCTGCCTGTCATTCGCATCCTGATTCTATATTTAATTTATGTATGTTTGACAATGTGATTGCCAGAATATCGATCAAACAATCAACAAGACTTTTATTTATTTGCGTACCGTCAGATTCAGTTAAATTTACTTTGAACTCGTTGAAAAAGGTTAGTTTTATTTGTGAAATCAAGAGAAACAATATATAATGATAATCTCACATGATTTTGTGATTCAATAAAATTACATACAGAATTGCAATGGATGATCGAACTATTGACTCAATATTTGCTGGATCACTGGAGTCGCTGCCTCCCGTTAGTTCCAAAATTGTTCGAATCTTTACGAGTTCAACTTTTACGGGTAAATATTGATTGAATATTATAAATTGCTTTTGTTTTTGATGTAATTGTAAAAAAAGGAATAAATCCTTTTGAAATAGTCAATGTACATTTTTTTAATTTTTGCTTTATTTTACTATTGCTGTTGCGATTTTCAATAAAAAATCGTTACATTGTTTAATTTCAAAAAGTCGAATTGGAGTTTTGTTTGCAAATGTAAATCGAGAAGCGTTTTCTCCTACTTGCGGGAGCCACCAAAGGAGTTTGGCAGAAGTATTCTCTAATTCGATACGTCGTTCATTAAACTGACTTTTAAGTTTTCTGATAAAATCTCTAAAATCTTCTTCAAACTTTTAATTATCAACTGCAAACAGCGTTCCGAATCTAGCATATTTAATGCTAGATCTATTATATATTGATTTTTTTTTAAAATCATACAAAAAAAAAACTTGAAACAATAATGAACCAAATACTACTATTATTCGCGCAAAGCTCCCACGCAAATTAAAAGAAGAGTGTTGAAAAAGAAAATTATCGAATATTCATCAAAATCATTTTTTTTTATTGAAAAGAAGTGGTTCGAATAGTTGTTATTCGACTGGCAGCAGTACTATCTGTAAATATATATAAATAGGATTGCATATTGTAATTCAAACTTACAGGATGAAATACTAAGAGAAAAATTATTATTCAGGCTCAAGTTAAACGCCCGAATTTACAAATAATTTTGTTTTATTTTTTATTAAATTTGAGTTTGAACGACAATTCTTTTCTTAGTGTATAAACATAAATTTTTATTTGTGTAGATACAACAATGGAGCGAAATTCATTAATGGCAAAGTGCTACCCTCGCATCAAGGACTACTGCCGCGAAAAACATGGTTTAGAGTTTCAGGTATGGAATGGAATCTTACATAATTGTTGTAATAACGTGATGCACAGCCACATCGTAAATTTGCAGGTGGTAGACATGCGTTGGGGTGTACGTGACGAAGCTACAGATGATCACATGACCACAGAACTGTGTATGAGAGAGATAAAAAATTGTCAGAGATTATCAATGGGACCAAACTTTGTGGTTTTTTTGGGACAAAAATATGGTTATCGACCGATTCCTACATATATTGTTTCATCCGAATTACAAATTATTTGCGAAGAATTGACATCTATGGGCGCGGACCGCGCTTTATTGGACTTGTGGTACAAAAAGGACAGCAACGCGGTACCTCCGATTTCTGTACTACAGCCAATTTCGTCTATATTGATTAATTTCAATAATAAAAGAGTACCGAAACTGCAAGCGGAGGACCAGGCGATTTGGTGGGACACATTAGGAAAAATGCAGAAATTGTTAAGAAAAGCTGCAGCTTCACTTGGGTCTAGTGCCAAAATGGACAAAGATGCAGTACACAACTACTTTATGTCGGGTAAAGGCGTAATATTTTGTTTTATTAGATTGATTTGGTGGGTGAGTCAAATAAAACTCGATCCTTATTTCTATGATGTTTCTTAGTAACTGAACGTGAGGTCATAAATGGAATTTTGAATGTGAAAAACACAAAGAATCATTGCCTTTCATATGTGCGCTATATTAACAATATTAACCTCCAAAATTTGAAAAAGGCGTCTCTTTTTGTCGACATTATAAACCGGAGTTTGGATACCGAATCGGCAAAGCTTTTGGCTGATCTTCGCGACAATCGATTGCCAGCAAAAATTGAATCAAGCAACTCGCAAAAGTATACTGTGGAGTGGATTGGACGAGAGGGTCTGGATATTGAGACACATGAGGAATACCTTAACCATTTCATATCACACTTCTACAAAAACATTATCAAATTAGTTGACAGAGCTATGAGGAAAGAAGATTCCAGTGCACAGGGACAGATAGTCACTGAAATCCTGCAGCATTTGCACGCTTGCAATAATTCCGTGAAGGTATTCTATGGTCGGGAAGAAAGTCTTGAGCACATCAAGCGTTACATGCTGGGAGATTCAGATAAACCGCTTGTCCTTTACGGCGAAGGGGGTTGTGGTAAAACATCTCTTTTAGCTAAAAGTGCCTCACTTGTTGCAACAGAATGGTTTCCGGGAAAAAGGCCAATAAATATAATACGATTTTTGGGCACCACCCCTGATTCAAGCGCCTTAACACCAACTCTTATTTCGATTTGCCAACAGGTTTGTTCGCCGCACATAAAAACATCTAAACTGCACACATACACAGAAACTACAATAGCAAATACGCTTCACAATATTTTCCAATATTGCAGATTTCCTACAATTACATGTTGCCATTTGAGAGTATTCCTGATGACCTGGTACCTTTAACTGCACACTTTAAGCAATTGTTAACTTATGCGAACTTAAATCAGCCTCTGACGCTATACCTTGACTCAGTTGATCAATTGACCGGCACACAAGATTCAAATAGTGTTTCTTGGATACCCACGCGGTTGCCAGTACACTGTAAGGTAAGTGTGCGTTAAAGTAAGCAGACACGTTTCCCCATTCTTCATAAGAATCTGGCATCAAGTTTAACCCTTCAAAATTCCTATCAGAAATGAAACACAACCATCTTCGAAGTATTTAGGAACTACAAGAAGATTACCTAAAACGCGTAGTGGGAAAACCCTTTTCTCGCTAGCAAATGAATATCTTCCCAATAGATTAATATGTGTAACTGCTGGGCTGAACTGTAACAACAAGCTCACTAAATTTGATATCACTAACTCTTACAGCAGGATGCAGTGGTGGTATAAATAGGAGGGGAACAACAGTTGTTAGCAAAATAGCAGTACTTCAATATTTTATTTTTATTGAAAATTTAAGCAAAACATTTAAATAAATACATACCTGAACGCAGTTGAACTCAAATCAACGCATCATTGCAAGCCCACTGTCATCTCTCCAAAATTTTTTCACTTTAAGAAGGTGTAGTTAGTTTTCACAATATTTTATAATTTTTTTCATGAATCCTGATGTGGTCACTTACGCCCCAGTGTGCAACGTTTCTATTAGAAAAACGTTCTCAGTTAATTTTACCACACTCCTTACGTCTCAACGATTTTGCTTTGAAAACATTTATTGCCCAGTCTTCGTGCTTGTGCAGCAATATAATTAGGCAGTCATATCGTCCATAGTGCATCAGTACAGTTTTGGTATTCGCATTTTTCGTAGGGCATTTTTCCATACAAACAAAAATATTAAGATCTTTACGACAGTTAACCCATAAGCCTATTTAGATTATTATATCGTGTGCCAAAGAAGAAAACAATGCAAATGTGTCTCAGGAGTATCATGTACTGCGCAAAATGATAGATGTGGAGGAGAATTTTATCGAAGTTACAGCATTGGGCGAAGATTTAGCGATGAATGTCATTAAGATGTGGATGAAAACGGCCTGCCGAGATCTTAATAATTATCAGTGGCGTTTAGTTGCGAACGCTATAAGCAAATGTTCGTTGCCAATTTTTGTCAAATTAGTATTTGCAGAAATATGCCGCTGGCGAAGTTATACGAGGCCCCAAGAAACTCATTTGGCAAACAACGTTATGGACTCAATTATGATGCTGTTTGAGCGAATCGAAAAGCAACACGGTCGAATTTTGGTATTTCATGCGCTGGCTTACATTACAGCTTCAAAGTCAGGTCTGTCGGAGAGCGAACTCGAAGATTTAATATCTTTGGATGATAAAGTTTTGGACGACGTTTACCAATATCACTTGCCACCCGTCAGACGTATTCCGCCTCTACTGTGGACTCGTATACGTAACGATCTGCCAAACTACCTCAGCGAACGTGAGGCCGACGGCGTCAACGTGATGAACTGGTATCACAGACAATTTAGAGACACAGCAAAAGAGCGATATTTCAAAAACATGAACATGGCGATGTATTTTCATTCCATGATAGCAGACTACTACTTGGGTATATGGGGCGGAGGAGTACCAAAACCGTTCAAGTTTACTGAAATACAAAGACACCGTTTCGGATTGACGGAAAAGGAGGGTTCTGCTGACCGCAAGGTGCCCATACAACCTTTGGCATTTAAAAGTAAAGACGGCACCTCCAAAAGATATAATCTAAGAAAGGTACCTACCTTTGAAATAGAATTAATTTTTTTTTAACATTTATTTGCTCATACAACAGTTTGGTGAGTTGCCGTTCCATTTTGTTCGATCTCGTCGTTTCAAGGATTTGTTTGAAAATGTACTATTTAATTATGAGTGGTTGCACGCCAAGCTCTCGAGCTGTCCACTGCAAGCGGTTTTAGCTGACTTTGAAGATGCCTCAGCAAACATGGAAGACAAAGAAGCAAAACGCGAGCTAATGTTAGTAGCAGATGCTTTGCGTTTAGGCGGAGCAATTTTAGCAGTGTATCCTAATATGTTGGCCCCACAGCTAGTGGGACGACTTTTGCCGGAAATTGGAGGAAATGGAAATATTAAAATGTTATTAAGAGCCTGTGATCAGTGTGGACCTAAAGATTGTGCTCTAATACCGGTCAATCATTGCCTCCACACACCCGGCGGCCCCCTAAAGGTTAGTTATAACATAACATTTGCTTAAAATTCTCTCATAGCGAAACCATTAAATGTGGGCAATTCCAGTATTCTCTCGAAGGGCATCAATTTGCTGTGTTTGCCTTTCGTCTTACAAGCGACATGCGCTACATGGTCTCTATATCGACGCATTTCATAACTTTCGATTTGTCGACGTCAGATCTAACTCGCGATGTTAATCCTGGAATCGAGGGTATAATGCAGCAGTTGGTGCTAAGTCCAGACAATAAATGGGCCGCCGCCTATTCCAATAACAATCAAACGGTGTTGTTGAATATGCTCTCAAGCGAGTTTGTTATAATTAATTATCCATTTGAAGAGCACGATGGGCCAATAAGTAGTCTCTGTTTACTAAATCAAAGGTAATTAATTAATTCGTAGCAACTTGGCAGTCATATACATAGTATTGTTATAATTTTCCTTTCTGTCTCCCTCTTTCGCTCAAACTGCACAAAAAAGCTTATTTATAAGTTGCAAACTAAAATGGGCTCAATTCGACATGCGTGGAAACCTCGTGGAGTTATTTACTGCGTATGAAGGTTGTATTGGATGGCAACTGTTGCACATTGAATTTTATAAGCCAAATGAATATAATCTAATTTTTTGGTCTGGTTCAATAAACGAATCACGCTTGCGTTTTGATTCTTACCGGGGCGAACTTAGTACAAAGTCATTATATTTTTTTAGTGCATTGGCTTTTAATAAGAAAAGAACGAAAATATATGGATGTTCTAATGAGGATAATTACGAGGTTAGTGTATACGAATATCAGGAGTCCCTTGAAAACTCGTTTGTTGACTGGAAATTAGAGAAAACACTTTGTCGTTTTGAAAATGATGAAAAAGAAATGCTATTGCAATTGCGTTTGGATCAACAAGATCGTATGCTTTTGGGCACGGCCGGAAAAGGATTTGTAATCTGGGATTTTGGAGATCCAGATGGGAACAGATTAAGCAATAAATCTATGTACTTGGCTTTGCCGCATGGAGTGAGAAACATTACCACCAAATTGATGGAATCGAACTCTATAATGGCCAGTTCTAAATTGGACTATGCAGTGGCTGGAGTTCGTAAAAACTTATATGTATGGTGTTTGCACACTCTTCAGCTTGTCAAAGTTTTGGATGCCCATTTTGGTCGCATCATTCAACTGGAAGCATTAACTATCGGCAATTGGAACAATGTAGTGACTTCATCAATTGACCGATCTGTTAAGGTTTGGAACATCAATAATATTTTCGAAAAAGTCCATGTAATCGATCGCCACGAACTGCAAATTGACAACATAAGGTTATTGCATTCACATTATCTGCGAAAATTTATTAACATGAATATACTTTCAGTTTGTCGGAAGTAGATTTTGCTGTGACAGTCACACGAAGCTGTATTGGAGTTTGGGAGACTCGAACAGGCAGATTAATAACTAAATTAGCGGATAGCCCGTTAGGAGCGATTGTAACGCACGCTGAAATAACACCTGATGGTCGCTACATAATTTCGTCGGAAACAGGCAAATTTCTTATATGGAATCGAGTTTCTGAACAAGTTATCTATCGTGAGGACCATCCCGGAATACAGCAAATAACTTTCATGGATTACGGATATAAAGTAATGATTGTCTCATCGCAAAATACAAATCATAAAGAATCTAAAGAAGAAGATGCAAATCGGGTTATAGCTACAGCAATAGTAAAGACGGTTCCAGGTACGATTTGAATGAATAAAGTCCGCTATATTTAAACATTTTTATTTACAACAGAGGGTTCTACTTTATTTCGGTTTGAATACCCTATTCGGATGATCCCCGGTCTACATTTTCGTCAAGCTGTAATATCTGCTGATGGCGCGTATATCATCGTATGCACTATAGATAAAAACCACAAAGATTGTCTTGCTGTGTATGGTGCGATAAATGGAACTTTTATTTCAAAAGTGCTTTTAAAGGGATGTTCTATTAAGGAAATTATTTCATTAGTCCCCATGCCGCATAAGGCCAGTCAAGTAGCAATCATAAATAGCGAAAAGGGCAGTATTGTGGATATAAAGACAAAAAAACATGTGCGTTCTATACTAAAATGGGGTGGCAGCATTACAAAAGATGGGAAATTTGGTATTTATGCTCCGACGAGAGGAGGATTGGAAATGTTAGAGCTACGGAAGGGTACAACAGTTAAAACATTCATACCCAAAGTTGCAGAAGGCGTATTCTCCGTCATTTGCATTTTTACTGAAAGCGATGAATATGTGTGCTACTATCACAGTGGCCGAAAAACAATTAGAGTTTTTCGCACATCCGATACTGAAATGATTGCAAACTATCGACTGCAGGCAGAATTGACTGCAATCAAGAGCACAAAAGATGGACGCTGTATTGTTTTGGGTACTGTAGACGGTTGCATGTCTTCTTTAGCAATTGTAGATCCAAAAAATGACGTAATGGTAGATTGGCTTAGTGCTCTCCCATCAAGAGATGAAAACTGGAAGGCGAAATTGGCCAAAATGAAGGCCAAGGTTGGTTTTAAGGCCGCTGTACGTGTAGCTACGATATCTTCTAGGTTCGATAACTACAAATTTAAACAAAAAGATAAAACCGAAAGCGAACATAAACTGGAAAGTGAAGACAAACTAGTCAATGATTTAGATAATAAGGAACCTGTTATCGAATAACTATTGGTAGCATAGCACATGTTACAGACGAGTGAACGATCAAATCACTTTTCTGCTTGTTTTATTAGTAAAATCTGTTTTGAACAAACTAAAAAAAAAATATTGAAATAATTACAAATATATTTTAGTGTTTTAACTGAAAAATATTTTCCTTCGCTTAGTTTTCCAGGTGCACTTACCGCACTTTGTTTTTGTACTCACAAGAAGAATTGTTTGAAAAACTACCCGGCCAGCAATTATTTTCCTATGCTGAGAAATTAAAAAAAAAAGAGCAGAGGCGCCTACACCTTTTCTATTTAACAATAAAATCATCATTAGAGTAAAGTTCTAACGAATACCTTATATGTTTCGTTAGAAACAATTGCCAACACGACTTGAGAGTTTGTACTAGATATAATAAAAAAATTAAGTTATACTGTTTTATTTTAAAATTCACCAAAAACTAGAAAATACATTTTTTGGTTTCTAGTAGTCTAATTAAAAATGTATGTTAACCTTATATAATTTCAAAATATAGTTTTGTTCTATAAAACAGTGATCCATTAAACAAATAACACACAGGAACACTATTCAAGCAGAATGGTATGATATATGGAAGATAGAAATCAAGATTGGGGTCTAAATGTTCCTGTGTTATTTGTTCAATCGCTCACTGTTGTATAGAACAACCAATACTTTGAAATTATATATAGTTAACATACATTTTTAATTAGACTATTAGAAACCAAAAAAAAATATATATTTTCTAGTTTTTGGTAAATTTTAAAATAAAACAATAAAAATTAATTTTTTTTAATTATATATTTACCTTTTAACTTTTTAGTTGGCAGATTTCAATTTACAAAAAAACTACCCTAGTGAAAATACTGGTCCCTCTAATGAAAATATTGGCTACCCTAATGATACCAAAATATTGTATTGTTAAGCGTAAAGTAAATACCTCAATGAAAATAAGGGTCATATGAGTCCAGCTTACAGCTAACTCATGACGCACTCGTATTGAATAGATAACTATTGAGTAGATAAACTAACTCAAAATAAGCTAGTTTTTGTTTAGCTTAAAACTGATGCAGAGTGAGTGCACACATTTGTATGAAATTACATGTTAAAAATGATCAGGGGTTAGTATAGAAAATGAGTTAGCTTGTGAGTCACCTCTAGCTCATTTATGGTCAGTTCATATTCCGACAGGAAAGATTTATTTGTGTATAAAGTGTAATTTTGTTCGATATCGTTGATGTAAACTTGTGTGTACAGAGGATAATATATGTACACTACTGAGCAGACGCTCATATACGCATACGTATTTGTTGTTGTTGTTTTTATATATGGAGAAAGTCACATGTCATGAAAAGTCATAGCTCAGGAACATGTCGACCGATTTCGTGCAAACCTCTTAAGTGCCCAGGAGACGTACAAAATAAATGTGTTAATGTCGTTTAATTGTTGATTTTTCGGAGACGTACAAATAAAATCGTCAATCAGCATTTGTGGTTTAACTTCGTAGCCTGCAAAATAATTTTTTTTCTCATCAGTGCACTTTTCCATATCGTCACACAACAAATAAGACACATCAGATTTGGAAACGTTGAAAAAATAAAAATATCAAAATTTTTTGATTCTCATCAATCAGAGCCGACAACATGGACGTGTAGCAAAAAAAACGACTGCAAACAGCTATGTGGTTGGTGTTTTATATTGTACGTCCCGTGGGCACTTTAGGTAAACCATCTACATGACCAACAAACCCTAAAAACTTTATCGAATTCGGTTTGACCGTTCGTGAGTTATAATATCAAAAACGAAAAATTTCATTAATTCTTACATATTAGATATATCCAAAGAATATACTTATTTTTTGGAACAGGAAAATCATTTCAAGTTTAATATATATTTTTATGTACGCTTTATTTAGTTATATTTTTAGGAAATTTTTATTATATTAAAGATAAAGAATGATTTATCATTGGATTTTAAGTAAAAAATCTTTAAAAAATTAAAAATGTTAACTTACATCTACAAAACCAAAATAGAAATTCTACATTGCTAATGAAAAGTTTTTATAAATAGGTGAATAGATGAATTATTTGCAGAAAAAACTTAATAAAAATGAGCGAAAAGCAATTGGATAGTTCTTTGCCCTAAAAGCAAAGTAAACAAAACATTAAAAAAGCGATGTGATAATAGACTATTTGTAATTTATATAAAAAAACAATATTTCTTGTCCTAATACTACATTTTGCTTTTTTGTCAAAATATATTGATTAAATATGAGGATGTTCAAGTTTCAGTGCATATAACAATAAAGTTTAATGGAAAATAATATATTAGGACTCAAATAAACAACGAATCAAATATAAACAGATGACTAAAATATAGAAGCCAAAACTTTATGCTAGTCCTATTTCACATTTAATACCATGTACACTTCTTTGTATGAAATGTGTAACATATTTGGTTGGTAAACAATAATTTAGGATTTCCAAGAGATACATTTGTTTTCTAACATTTTGAGTTCCTTTTATATATAAGAATATTATTTTATTATTAATAATTAAATCAATTTTTTAATGTATTAATAATCCCACGTATGGGTACTAAGAGAGAATAGGCTTATTATATTTAAATATGTTTGTATGTATTTGATGCTTAGCTTGGGTTTGTTGATTTTTGGAATTTAGATACTGTAACAGTTAGGCATTTATGTTTTTAATGATTTAGTTAATCATTTTAATAATCTGAGATATATTTTTTGATGATGGATCGATAACTTGTAATCGTCAGTGCAGGTTAACAATGCCAAAAACGGGTGACTAAGAAGCATAGGTTTAGCTTTTATCGGTTCAGTGTAGATTCGAGACACTTTTAAGCGACATAATAAAATAAGATGTAAAATGCTGGCATATCTAAGTATGACTTTCCTTTTTTATCTGAGCCAACTTGGCCTGAATATGTTGTAGACGATTGGGAGACATTTCTGGCTTCTGTTGTCAAAAAATAAGTTCATATTTCATATAAAAAAAGTACAATGAATACTTACATCTCTCCGTATTAAAGACACTTTTTGGGCATTCATAGTATTCAAACTAACGTTCTCATCCATAACCTTATTGTCCATCATCAATAAATGTGAGTTAGGTAAAAGGCTGCCATCAGCATTTCGATGAGGTGCTAAATTTGCTTTAGCTCTTAGCTGATTTAAACGATCCATCCAAAAATCTGGATCTGCTTTAGTACCACCATTTTCAGAAATTGGTGAATCATGTTGGTTCTGATAATTTGCATCTGTTATATACGAAGACCGTTCGACTTTATACACATTTGTATATATTTAAAATATATTCATTGTTTTGGTATGATTTATATGTAGTTAGTTGTTTGATTTCAGGTATATGTATGGAGGTGTCACGCGAAGTATGTTTATTTTTATTAGCATATTAATCAAGGTAATATTTAAAAAAAAAATTGTGTCTGCGTGTCCTATGCAACATCATGTTTTATAAAATTTCTACTTTTATTTAACTTACCCAAACGATTATCACTTAATTGTGGTATTAAATTGCCTTCTGCAGTAGCTGAAGCACTACGCTGTATTTCAGCCAAGCCTTCTTCTATATACTTTTGAAAACTGGGGCTAGCGCCTTTCAAAAAGGCGGAAACGTCAATTTCAGGATTTTTCGACTAATTATATATCAAGAGAAAGTAAAAAAAGAAATGTTAGATTAATAATTAAAATCACATATTTAAACACACCTTGAAGTCATATAAATTCTGCAGGCCTTGCTGCTTTGTTTCTTTGTCTGAAATTAGTTTGAATATTTGCGACATAGTTTCGTGGGTCTGATTTAAAATACGTTGTTTAGATTGTAGATCTCTCACAGAAGCTGAACGTTGCGGAGACGAACTCGGTAGATTTCCTTCCTTTTGCAAGTTCTAAAACAAAAAAAGCAATCATAGACATCATATATATATATATATATATATATATATATATATATTTCCTCTCCTATATATATATATATATATATATATATATATATATATATATATGTATATATATATATGTATATATATATATATATATATATATATATATATATATATAATGTTTTATAATATAGCAAGTCCACAGACCACAACCTGGTTTAATACACTGATATTTGATTTTAAGTTTTGATTTTTTGATGTACATTTTTGACATAATTGGTACAAAAAAAATTCTATTAATTCAATTATCAATAGTAATAAAGTTTTACAATTTGCTTTAAATGTTAATTACGCAATCGAAGGATAGTATTCTTGTTATTTTATTCTTATTATTATTATTATTATTTTTATTTTTAATTGTCCAACTAGTTTTATTTAATTTAAATACCAACCTTTAAAATTTTTATCAAATAAGCATGAAGTTCAGAATGTGTTGGAATCTGATTTAAATGTTGCAATATGGCATTTCCCTTAACTTTTGCCATATTGTGTATGATAGTTTTTATTGTTCTTAAAGGTGTATCTGAGGGGCGATTTTGCCACCAAGAACTTGGTAATGCCAACATAAATTCGTGCACTTCGAGTATGACTGCATCATAATTTAATTCATTGCTTCTTTCTGGTAATGTTTTGACATTTCGCCAAATACATTTCATTAAAAGATCGGTAAATTTAGGTAAACCAGCCTCAGGACATGTTTCACGTAGTAAACGAATTAGAGCGCTAAATAGTTGGTATATATAAAAAATTTGATATTTGTATAAATTTTTATTCAAATCAACTTAATTTTAAACCATAAACACACTTACCAAATCATATTGGTAAAGTTCGATTTATCCAACACTTTTAAGCAAATTCCATTTATTACTTTATTATATTGGCCATCATCCCCCGTATTTAGTTTTTGATCCGCCAACAGGTGAAGTAATGCCGACATTAGATTCTTAATGCAGGCGATGCTTAATGTTTTTCCTAACATTTTTGATTGGAAAAAAGAATACAAAATCGAAAGTAAAGGTTGATAAACCACCAGCGATTCAGAAATAGGCATTTGGGAGAGATTCTAAAATAAAATACAAGAATGATGGTAAGAATAGTGAAAATTTGCATTTATTTATTCTGCGTACCTTTAATTGCGCCAGCACGTTCTGAATGAAAATCTCTTCATAATCCTTGAGAACTGCTTGTTTTTCAGGGGAACCAATGATTTCATTTAATTCATTAATAGCCGCTCTAGTTTTTAGAGTATCAGCACTGCTAATAGCCTTGATTATTTTTATTAAATGGGGATCATGTTTCGGCAAAACATCAACCAAGCTG
This sequence comes from Linnaemya vulpina, assembly GCA_963675445.1. Taxonomy (NCBI): domain Eukaryota; kingdom Metazoa; phylum Arthropoda; class Insecta; order Diptera; family Tachinidae; genus Linnaemya; species Linnaemya vulpina. Next base: position 116,976,350 of record OY776277.1, on the reverse strand, counting down.
AAAATTTGACATATCAAGTTTAAAGGCACATATTATTAACTTCAAGACTTAAATTTTTATTAATACTATTTATGTATATAAATACATAGTAAATATATACATAATGCACTACATACACATATATGAATGCATTATACGATTACATACTTTGGCGAGTTCAATCCCATTGTTTGCTGATAAAGGGCAGCATTGAATTGTTGTTGTTGTTGTTGTTGTTGTTGTTGCGGACTTAAATAAGGAGACACATTTTTGCTTCCTAACCCACTTGCAGTAGAGGACGGGGGTGGTGTTGTATGGGTTTGTTGCATGTAACGTGATCGCAAAAGTAATTGCTCAAATTTATCTTGGGGATATTTGATGCCATCTTTGGTAGCAATTACTTTAATGGGTTCGAAGAGAAGAGATATATCTACTTCAGGAACATCAACACGATCCAATTGATCAACTCGTATCCAATCTTTTTCAATTTCTGCTATTATATTGGGATCCAATCCAAACGGACCTCTACTTTTTGGGACTTGTGTATTTTGTGTCATAGCATTGATAACTGGGGCTGAGGGTTGATCAAATGTTCTATATAAGAAAACAAATAAAAAATAATAATAAAATAAGTATTAATCATTGATTTTGCTGCAAATTATGTTTGCTTAATAACTTAAAACAGAAAATAATGTTGTGTCATGTTAGTATAAATAGTATAAATAGTTCAAAGCATGATTTCTAATACGGATTATTTTAATACTTTACTAGCAAGTACATATGAAATAACAGAAAGAAAAATGTGTTGCTTATACATATTACACTATGATATGACCGTCATAACTAATTTCATGCCATGCATAGAGTATTCCAACATGAAATGTTTTAGAACTATCCAAAAATTAAAACTTTTCAGAATCAACCGTATACGTAGGTCTTATAGAGAAAGTCATTTATAAGATTCTTTTTACATTTTCAGTTTTTGTTGAGAAGACAACATTAAACAACAAAGCCAGGTATTTCATAAAGAGTACTTAATAAAGCAGTTAAAAAAGCGATGGACTAATATTACGATAAAAAAAAATAGAAAATGATGACTGAAAAAAAGAATGTTTTGCAATTGTCTTATTTAACTTCGCATTATGAATAGTTGCGCAATTGCACAAAGGTGCGGTCACATTTGGTCAAATATTTAACCAGATAAGCGCAACCACTAAAAACTAATAAAAACCTTTTATTTCAGACAAGTGTTTATTGAGTTAAACAGTTTTTTGGGCTAATATTTGCCAAATGTGACAGTACCTTAAGTAATTAAAAACTGTGTGTAACTGATATAGTACAACAATATTACGAAGACATAAATGACCATTTTCGTCAACGCTTCGATTCAATGTTTAATACACTGCAACATGGAAACTTTATATTTAAGTGGTGAACTACAATGTAATTTTGTAGACTGTATGTAATTTTATAGACTGCCACGTTTTTGAATGAATTTTAATTAATGTTTCATAAAACTTAAACCAGAATAAATATCCGCTAAAACATAAATCTCCCGATCACCATATGTTTTTTAAGGTATTTTTAGTACCAAAATAAAAAAAGTGATGTGTTTGATGTAAGAAGTATGAAAAGAATTATACAATATATATCATTAAAAAAATAATTTCAACACATGAAAATTCAAATTAAGTTAATTTCATTTAAAGCTGTTGAATTTGTTACCATCTCCTTGTTGAATACTCCATTCTATCATAATTTAAATGCTATTTTCACAAAATTAAATATTTTCTACTTGAATTTCTTTGCATTTAGAGTATTAATACAATTTAGCGATTAAACTTCTTTATTGTTTTTACAGAAAATATACGAAGTTGTTTAAATATACTCGTATATATTTTCATGTTGTATAGTCATCTGTTTAAAACACAGATTTTTACGATTACATTTCATACATATACATCATCAAAATTTCTTTTGCATACAATTCATAATTACAGTATTTGAGTTAGGGCCTTTCTATTTAAGACCAACTATATACTCGTACATATTCATTGTAGTGCCATCAGCCAGTTGCGCTTTTTATTGTTTTAAAAACATATCGCTTAGGCATTTAAGTCTCATGTTTCTAAGACATAGACTTTAATAAATAATTTCAATTTGAAAAGTAACTGTGCATACAGGAAGTCCGTTTATCTTATAAGATAAAATTGTAATTTATGACAGTTTTTTATATGACTAATATGACCACATAACGAATACTTTATCAAATTAATTTCTGATTGGAGAAAAACATTCGAATCAACATTCGAATTAAGTACTTGTAGTGTATAATATATTAACCATAAGCCCAATTTAATTACTAATATTTTTAAATATTCTGATATAATCTTATTAAACTGATACTTTCATATACAAAGCTTTTATAGTTTTAAATTATAGAGAAGAAATACTGCTTTACATTTGGAAGTCTATAGAATGCAACATTTAGAAAAATATGATTCATAAATTCCACATATATTTATACCAGATGGACTCTATCTTCTCAGCATGTTTTGACACATAGGGTCGATCAAAATACTGAAATGTCGTGGCCACCTGGTATGAATTCGTCATGAGTAGATCAAACTTATATATTGGGTGCGTTGCATAGTTTTTATATTATTATCGGTCTTTTTTTTATGTATTATATAAGTACGAGTATTTAAAAGGACAAAACTAAAGCATAAATACGGCATTACACTCAAAACGAAACAACAATATAAAATAGAAACAAAGTAACGAAATTAAACAAAATTTACGCTTGTCTTATTAGCGATGTAGAGCGCACTTCTTTTTCAGCCAAATTGGAGTTATTAGCTTCGTTTGTTTCATTTTCAGAACTAAAGCACAAAAAAAATAAATAAAATCAAAAATGTACATATCAAATAAACTTAAATGACAATAGAAATACGAAACTTTAAAAAGGTTAATATTAAAATTTGCATGCAAAGAAATACATCAGCTATACCTTTGATCCTGTTCTTCCGGTAACGGCAATTCATCACATCCGTTTGTGGCTGGTTCGTCAATTTCAATGCTGTCTTGGTGCACAATCTGGCCAGAAGATTTAGCGCTTACATTGTTTACTTCAGGCTTTTTCTGCGGCTTTTTAGCTCGTTTAATGCGTTCGTCTAACATGGACAAATCCTTATCGTTCATTTGGCCAATAAGTTTGTAGATCTTATCTCCAGCTAAGAAATAGGCTTGTACAACGCAGTTAAGAGCAGCATTTCGAACACTGTTATCACGGTCGGATATGTGGCGAGCGATTTCTTTCAGTGCTCCTTGTTGTGATGGTTGACAGACAGTAAGGCCATAATTTTCTATTAAATAACCCAATTCGTCTAAGCACTCAGTGCGCTGCCTAGCATTTTTAGACTTTAGTCCTTCCATAACGTAAACAAAAACTTTTGTATAAGGATATACTAAAAGAATTTGTCTGAGTAGCGACCGGACACCATTACGCACGGCATCTTTCGGATCACCCAACTGAAATCAAAAATAACATGTTATACCCAACCACACTATATATTCCGCCTGTTCATACAATTCAATACGGATTGTTAGCCTTGCTGTCTGATTGAATTTATAATTAGGCTGCTCAGGTTATAAATATTTTTTAACAGCCATGCTTTAATCGCCCTAGTTGAATTATTAATTCCGACGAAAACATTTTCATTCTTTCAATTATCCTATTAATAATTGGGAGTGGATTAGAATTACGTTTGCAATATAGTACCACAAAATTATACGAACAGTTGCTGATTCTTATATACATATAAATATATATATATATATATATATATATATATATATATATTTATATATATATATATATATATATATATATATATATTTATATATATATATATATATATATATATATATATATTTATATATATATATATATATATATATATATATATATTTATATATATATATATATATATATATATATATATATATTGATTACAATACATACATATATATATATATATATATATATATATATATTATATATATATATATTGATTACAACATATATTACATACATATACATATATATATATATATATATATATACATATATATATATATATATATATATATATATATACATATATATATATATATATATATATATATATATATATATATATACATATATATTATTATATCTGATTTTTTAACCTTTTTTTCGTTTATTAATCAATAGATTTGTTTAAGTTTTTAGGTTATTCAATATTAATATATATATTTATTTCGATATTTCGCTAGCCTTCGGTTAGCTTCTTCAGGAAATTATTTTATATATATATATATAAATATAATATATATATATAAAATAATATATATATATATATATATATATATATATAAAATAATTTCCTGAAGAAGCTAACCGAAGGCTAGCGAAATATCGAAATAAATATATATATTAATATTATATACATATATATATATATATATATATATATATATATACATATATATATATATATATATATATATATACATATATATACATATATATATATATATATATATATATATATACATATATATACATATATATATATATATATATATATATACATATATATATATATACACATATATATATATATATATATATATATATATATATATATACATATATATATATATATACACATATATATATATATATATATATATATATATATATATATATATACATATATATATATATACACATAGATATATATATATATATATATATATATATGAAGTCAAACATTACAAGAGTTGTAAAATATCTGCAACTCTTCTACAAATAGTTTCACTAATTTCCAATATACTGACGTCACTATAGTGACGATTAGTCGGTTTAAAAAATTCTTTGGCTGGCTTCTAGATCCTATTTTTATTTTTCAATTGATTACACTCATTCAACTAATTTTTTTGCGTAGTGTAATTCTAACTTAATGAATATAAATGCGAAGCATTTTTTAATTAAAAAATATCAAGTTGTTGCTGGTGTTATTTGTTGTTATTCGACATGAATGGATAGCACGTACCTTTAATAATAAATGAGGTATGAATGAACTACCTTCGTTTTCCGCTAAAACGTATTCATGTTCGACTAAGGTCTCAAACACTTGTTGTAGATACTCTAAACCCTTAATTAAAACTGAAGGATTTGTATCATAAAAACGTAGAGATAGCCACTTCAAAATCAAATCCAAATTGCATATTAAGGCTTTAGGATTCTGGGGCAAGTCTTCCACCAATGATTCTATTACTTTTAAGTGATATCTGTATAAACAAAAAGTTGTATAGTTATAGTATATAAATGTTTTTCATCAATACTACCTAAAGTCATCATGAAACATATTTGCCATAAGGCCCTTATTGACATTGGCTGTGGTCATCTGCTCTCTCAGTAAATCAATAAATTCTTCTCTAGGTGTAGTAAAAGTCCATTTTAGAACACGTAATTTTTGCTCGTCTATTAATCTTTGATTTTTAGTGTTATTTATAGCTAACAAAGGAGATGTATCTACATCTTCCTCTTTTTTACGCGATGTTGATGACGTATTACCCATTCTGCCACCACCATTATTTTTATTTGAATTTGTTTTTTGGTTAGCGGAACCACCACTGGCTCCCCCTCCTCTAATTGATTTTTTACTTTCCTCTAAAATGGGCGCCTGTTGTTTTCCTTTAGGTAAAGGTTTAACTGGTAAGTTTGGACGAGCTTTGTCAAGTGCAGCTTGGATATCTTTTTTCGACGCTGGCTTTTGTTTGTCTAAAGCTTTTACCATAGTTTCAAAGCCAAGGTGAATCATGAGTCCTAAGACCGCTTCATTTGAGTTTTTACGTACTTCAGCATTACGATCGCATATGTGAGCATACAAATGAGGAATCATTGATGTTAATTCTTCCTTAGGAATAGTTTTCGGTGGCATTTGTGGTAATCTTTCAGCCAACCATGCCCAAAGTTCTGACTTTAGTGCTGGCGAACCAGACTTAAGAGCGTCGGCAATCATTTCATTTTCAAAAAATTCCTTGTAGCCCCCTTTTTCACCAAAACTATTGATGCAATTCAAAGCTGCAGCTCTAACAAAACTCTTGCTATCACCTAAGGCATGTAGGAAGCCAGGAAATAAAACTCTAACGAGAATCTTACAACCAGATCCCATTGCGTTTGCTAATTGTTCACATATTGACATAGTAGATTGGGCAATTTTTGCATTTGAGTCTACCAATCGTAAAGCCAGAGCCGGAGCTAGATCTCCAACAGAGGGTTTAATCAGCTTAGCATCATTAATAATGGATTGTAGTTTGTTAAGACCTTCGTTTCTGGCTTTCCAATCTTTATCAGACATTTCTTTTAGTAAAGCCTCAGTAATTTGACCAGATATATCAACCCTTGGCAACATATCAGCCAAGTTCACATGTTCTTGTTCATCCATGTCGTCTGGTACTTCGCCATCACCATCGCTACCTCCTTCTGTTGCCTTTGATCCTGCGGATGTTTTCTTTCCTCTTATTGGTTTTGGTGGCTTTTCTCCAACGTTTTTATCGAATTCACTTTGTATTTGACTTTTCAAAGCTGGTTTTTCATTATCAAAGAACATCATCAAAGCATTTCCCATATACATGGATAATGTTCCGACCAAATTTATGGCAGCTACTCGAACTAATGGGTTTGAGCTTTGCACCGCTTTTCTCACGTCGTCAATCACAAGTTTCGGTTGCAGCTGGAAACCGAATTCTAATATGGATCTATTGATCCAATTTAATGCTTCTGATTGTACTTTAGGAGACTTTTGCTCAAATGAAAATGATAGTACTCTCCCGACAACATAATCCAATTTCGTTACTTCCGCGAAGGTTGTTAAAACTTCCCCAGCTACACTTCCATTTTTAACATCTGCAAGTTTTTCTGTTATATCATTTATGACAACATCAATAGTTGTTGTTGATACTGGGAAAGTTTCCGCAATTGTACGAATAATATCCAATTTAATTTTTAACACTTGAAAATTCATTTCCTTTAAGCCGGGTTTTCGTCCACTGACTGTTTTGATCAACACTTGAGAAATTCCAGACATTTTTGGATCGAAATCTGTAATTTGTTGCTGAAAATTTTCGACTGCTGCCAAACGCAATTTCCAATTAGAGTCTCCCAAGCCAGCAAGTATATTTGAAGCTATTAGTTCCTCTGCTTTTGCTTGTACCTCTTCGATGGACATGTCATGTTCAGTATTTAAAATTTTAGCTGCACTAGCACTTTTAGACAATGGTGCGCCCGAACCGGTACTAGCAATAGATACTATCCCTTTCTTCGCAGGAACCTTTTTAGCGCCTGCTGTAGCTGGGCGAGTTACAGGTTTTGGTTCAACAGAACCTCCCTTCGATGATGCAGATGCAGCAGCTTTACTTGTTGGTGCAGTAACAGGCCTTTCCTTCTTAGGTCCCGCAATCTTTACTTTTATTTCAGCCTTTTCTTGGCATTCTTTAATTTTTGCCATCTTCAAGGCATCTATGTCTACTAGAAATGGTCCTACTTGTTTTTCTCCCATTAATTTCATTAGAGTTCCTATGGCATCCGCCGAACAATCCCTTACTGTGGGATCAGGTTCGTTTAAAGTTTTTATTAGAGTAATTACTAAAAGTTTTAAAAGTTTCTTGTTTATGGCAGTTGGTTGAGTTCGTGCAAACGCTCTGGCTAAGAATGATGCAGTCTCCGATTTAACACTTGGATTTTTATTTCCCAAGGACTCAACAACACAATCTTGAATGGCTTCCAAATTTGTAGATGGGTAAATTGCGTCCATAGCATCTCGTAATGCTGATACGACGTTAGCCTTCTTTTCTTTGAACTTCTCCAACAAAGAAGGTGTACATGCCTTAGGAAATATTTTTGTCATAATGAAAAAAGAGAAAATTTACTGATTACAAATTACACTATGCAACAGTGAAAAAAGTGCAAGGTCGTGACTATATGGGTTCGATTATACTATCAAAATGTAGTAAAACCCTATACTCAGTTTGGTCAAGTTGTACAATTTTTAAAAGAACAAAACTTACTGGAACCTGGGTCAAAGGTCACAAAATATAGAAGACGCCAGTCAGGCCTTCAAAAATATTTTACTGTTGATAACTCAAAAACGTTTTCCTATTGTAAGGACACGAAGATGCTAATGGATGAGATGAAAATTGCGTACGATCTTAACGACTGGTGGCTGTTCACAGACAGCTCGAAACAGATTTTAAAATTAATATACAACAAATAAATACCGAAACAAATACTTTATGACATTTTTCTCCAAAATATTTATATAAAATTACAAAATTTGAGTTAAATGTTAAAATTGTTGGGCATAAGGGAGTCTTTATGGCCTGTTTTTGGTATCTAGACACGTTCAGATTATATTGGTATGTTCACAAAACTTGTTCAACTTTACCGTGGCTACAATTTTTCCAAAGATAGTATATAAAAAATCGGGATTTCCTAAAAGTTATGATCGAAAAACCGAAAAAAAGTTTCTTGTTCTCTAACTTTTTCAAAAAATCTGAGATAAAATACATTTCTGTCATAAAATGTTAGCAAGAAATATTCAACGTACTCTTGGCTACATTTTTGCCGAACATAGTTAAGCGCTATTTTTAAGTGCTAATTAGTTATTTGGCAAAAACTGATAACACCTGTTTTTGGGCATCATGCCAATATTGGGAAACTTTGGAGGCCCATAAAAAGAAAACGGTCACCAACTTGACCAAACTGAGTATAGGGTTTTACTACATTTTGATAGTATAATCGAACCCATATAGTCACGATCTTGCACTTTTCAAAAAGTCTTCATATGTCGCATAGTGTTATTTACTCACCAATGCATAGGGAGAGAAACGTTTTCCTAAACCTTTAGCCAACATAGCAAGGCACTTAACTGCCATAGCTACTAACACAACATTGGTATCTTTGGTTATGACTTTCTTTAGAGAAGATATTAATGGTCCATAATCTCCACTTTCTAGCTTTGGATTTTCAGTCAAAAGTTTTTCTAATGCTTCCAACGATTCCTTTCGTAAAGTCCATTTCTTTTCTTCAAGTTTTTCATAGAAATCTTTTGGCATTTTCGAAAGAATATCGACTGGATCTAGTAGATCTATAGGATCAATTTCTTCTCCTCCTGCATCAACGTAGTCTTCTGAAAAATATATCAGCAAAATAAGTTTGTAATAACTTTTGAAAACATAAAATATATTTTTGTTACTTACCACTGCCTCCGTCTTCATTCGCAGCAGCAGCAACAGACATTTGTTGTTGTTTTTCTTGCTGGGATTTAAGATATCGTATAGGATCAGCCTTTTCTCCCTTTATTTTATCAAACTCATCTTCAAGTTCTTTAACAGTTACTTGAGGAAGTGAAGAAAGCTGTTGTTTCATTGCTGGGCCAATCCATCTAAAATTATTGACTTTTGTCAATTATTTTTATTTTTGCTAATAAAACTTAAAGTTAACCTGTACAATTCGATGGCCAACTGCTTTCCTTCATCTCTCACAGCCTTATCTCTATCAGACATTAGCGGTGCTAGTTTCTTAATCAAAGGCTTTACGTTGATAACTTTACTTCCAAACTCCTTTAACGCCAATGTTGTTGCAGCAACGCATGCCCCTACAATCTTAGGATTCTTATGTTCCATACCTTTAATAAGCTCTTCTAGAACTGATTCATGCTTTTCTATCTCAATATACATTAGGGTCACTTGAACAGACAGTTCTTTAGTTTTAGTTTTCGGAGCAGCAATGCATTTTTGTACTATTCCTGTCATTACATCTCCCACCGTTTTACCAGCGTGCCCACAGTTTTCAACAAAAATTAATGCCGCTTCAAGACCTTTTTCTTGGGCCATGGCATTTGAATCTACAACCATTTTTTTTATAAGGCCCAAAAATTTCATCCATTCTGGTGATTTTTCATCATCTATTTCACGAAAGATTTTAGCTGCTTCTTCATATCCATCTACACGGGCTTTCCAAAGCTTATGAACACATCTTTCGTCGACTGGCAATTTTTTGTATTCTGTATCTTCAGCCATATTTCAATGCCGCCTGAGCGAACTTTTTTTTCAATTTCTTTTTCCAAACACGTTGACTCTAATATGATCTAGTTTTCTTACCTTTCAGTATTTGAAAAATGAAATAAATAATTCAATATGAAAGTTAATATTTGACACACATACATACATATATACATATTGTCAAAATTTATATGTACATATGTACATGCATTTCATTCTTGCTTTATCAAATCGTCACCAGACTTCAAGCTTTGAGGTTTCGAATGGTTTTTGAGTCGTATAATAAGATAAGAGGTTTTGAAAACTTTCAAATATATGCATATATGAAATATATAACCATATAATATCCACTAATAAATATATTTTATTTAGAATTCATTATGACAATATCTCGAATAGTATATTTCTTTTTTCAAATATATATATATATATATATATATATATATATATATATATATATTATATGTACTTGTTACGCACAGCTGTATTACTAGTCTTTTATTTTACATGCAAGTGAAAGTATGTACATATGTAATACATATTATGTATGCATGTATACATACATCCATATGAATGCACATATATTTATACCGGTTTTGGATTCGCTTTTTTGTAACTAAGAGCAAATTTTTAGAAAGTCAACATCAGTCTCAACTTTTCAACTTACACAGCAGAGCAAAACAACTGTTTTTGAAAGACGCTACGCTTTCATCATCATTACTCCCGTGTATTTTGGTTTATTATCATTTTAACAGGTTTTTTAAATCTTGTAATTATTTAACATTATTTCCTGTTTGCATTTTTATTTTTCACAAACATATATTTTTGGCATTTAATAATTTTAAATTTTTTGCATTTACTATTTGTATCACTTGGATATATATTTGTATCACTAGTATATATAAAAGAATATTTAAGAAATTAATATAAACAGGCCCTATGTTGAGAAGACAGCTACATTAAAATATTTTTCAACTGCATATAAGCGTCAAGTATGTCAAAAAAATACATTTATGATGAAATGAAAATCCAGAACTGATGTTTTCGCGATTTCATTGTTGGTTGCAGAGTGTATGTATATCAAAATATGCAATCTGAATTAGGAATGTGTTGCGTAAATACTACATTGCACACTGTGTACCTACTATTAGATGATAATATAATCATTAAAGGGAATGTTCAGTGACCAGTGCGATATATGCCTTCGTCATTGTAAGACAGATCCACAAGTAACAACCATCCACTAATGCACACCAGCAATGTTCGATACCATTATTTATACCTAAGCGTCAGCTACGTATCTCTGATGCGATTTATAACTAAATTTTTTTTTTAATTTTAACCCTCATTAACTAAGCTCACATTTTTTTAAAATTTGCTACACTAAGCATCAGTATTTAAAGATAATCCAAGATCCATTCTTCAAGAGGAGTCGAAGCTAACTAACTTTACATATTTAGTTATTTTACATTGAAGTAAAATAGTCCAGGTCTACGCATGCAATTTCTTGCAATAATTCTTAAGAACAAGAATTTTTTAGATTTAATTTTCATAAGTTTAAAAATTAGCACAACCAAGTTGTATAGGAGTAGACTCTGGCATACAGACGAATAACTACAAATTATTTTATATTTATAAAAAATTAGGTATATGGGAAATGTAAATTTTTACACACATACCCATATTCAATACGCTGTTTATTTTTGGAAGTGTTTAGCAATGCATTATTGTATGCATATATTTTATACATACCTATATATGTAAGTTATTACACACTTTTACTATGTGTAAAGTTTTTATTTCTAAAATGTTTATTATCATCGCCATATACATATGGATTGTCGCCAACCTCTTACTGCGATTCGGCTTAATTTAGCTTGAGAGTAATGGCATTTTCATATATACATGCCCTATCATTGAAATAATTTTTAATATTTGTGGTTAAGATTGCAACTTACCGTTTTTATTTTTATTTAAACTTTGTATGGAATTATGAAATTACTATTCGATATATATTCGCAAGAATTAGGCTGCCTATGCAACGCCCACTTTTACTTTACAGCAAACCTTCTGTACTTTTATATCAAATCTATCGATTTTATTAATTTAATTTTTAGTCAGATTTTTTCTTCAGATCCATAGTTTCATGTTATTAGAAATATATATATTTTTTTTTTTGTTGTCGAAACAGACGCGAAAGAAACTTCGATTTTTCCCCCAACTAGTCAATAACAAATTTACAGGGAAAATAATCAAGATTGAGTAAAACAAATGATATAGAAACAAAAGCAAATTCACAAAATAATATATTTAGAAACTTTACGCGTAGACAGAAGCTCTAAAGCGATATAATTATATTTTATTAATAATAAAACAACTTAGCAGAATTGTTTTGTGCCAGATTACCATATACTCTAAACTAGACCCGACAACATTGTATTGTTTTGCTACGATTATGTAAAAGAGATAGAGGCTCTAAACAAATTTTAACTAGCTATCTCTTTCATTTCAACTGTATAAGGATGATGGCATGATATCAAATATTTGTAAGCGCCAAAGCTTGGCATACTTTCCACATCTGTGGGATTAACTGGACAAAACGTCCATATTTCAAACAAACAGTGATGGTAATACCCTCGCCAACCGCAACGATCTAGAAAACGTTAGTACGACTTTATCAACGTCGAACTAAAGTGCTAATTAATATTGTATGTTAGAGAAGGGGCAAGCATGGAGGGCTCAACCATATATATATATATATATATATATATATATATATGTTACAATGTTACAAAGAAAAGCCAATTTAATTTTTTATTTAAACTTTCGAATAATATAACAATTTAGTAATGCAAAAGGAAATTGTTATTTGTTTCGCATAACTTAAAATCATCTCAAGTAACGGATATAACAACTGGTATATGGCTGTCTATTATGCTGCCAGGCATATATATATATATATATATATATATATATATATATGTAAGTAAATACATTTAAACTTATATATATGCGTTTTTTAATGTGAATATATATAATTATATATATGTTTTTTAATGTGAATACACATGAGAAATGCTTCATGTTTGTTAGACACATTCTGGTTGCTTCAATTGTACTACCCAAGGTTTACACAGAACGCAGGAAATTAGTATTAAGCAATTAGTAAGGAATCGCTACAAATCAACTACACCGGCAGACTTTAAAAGGCATTGCATCGTTGTAATATTTTGTTGTAGAGTTGTATTTTTCGGTACTAAACGTAAAATTTAGTAGAACTTGGTATTACTTTTTTATCAGTACCGTGAAAAATAAAAATGGCGACATAATATTTTTATAGCCGCCGTGTTTGTTCAGATTCTTCGAAGATTGTGCTGAAAAATCATTTAAAAGCAAATAATAATAGATATTTATAAATAAATCTTAGGACTAAAGTACTCAATTTACAATCGAAATATCAGTTTTATATAAATAAACAAAAATCATAAGATTAACAAAATGTCTATCTAATGCGATATTGTGCGTAAAATCCACGAAAGTAAAACAAAAATGTCAAAGTGTATAGAAAAATGTCTCAAGATCTATGAATTTCTGAAATGATTTAGTTTGTTGAGCTATAAAAGAACAAAACTTCTCACAGGTGTGACCCCTGTGCAGCTATTGCAAATGCAATCACTATTGAAAGAGAAGACAAAAATATCAAGGGAGATTTTCAAATGAGAATATCCTTCCAAAAGTTTAATACTATCTTAAAATCTTAAAAAAACGTGTTATCTATATCGTTCTGCGTATTGTAACAAAAGGATAACATATACAACAATCGAGGTATGTCTTAACAAATGGCAAACAAAATTGTCTACCAAATACATTATCATAAAAATGGTAATAGTCATCACACATAGATATGCATATACATATGTATGGATGTACTTAAAATATTGTATGTACAGACAAATGGATCTGTTAAAATAGTCTTTTCTTGAGGGTATGGTAACCCTTGTAACGGTAACTACCAGTCATCATGAATTAAGGCATTATTTACATTGTTTAATTTTATGTGTGTACATACTAGATATGTATGCATTTCAGATGCAACTTCGAGGCGCATATAAGAACTTCATCAAAAAATACAAGTGAAATTTCTTTTTTTACACAAATATTTACTTAAATCTGAATATATAATATTTATGAACTAACTAAACATTTATTTCACTAAATAAAATAATTTTTATATTCTCTAAATAAAAGATTTGTAAGTTGTCCAACTTTAAATTTTGTTTTAAGTAACTACATTTAAATTAAAAAAAAAAAACTTTCTGATTTGGGAAAAAAGTAATAATTTTTACTTAATTCACTTTCTTTATATATTCGTATATTAATGTTTCTTCGCTATGAAAAACAAAAGAAACTATGTACATATTATGTAGGTAGGTAACATACATATGTATATGTACAGAAAATTGCTTGATTTACATATATATGTCATGATAAACATAAAATTTTCAAACTTATAATAGTATGTACATACATTAACATATTTTCCATAAAGTATGTATGTATGTATATGTAATTGATTTTCGTTTATACACATTACGGCTGACTAAAAAATATCAATTTTCGTATATTAAAAAAAATATGACATTGATTTCAATATGTATGATGAATCATTGTTTCCTTTTCGTCCAAAGCTAAGATCTAACATATACATAAATATTTACTAAAATTTCTTTGTTTGTAACAGGTCAGGTATGTCTACATGCTTCTTTTCATTGGTTCTTACAGACTTAGCAGTAGACTTTAAGCAATAAAATGCAGCATTTAGACATTTTTGGTTTTTAACAAACAAAGCAATATTAAATAATAGTTTGAGATATATTAGATAAATAGCTTTTATATGAATATTTAGTGTAATTATTTTTTCTAAAAAACCAAATAATAAATATTAAAATGAAAGAACCTCAAAACTCAAACAAATCTATTACATTTACAAACATTTTGTACTAAAAATGTTCGAACTTGTCTAATGACTCACTTAATAAAGAAATGAGCATTACTAAAATCTTTAACTACTACGTTTTATACAAAGGAATTAAAGTTACTTATACCTGATCTTATAGAAAGAAGTGTGGTGGTGGCTCTCAAAACTACGGTTGCAAAGCAGTTTTTGTATACAAAACGTGCATTCCTGAACACAACTAAAAACCTCTGCTTGCATTGTTCTGATACGGCATCACTACCGCCATATTTGTGCAAAGTATTTTGATGTTTTGGAACTCAATCGGTTTGTTGAGTGTTCAATACATAATACAAGACATAACCTCGGAGACTGAATGATTATCATGTAGACTTCTAAGTATATCTCATTTTAATAAGACATAAGTAAATGGAGTAATTGCAACCAAATCTTAATAATGCCGATCATTTTCCTACCGTATTCAAAAATTCCAACATATACATATTTATGGATAAAATTTTGTATCAAACCTAACTTTCTATAGAATTCGTCTTTCTTTTTTAATTTTTACCCCTAGTAGTATTATAAAATATATAATAATAGCTCAATTCCCACGTATTTCTGAATCGTCTAAACTTCTATTTCAATGCAAATTTCAAATAAACTCAAAGTAAAAATGTTTAACACATAATTTGCATAAACTGTACAATGCTTGTGAATTGAGCGATGTAAATTACAGCTTACTGATAGTTAAACGTGGGTTTTTATCGTATGTGTAAAGGATAAACATAAGAAATAGTTATTTCAATCTTTGATATCTGAGTTCAAACTCTTAGTTAATAACATGCTTGTAATGAATAAATA